>CAJQUW010012394.1:0-417781 GCA_907163375.1 Prostheceraeus crozeri
TACTGATTTCAATCTCGAAACCAGAGATCGTACATCTGTCTAATAAAACTGAACTCCGTTTCCAAATGAGAATCACATCGTTTATGAGATAACAATGACATCTGGATCATTAGAGACTGTCTTCGTCACTACATTTTCTAACTGGAAAACTAAGTTCGGAATAATATTTAAGATTCCTTTCGTCATGTCGATTATATACTGCTAACCTGAAAATATATCTTTTCCGTGCAGGTAGTTTATAATACAGAGAGCATCAATTGTTCACAAATAAATGATTGTGCTCCCGCTCAAATGTCTTTGTCAGAATAGAGCACACACGTCATTGAACTATGCTGTACTTCTGGCCAAGAAGATCGAGAAGCATTGACATCAAATTGAACGCTACAAGAGTTAAAGGTTTCACCGAGCATTCTCGCACCAAGAAACATAGGAAGACCACTTTTGGGAACCTCTCTACACATTCATCCACCAATCAGAACAATCATTCCCTATCCTTCATTACACCAAGCATACACGCATAGTATGTGAAGCTCTACATACAATTCTTAATATCACTCACTCTTCATATATCTTCACACGGCTTGCTTGGCCCGTAACGCTATTGTAAGATCGACCAACGAAGGCGCTGGACGCCGAAGATCAGTCAGTTTACTTTTGGAATTGTTACTTTTGAATATTACTTCGACCTAAAACTACTCGGGGAGTTTTTGCTGCTATCGTTTCGGAAAAAAATCATTGTGAAGCTCTCATAATAAAATCCTACATTATTGTTCACACAACTCTCATAACCAGCAACCTTCAGTCTGAATTTCATACTGTAACATGCACTTAGTTTGAATGCATAAATTGTAATGAAATTCGTCTGATTGTGCTTTCCCCTGTATATATTCTTTATTGATTATGTCACTTTTTAGTTGTCACTGAGGATGTCATGCTTACTGAAATGCTTTTGAAAAGGAATCATGCTTAATCTCTGCGAGGTGCTTCTGTTTTATACATTAAGTTAATTTTCTCTTGTATTCTCTCACCGCGTAACTGAGATGTTGCCGAAATTAGTGCATCAGATGATGCATAATGCTGCTGTTTAGAAACACAATATAAATAGAATGACTAGATATTGAGTTGCACCTTCAGTTGAAATTGGGAACTGACTTGAATAGCTGCCACTTCTTTCAACATCAGCCTTCCGAGTGGATCGCAGTACATGAAGGGTCTTAGTTCGGACACATGCAAGTTCACAGTCATTCACAGGTCATTCTAGGTTCACAGTGCATGTAGGCTACACATGTCAGTGAGATGGTTTTTATGTGTATTTCTTGGGAGGATCCCAGGTCTGGACAAACATTCATTAACAGCAGAGCTACTTCTACCGAAATAGTATCTGCAGAATAGACTAAGCCGAGTAACATCTTGTCTGACAGAACGCATAGTTGTAACTTGCAAGCGAGTTTCTCACCCGCATAATTTTTGACAAAGTTCTCAAACCACTCGAGAAGGCTATGATGCGTTTGTGGGTCACCGACTCATAAATGGCACAAGTACTCTGCCAGTGTACGGATAGTGGACTTGAACAGATAGCAGACAGTTTGTGGTGCAGGATAACTTCTGGCACGACAGAGACTATTAGGCAAGTAGGCTGTTGCCGGCGGACAGGATGCAGGATTTCCACGACAATACGAGGGGGAAGATGCAACATTGTCCGACGTCGTAATACTATGTTGATCACCAGCTCTTTTAAGCCAAGAGTGCAGACTACGCTGAGTTTATGAAGGACTGCCAGAAGGAAGCTGATTCGAGGCCCTGTTGAGGTCTTCACTAAGAACGCCGCATGCTGACGTTGCTGGGTGCTCGTTATTAGTCATTGGAAAGGAGAAGGATGTGCTGTCTGCATGCAGCAAAAATTTGAACAGTATTCAATGTGGCTAAGTATGCAATGGTCATTGATGAACTGCAGAAACAAGTGGTCCCAAAATTAAGCCTCGAGAAGCTCCGGAATTGACAGGTTTGGTGGAAAGATTTTGACAATCTAAGACGACAGATGTCAGCTGAGCACTAAGGAAAGAGACAGGAAGCATATCCAGATGTCCAATTACTCCATCTGCCGATCACCAACGAGAAGGATAAAAATCTTATCCAAGAGAACCAGCAACTCAATAATAAGAGATCCAATGCCTTGAAAGCATCCAAAGATTTTCTAATCCCGTCACTCCTTGTCTGTTCAGAGCGCATGGGGCGAAATTCGCCCCCTTATTAGGGCGCGTTCGGAAAATCATCCGAATGGGGCGAGGGTCAAATTTTGCATAGTCACATTGAAAATTGGATGCAAATTAATGTAAGAAAAGCAAGGGATCAAACAACCAAAACCTCCATGCGGTTTTATTGAACTTTTGAAATTCAATTGAAAATTTGACCTTCAAAACAAGAACTTTTGGAAATCGAACATTTTTGTCAGTTTCCTGCAAAATTAAGCATCATAATCAATTCAAACCACTTAGTTATAGACCTTTGATGAAGTGTACATAAATTCATCCAGACTTGCATCGACCTAGTTATTACATGAATGATAAATAAAAAATAGCCATTTTTTATAGGCACTACTTAGAATAGCTTCATAAGTAATATGATCAGTTTATGATAATAATAATAATCATTGCTTTATTCAGCACTTCAAATAGAAATTCAGAAGTGGCAAGACACTTGAAAATGAGCTAAAACATAATGATAGAGAGAACATCTAAAGGTCACTAAGAGAATCACGCAAATCTCACAAATGAGTGTGGGAAGCGTCTTGGCTCTGACCTTGTGCAACAAATAGCGGATCAAATGATGGACAGGTCATTATGCATCACAATAGTTTTGTGCATTTATTCATTATGATGTGCGATCGCTGCACTGCAAGCTTTCTGCAGCAAGACACAGTATATAGCTAAGATACTAGTGGTAGAGTTTATTAAAAAATATGGGAAAGCCAAGTAAACTAATGTAACAATTGTGAAACATTTAGATATATTTCAACGTTTAAAAGTCCACTGTTTATTACAAGGGAGGGTCAAAAACAAGTGGAAAAGACTTATCACATGGTTAGGGAATTCAATTGTGTGATATATAATCAATATCGACCAGATATCATAGAGCAACCCCATCCGCCCAGCCAATACACTTAAAATAGACTATCGCTTCGAATGCGAAGAACTCAATTTTTTTATAATCACATCACCGGATTTTTTCAATTTTTGTCATAGCAGTGGATATCTATGACGTTTGCTCATGTACAATTCTTTTTGACTTTTGACTGGGTGGATGAGGCTGGTCTATGATATCTAGTCGATAATAATTGCTTATCATAAAATTGAATTTTCTTACCAGTCTTCTTCCACTTGCGTTTGGAACTTCTCTTGAAAATGACTGGATTTTTTATAGTCGAAATATTTCAAATTGCTTAATAACAACAACTTTACAAACGATGCGTAATTTCTTCAAAAATCTCAATTTGAGCTGTTATCATCTCCGCTTAGCTATCCAGATGCAGTTGAGCATGCGCCGAATATTGACTTAAGACGTTCTCATGTAATACTTTATCAAAGCATATAGGTTCTCAGAGTCAATTGCCATCAATTTCGATCAGATACTCAGATAATTCAATACTTCAGAAAAGAAGGAATTTCCATTACAGTAGCAAGACAATCGACTAGGCAAAAAATGATGCCACTGGAACGAGCACACGTCGATTCTGTTGTAGAGAAATTTTGAAGACAATTGAATGCTGGGAACATCCCCAAGGGGTTTCGAAGTTTAAAATCACATTGGTAAAATAGGGCTAGCCCGGTTATGGAGTAACTTAAAGGGAGAGTTTCAAATATCAGCAGACACTGCTTTGCAGTCATTCCCTCAAAAGAAAAAGAAGTGGCTCTAATTAATTTGAAAGTCCTACTATTAATGAAGTGACATCCAGAAATGAACACCTATCCGCGAAAAACTATGGCACGCGACTCCTGATCAATTTCCATAGTCACTCCATGTAACACTTTGTGGCGTCTACGACGGCATCTACTGTATGCACAGAATTAGACATGTCGTCTCTTCTTAGAAAGGGAACATTGAAACATGTAACGTTAATGAAATGGCACAATCTGCTGACAAAATGCCATAGCATTCGAACAATAAGTAGTCAGTTCAACATTAAACACACCAAATTGTGCAAAGTTTCAGTGACTGTTATCAACCGGGTCACACAGCAAAGAGACACAGACGATGTAAAGTTCTACAGAGAAGTTTGTGAACGTTTTTTCATGCGCCTGCTAACTTTTTTTAAATGATCGGAGGGCCCAACATTATCGAGAAAATTTTTGCGCAATGATCTGAATTCTTCGAATCTGAAGGAATCGTGGCGACTGGAGCATTTTGAAGGAATTCACATCAATCCGCAAGCGACGCACGATTATTTTTCCTATCTCTGCAAGGTATTAAAAATTTCTTTTTGCATACTTACTAAGTTCCTGCATGTGCCATCTGTTTGAATCAGTTTTCACTTTTAGCAAAATGATGCGATTAAACAATCTAATTCTGTGACTGTATGCGATGATTTGCATTGATTACAACATCTCCAGAATTGTACAAGGATGCAATCAAATGTTGTAAATAACTCTATTTTAGCAAAAAATTGCAACTGAATGCGCAGTTTTAGGCAATTGAAATGTGTATCCAAATTTACTGATGAGTCCACGCAGAGCTCACTAAATAAAAACGAAAGTAGTAAGTAAAACTCCACTTCTGGATAGCGTAAGATGGCCGCCGTCGCTGAGTCCCCCCCCTTCTGGCACGGCAGAGTGTCGTGGTCGGCCGCCGTGGTGCTTCGGGTCTGAGTCCCCCCCCCTCTGGCACGGCAGAGTGTCGTGGTCGGCCGCCGTGGTGCTTCGGGTCTGAGTCCCCCCCCCCTCTGGAACGACAGAGGTTGTGGTCTGTCGTGGTGTGCCGGCCAGGTGGGTTCACGTTCACAACATGTTCGCTGACGTCCCCCCCCCTCTGGAACGACAGAGGTTGTGGTCTGTCGTGGTGTGCCGGCCAGGTGGGTTCACGTTCACAACATGTTCGCTGACTCCCCCCCCCCTCTGCAACGACAGAGTGTGAGACTCGGGTGAGTTGGTCCGACCGCCTGGTTGACGTGGGCGACCGCCAGGATTAGTCTTGAGGCTATAGTGTGTGATGTTTTTCGTGCAATCTGCTGAATGTTGGGTTGTAAACTGGGTTGTTTCGAGTGGAAGGAGTGGTCGGATGAGAAAACGGAGGTCGGATTCGTATTCAGCGTGAAATTCTGCATCGGTAGGGTGAGTTTCAAGTCAATCGGAGAGAAAAAATTTTCGGCTGACGTCCCCCCCCCTGGACAGCTTGCTTCGATTTTGGCTTCCAGTGGACGGATTTTGTCGTGCCATAGCTCGTTTGAAAGCTAAGAGTGAGACAAATTCAGTGAAAGAATCGGCTTGTTCCTATCTGTCTTCGTTTAGATGTGAGACGCCATTTAAGATTTTGGGACATTGGCGAAAAACGACAGAGTTAGAATTTGGGACGTTTTGGGCTGTAGCTTCAAAACGAAGCATCGGATTGGAAAACGGAGGCCAGATTTGGAATCAGCTTGATGTTATTGTCCAATGAGGATCATCATCCAATGAGAATCAAGCATTTCTTTATAAATAGCGAGCCTTCCACAGTGAGAATCATTCCATCGTTGAATCACACGAGTGACGGACGCACATTTTCTCTCTCCCTAGTTCCCTATTCTATTATCCAACTAAAATGGTAAGTCGCTACTTCCCTCCCTCTCCTCCCTTGAACGTAAACTTAATACAATCTTTTTTCATTTTCAGGCATCTACTCCATCTGCTGCACTAGTAGGACAAAATGGCGGTCAAACGTTACAAGGTTCGCTACGGTCAGATCATCTACAACTGAGGCCAGTGGAAGAAACAACCAAGGTACATAATCCTACACCGCTACAGCGTAAATTCAAACAAGCCTTGCGTTATGATGATCATAGCGTAGTACTCCAAACGGGAATGCTCCCTTCCACGGATGTCAAGATAATGCACAATCAGTATGGGGACTACATACTGATCCCCGTGAGTCCGTACATTCGCCACCAACTTGATATTATTGAGGAGTACGTGAAATTAAATATGGACATTCCTACTCCTCTTGCTCAAGAGTGGAAGGCGAGAGATGACAAGGATACTCCCTATAGAAAGATTTGGGATGGTAATCACATTTGCCTACCGGTATCACATTGGTGTACTTACTATAAGAAGGATGGAGATCATTCAATACCCATCAGATGTGATGAGCTCGGAGAAGGTACTTGGGATATCCTTTTCAAAGTGAATGGGCTATATTATGGTCGACACAAGGATAATAAAATAGCCTCTCTCTCCATGCATATGGAATCCATCCTATATATTCCGAAACCACCCAACGTGGACGACATAATTGATCAAATCCTTAACAGCAGTGGTACGAAGCGCAAGTCGGAGAAGAATGCTACATCAAAACGCAAATCAAAGAAGGAGAATTGCTAGTCCTTTCCTAACTCTACCCTATGATAATTCGCTTATGTGCTTTGAGTGTCGTAGACGTGGTCTTATTAGATACATTTTACTTCTTCGTTGCCATCATATCATTTGTGTATTTTGTCGTGAAAAGCATCGATGTAATTCTTCATTTTGTAATATGTTATAGAACGTTTCCTTAGATGTGTAAATTTCCGTTTTAGGCTTCTATCATCATTTTTATGGATTGTGAGGGTGAACCTGTACAGGAGCTCAGTGCTATTGCTATGAACAATTGGACATATCAGATTGTTAGTGTCTATCATCAACATGCCAACTGCGATCCCAATGTTGATCAATGGGCGAGAAAACACATTCATGGACTTAATCTGAAATATTTGCAAGACTATGGCTTTTCTTGTGAAAGTGCTCTTCTTATTGACTTTAAACGATGGTTAGCTGCTTTCAATGTTATACGCATCTTTTGTAATAATCCTGGTAAGGAGAGGAAAGTATTTCCCAATCTAATCATTGATGATATTTTGCTCCCGCCTTGGGATAGTAGAGTGAATCAACATTATCATGAAGTCACGAAACGTTTTAAGGATTTGTGTGTTCCTATTTTGTCTGTTCGTTGTAGTAGCTACGTTGATAACCAATGCTTCTTTCCTCCTTACCTCAACACTGCCAAAGTCCTGTATGGTTATCATTGCTCGCTGTATGATAGTTATCAGCTGTATCTATTTTATCTCTTTCAAACCATTGATTTATAATGCATGCTTGTTACCATTATTCAATAAATGTTACTATGAGAAGAGTTGTTGTTTTCATGCAATGGATGGGTTAGATAAAGGGCGATCATGTCTTTCTCAAACGACTGCGGAACATTACGTTTTCATAGGCAAAGTTTAAAAGGAGCTGTTCAAGATTATGTGATAAAATTTCATAAAGATGAGACCGACATCGAAGCAGTGGTCGATGATGCTAGCACTCTTTTTCTAGAATTAATGAATACATTCTCTGATAGCATTATCATGGCGCGATTAGTTGCGAAAATTAAGTTTAGTCATTTTGGAAAGCAAGAGGTGGAAAGTCGCTCTTTCCATTTTGCTTCTTACTCAATGGAAGTGGTAGATCACCCCAAGAATTTTTTAAAAGGCATATGATAAAAATTGCTGAACGTCTTAACGCATTTAACCATCATGGTAGCAGTCTAGTGATTGAAGCGATTTCAGATATTCACATTCAACTTTCCATAAAGAAAAATTGAAAATGCAGTGGTACTTGATTGTAGCACAACTGGTTTTCGAGCTATGTCTGCTCACTCTCGAAGTATATTCCTTCTGTACATGCGTCTATTATTTAGAAAAGGCTAGCAAATTCATATCTTCAAAAAGACTTGCTATAGACATCAGTAACGGTGAAACTATGTGTTGCGATGTATGTAAGCGAAAGGATGGAAATGAAAAGCGCATCTTCAAGAGATGTAAGCATGCTTTTTGTCAACGCTGTTTCATACGTAATTGCATTCAACTTTGCCAATGTAACCACTGTGATATTGCTCATTTCGAGTGTCACTTATGTCGCAATAGTTAGTACCTATGCAAATGTGGTAAAGATAGGTTTTAGCAAAGACTAACACGGAAAATGGCGAAACGTAAAATGGCGAAACGTAAAAGTCAAAAGTTTTCTTCAGCCATTCAAGCTCTCCGACGAATGAAAGCAAATCAGCGATACAATGCTATACGACATGCTAACGATAAATTCATTTGTGAAATTATTTCTCATGTGAGGAAGTTGAGGACGAAGAAATTAGCGCCAAAACAACGAAAGTTACTTAAGCGATATGCTACGAAATTGCGTTTCATCTCCAATCCTAAAGTCACCCTTCAAAGAAAGAGGAAAACTCTAACACAAAAGGGCGGTTTCCTTTCAGCAATACTTCCAATGATAGCTCCTGCCGTGGGCAACCTATTGGGTAATATCTTTGGCTCTAAGCGTTAATTATGCAAATGTTGAATCTCAAAGTGATAAAATGGATTTCAGACTTCAATGTGATAAAGTTCTGACTGTATCAGGTCCATCTCATGCAGGTAAAACTGTTTTCACGCTGAATTTATTGGATAAAAGAAGGGAGTTGTTTAAGGAACCTATCAATCGAGTGATTTGGTGTTATGGTATTTATCAACCGTCGCTGTTTCAGGAATTGCAAAGTCGCAACTTTATTCGACATGAAGAATTATTCCAGTGGATAAACTTCAGTCTAATGATGTTGTTGTATTGGATGATTTATTAAAAGAAAGTAAGAATTCAAAAGATGTTACAGATATGTTCACTCGCGCAGCACACCATAAAAGGTGCTTTATCATCTATATCACACAAAATTTGTTTCCTGATGGAAAAGAAGCTCGTACACGAAACCTGAATACACACTATTATGCTATTTTCAAGAATCCGCGAGATAAAAGTCAATTTGAAATTTTAGCGCGACAAGTTGCACCCAGAGGATCAAAAGCCTTAATTGAAATTTTTCAAGCAGCTACTGAAAAACCATACGGTTACTTATTCATTGACTTTACGCAAGAGTGTCCGGAAGAATTTAGATTTCGAAGTGATATTTTGAAAACTCCCATGATTATCTACAAACTATGAGTTCTTATTCTCGCATGATTGTTATTCCTCAGGATGAATATGTACAATTGACTGCCATGCAGCAAGTAAAGCAACCTCTTGCAAATCAAATGTATAGGAAAGAAATAGATTATCAGCAAAATGTTCACATCAAAGATCCACATCGTGCTGTATTATTACAATCGGAAACTGTTGAGCAATTGAAAAACTTGAAGAATAAGATGCGTGACTCTGTATCGACTGCTACACCTTTAGCATCTCGCGCACATGCCATATCTCTTTTCAACAGTATTGAACCCCATCTCAATGTAAATGATAGAGGAGAAATCATTACAGATGAAAATAAAGTGATTGATGCTTCACGTTATGAAGACTTGATTCAGTATGCGACACGTAGAAAGCGCCGTCAGGGCTATGTTCCACCTGGTTGGTCATACTTTCTTAAACTATTGAAAAAGCATAATGTACCAAAATTTGCTTTAAATAATGAGACATTGAAAGAACTTGATTCAACAGTGGCTACTACTCCAATGCCTCAGACGATGAAAATGCCAACAAATTGGTTTAAGACGTCACCTGCTACATCCCCTCCCACACTCACTAAGCAAACAAGAGGAAGAACTCGACGTAGATCTACATCACCACTAAAACTGGTAAAAGGAAAACGTAAAACAGCTCCTCCTAGGAAATACATGTTCTCAGACTATTAATATGAAGCAGATGTGTTGCTTGCCATGTAATGAGCCGCCAGAGGTGAATGTCGTTGTCACTTGCACTTGCTGCGCCAGCTCTCATAATGAAACCCCTAAGCAATGTGAACACGATCGCAAAACCGCTAAAGCTAAATGCTGCAGTTGTTGTAAATGTAGAAAGGGAAGAAAACAAAAAGATGAGAAGGAGGAAAAAGAGTCAGCCGTCATCGACTGAACGTTTGAAGTCAATCTATTATGATGTAAAACATCCGGCAGGATTTGCATCTATCAAGAAATTATCAAAAGCGAGTGGTCTTCCACAATCACAAGTGAAACGATGGTTAAAGGGTCAGGCTACCTATACACTCCACAAACAAGCGAAAAAGAAGTACCGCACCCGCCATTATATTGTTCATGACATCGATGAACAGTGGCAAGCAGATTTGTGTGATGTTGCCTCCATTTCAAAACATAACTCGGGCAATAATTTTATTTTAACCGTCATTGATATTTTCTCGCGTTATGCGTGGGCTCAACCTTTAAAAACTAAAGAAGGGAAAGGAGTAGCAAAAGCATTCCAAACAATTTTTCGAGAAGGTCGCATTCCAAAAAGAATTCAGAGTGATCAAGGAAAAGAGTTTGAAAATCAGCATGTGACAAGATTATTTGAGAGGCATGACATTGAGTTGTTTAGTGTAAAGAGCGCTTATAAAGCTGCACTCGTTGAACGTTTTAATCGCACATTAAAAAATCGCTTGTGGCGACATTTTACTGCCAACTTGACACAAAATTGGACAAAGGTTCTACAAGATACACTCCATGCCTACAATCACTCTATCCATCGTTCTATTGGACTCAGACCAGTAGATGTAAATGCTGACAATGTAGATAAAGTGCGCGAATCATTCCAACGTAAACGCACTCATGTGAAAAGTGATGTGAAAATTGGCGATAAAGTTCGTATCTCAAAAGTGAAAAGTGTTTTTGCTAAAGGGTACCTCCCGAATTGGACAGAGGAGGTATTTACAGTATCAAGGATTAATCAAAAAGACTCTCCGACCACTTACAAGTTGAAAGATTACGATAATGAAGAAATTGAGGGTAGCTTTTACCGCGATGAGATTGAGGTAGTCACTGAAAGTGAAACATATTTGGTAGAGAAAATCATTCGATGTAAAAAACGGCAAGGTGAAGAATGGTGTCTTGTTAAATGGACTGGTTATCCTTCAAGTATGAACTCTTGGATGCGTCGTGCCGACATCTTTCATCTAAGTGATCGACAGTGATTCATGCAAAGTTGTAACTAACAATGTTTAGGGTTTGAGCTATGAATCCAACAGCCTCATTTTATTCACGACCCTCCTACGTAAGTGGTGGAGGACAAATTTACATCGGTGCTCGCCGCCAACGTGGAGGTAGCATACTTGGTGCACTGAAATCTGTTGTAGCACCTCTCATATCCAATGTCGGTAGATCTTTAAAACGAAATGTTTTAAGTAATGCCGTTGGCTTTGCTGGTGATGTTGCTAGTGATCTTTCCAGAGGTAGAAGTTTTAAGAGCAGTTTGTTGAATCGTGGGAAGGAACGCGGTTTAAAAACATTGAAGCAGACCATTGCTGGTGTTACTCAAGGAAAGAAATCACCTAAACGAATGAAAAAAGGAAGGAGGAAACATCGCGGAGCTGGTAAGGTGCGATCTTCAGTCAAAAGGCATTCACGCAAACGTCGTAGAGGCTCTAATCATTCATCAGGCGCTAAACGACGACGCTGCTATAACTTCTAATCATGGAGTGTAAAACTTCCGGTTTTTGTTTGTTCGATCAACAAGCCATACAGACAGATATTCTTAGTTCAAGTATTGTAGATTATCATCCTCGAACAGCTGAGAATGCTGGCCCCATTGAATTTGTTATTCCTGGTGGTAGTGATGACTACATAGATTTGAGTTATGCGATGCTTGATTTGAGGTTTAGAATTCAGCAAGCAGATGGAACTGCTATTGACGATGCACATAAAGTTGGACTGAACAATTTACCATTGACTACATTACTTCGCGATGTTTCTCTAACGATTGGAGAGCAGCAGGTGGAAGGTGGTCAAAGCGATTATCCCTATAAATCATATTTCAATCATGTATCACAGTTTCATCCAGCAGCACAAAAAAGTCATATGGAAGCCATGGGATGGTACAGAGATGAAGCAGGAAAATTTGATGTTGAAACAAACAGTGGCTTTGTAAAGCGATCTGCTATGATTAAAGATAGTAGAGTATGTCAGCTATATGGTCCGCTGAATTTAGACTTCTTTAGACAGTCAAAGTTTTTACTGTGTAATACCAGCATGCGACTCAAGCTGACATTGAATAAGCCTGAATTTGCGCTGAATGCATTTGCTAAAGTTGACAATTTTAGAATTCATGTGGAAGATATTGCACTTTACATTCGTCGAGTAGTACCGAATCCAAGTGTCATTAGAGGGCATGCTGAAGGTCTTAACCGCCAAAATGCCATTTACCCCGTTCAGCATACAAAGCTTCTCACCTTTACAATTCCGAAAGATCAAAAGAGTTTTATGAAAGATGGCCTCTTTCCATCGGAAGCACCGAAGCTCCTCATGGTGGCAATGGTTGAAAATGATGCATTTAATGGTAATATAAAGAAGAATCCTTTCAATTTTAAACACAATCAGTTAAGTGAAATTGCTTTACGTGTAAATGGTGTGAGTCATCCTGGTCCACCCTACAAACCAGATTTTGCTTCGGATCAATTTATGCGCAGTTATGCAGTTATGCAGTAGTCCATGCAGTAGTCGCGTACTAAATTATTATGTGAAACATTAATGAGGGAGATGGTAGAGGTACCGTTGGTGTAGTGATCATTTGCATGCGTGTGTTGAAGTCTGTGCGAAGATCGCTGAAAGTGACTATCAAAAGAAAGAGGGCACAAATCGCAAGGAAAGGAGATGTCATCGTCAGAATCAACTTCACCTCCGGAGATTGACGCCGCTTTGCGTTGACACACACGTTGTTTGATGTGTCGAAGGAGACTGTGCTTCCTTGTAAACATATGTCCGCAGTCGGCACATTCCCACTCGTTGCCTTGCCGCGAGAGTCCTGAGCTGGAACTCACATCACCTGAAAGAGAAATCATTCTTTCATCTCTGTTCAAGCCTCAGTGTAGTGTTACAACCTACCTTGACTCAGTAACTCTAAACTTTCCTCGAGAAGAGAGGGCGTTGGTGATGAAGTTGATGCCTGAAATTGAGGAAGATGCTATTAGTCACACGTTTGAGGGAGATGAGAGAGGAAATCTTTAACTTACCATTTTAATGAAATATGATCAGACAGAATAATAGTCAAAGAGAGAGATCGTGCGTTCGTCACTTGTATGATTCACAGATTAAATGAAATGACCTGAATGTCACTTTGCTTATATACTTTCATTCTCTTCATTCATTGGATGTTCATTCTGATTGGCTGCTTGTGTATACTTAAGAATTAGAAAAATGTTAAAGTTATCATTATTCAAAGTCAGCATTTCAAAGACAACATGACAAGTCCTCCAACAACACCAAATACCGCATTGGAGTTCTCCTCTCCATGTACATCAGCAAAGATGCTCGTTACACCAAATGCACCAAGAAAGGTGAAGGTGGAGAAGGTGTACCGACTGGACAATATACGAAAGTTATCATTATCGGAGGAGGATGAAGAGGAGTTGCCCGACCTAACAGGCATACGGTGGAAATATTTACAATATGATGCCGAAGGGGTGATGGAGATGACCAGCAAGTCGCACTTGCATCAAATATGGGAGTGGTACACCCCTAACTCCCAACCGCGAACCGTGGCGGAGTGGGCGTACATTGAGAAAAAGAGGGACGCTGCAGAAGAACGTTTAAAGCAGCCCAACTGTTTTTGTGATCTATGTGAAGCCAGACTCTGGGACGATATTGACGATGAAGACCTTTTGAAATACATGCCATAATAAATGTTTATTTCGTATTATCTTTGCTTTCATACTGACTTACTTGAATGGGGCTTTAGTGAATGGGGCTTTAGTGAATAATTTAACCATGTATACTTTTTCATTTGGAAATAGTAGCACGCTTAGTCTAACTTGTAAATCTTAAAACATTTCATATGGACGATGATGGTAGATGAAATAGTGTCAAATAAATTAAGATAGCTTACACTTCTTATACAGGGATAGCAATCGACTGCGATCCATGTGTAAAGAGCTTGTTAGACTACGGATGGGCTTAAGTGGATGATTTAACCATGTATACTTTTTCATTTGGAAATAGTAGCACGCTTAGTCTAACTTGTAAATCTTAAAACATTTCATATGGACGATGATGGTAGATGAAATAGTGTCAAATAAATTAAGATAGCTTACACTTCTGATACAGGGATAGCAATCGACTGCGATCCATGTGTAAAGAGCTTGTTAGACTACGGAAGAGAGAAGTGTGTTATGTTGCGTGTGGCGCGTGAGTGTCCTCCCATTTCATTCCATTCATCAATTCGTCTCATTGATAGAGACAGGTAGAACTCATGGTTCTCATAACGTATGCAATGGAAAGTTTTAGGCAACCTTCGACAGTTGGCTAAATGTCGCCCTGGCGCGAATGCATACTACGTTGAGACAGAGGCAATCACTTGCAAACATGACGCAGAGAGGTTTAACAAGATTGACCATTGCCGAATGTCCCTTGCGGTATACATAGCTACGGGTTTCACCGCCGCCCTTTACAGGAACGCCCGTCGAAAGGAAGTATTACACCGAACTGCATTTGCAACGTTCAAGTTGACTGATAGCAGATTCAACTTAATGATAGTATTCGCCAGTCCGAAGACTGCCCAGGGCAAACCGCGAGGAGGTTCTATCATGTCTTGCCCCATGGTGGCCCTTAAGAGAGCCGATGGTTCGTTCTCGGGGACGTGAATTTGACTATTGACTGGAATAGTCAATAGGTATGACGGTTAGGTTCTCGTATACCCTATACCGCCTAAGCCGTGCTGGTGCATCTGGAACCTTTCGGATGCGAGTGGTATTTGGAGTCCACACTCCATCCGCCCAAACGATCCTCTTGATCTTCCCCTTCTTCTCATCCTCCTCATCCCACTCGTCGAGGATGACGAACTCGGGAATGCCGTTGTCTTCATCGGTGAAGACGGGAATGTTGTGGGTAGATGTCGCTTCCATCGTGACTTCAAATTGAATGAGAAGCGCTACAATCTTCTGGCTTATATAGGGTTTTCAACAATGAATTGCTCAACAGCGAATCAGAATGCTTCAGGGATAGCAATCGACTGCATAATGTTCAAGTTGATTGATAGCAGATTCAACTTAATGATAGTATTCGCCAGTCCGAAGACTGCCCAGGGCAAACCGCGAGGAGGTTCTATCATGTCTTGCCCCATGGTGGCCCTTAAGAGAGCCGATGGTTCGTTCTCGGGGAGTAACGTCATCTTACAGCCTACCAATTCTGCTGAGATAGTCTTTGACTCTCTCTTTGGTAGCACTGTCGACTTCCACACTAGCTGGCACATGGCTAAAAAGTGGAATGTAGCGCCATTCCGTTGGATTGACAGCAGTTGCTGTCATCGGATTGCCAATCCGAGCAAGATTATTAAAAACTCTGTCTTGCTCCTCTAGCCTGGCAAACTCCTCAAATAAATTTCGCGGCCTTAACTGCGGTCCGCGAGGAGAGCTGACTTGACTGTTCGGCGTCTGCATGATTGAAATGAAATGAAATGAGAGGCAGTGGTTTATATACCCCTCTAACGCGACGCAACGTTCAAGTTGACTGATAGCAGATTCAACTTAATGATAGTATTCGCCAGTCCGAGGACTGCCCAGGGCAAACCGCGTGGAGGTTCTATCATGTCTTGCCCCTAGGTGGCCCTTAAGAGAGCCGATGGTTCGTTCTCGGGGAGTAAATTGATGGGGTGGTGAAGGCAGGCAAAGATCTGCAATGAAAATGATATGTATTAGAATAGGATATACTATCTTATTTGCTTTTCACTTACCAAGTTAGTCATCCTTAGGCAGTCTCGCGGGCTTCCTGATTGAAAATTTGTGCAGATGCCCGCGCATTCTTAGTGTGGCGTGGAGGCATTTCTTACTCGGATGTCCATGATAGCATACAATACTTTCGTCCAGACTTTTATTGACGAGGACTTCGCCGGCCAGATGGTTATCCCGAATAGGGATGTGGAACTCAAACAAACGATCCTCATTCACACGTTCCCACTCATCCCTCATGCGCTCCAACTTCTCACACGCCTGCCTCTCATCACCCCGCCGATCCACAGTCCTCTCCAACTCAACATTCCTCACTCTCAACACACTCATCTCCTTCATCATCTCCTCAAACTTCGCTTCTGCCTCTCCCATTCTCCTCTCCGCAGCACTCGCCCTCTTCTCACACTCATCATTCTTGTCTTCCAACACTCGCACATTCTCCTTCAACTCTTTCACAACACGCCTCATACGGATATTCTCATCTGCCACCTCCTTACATTTCACCTCCTTCATTTTCAGCTCACTCAACTCACTCAACGTTCTCTCATTCACCTTCTTCAAACTTTTGTAGCGATCTACCAACAAAGCATGTGCCGCTTGCTGCGACACATGCTTCTTTTCCATGTCCTCATCCCACCGCGCCGACTGCTTCCGTACCCCACCACCCTTCACTATTGGGGAAGATGAGCTCTTCGGGGGGTCGCTAATAACAATATTGGATACCTCCGACGATGAAGAGCTCAACTTCCTCACACACTTCCTCACTCGCTCCCTATCCAAATCCACATCATCCTCATCATCACTCTCAAACACTCTCTTCCGCCACTTGTCAGCCTTCAAACCGGCCACAGCATTCTCTACCTCATTCTCCACAGCATTCCCACTAGCATTCTCCACAGCATTCCCACTAGCATTCTCAACAACATTCCCACTAGCATTCTCAACAACATTCTTGGCCTCTTTCTCCAACATTCGCTCCTTCTCAGCATTCATCAACTCCACAAATCTCAAATCAGTCACCAACCCTCCTGTACACTCACCATGCCTCCGATAAAACTCGGCCTCCTGCCCAACAACCAACAGCACCCTGCACTTCACACAGGCAACCCTATTTAGGATAACCATGTGGTCGGCCCCTGCCTTCCTTATGTGGTCCCTGAGACCGTCTCGGCGGTTGATTCGACCGCATACACACATTTTAATGTGAAACTTCTTATTTCTATCATTGTTCACCATTTTTGCTGTCGGTACTCAGATTTCTCGTTAACTGTAAGATAATGAAATTAGTATAAGTTTTGAATCATGTAGTACAGTCATATTCCTAAAGCATTACACTTAGTCAGGAATGATAGATGTGAGTGTAGTGAGTGGCACTCGATCCCGTCGACAGCCCGAAGGCCTTGTACTGATCACTAGGGAAGTGAGAGATCTTCTCCGATACCCGCTCTTTACAGCTGAAGACATCATTGTCACTGCCCCGAAGTGGTAACAGGAACGCCGAGTCAAAGGTAGTGATCAGTAGCTGGGATCTAACCCCTCAAAGCTGCCTTAGTTAAATTTCTGATAGGAAATTTGAATGTAGTATACAGCCTAGAACATAATATCATCATTCAACATTCAACTTAGTCAACATTCAACATAATATCAACACTTAGTGAGGAATGATAGATGTGAGTGTAGTGAGTGGCACTCGATCCCGTCGACAGCCCGAAGGCCTTGTACTGATCACTAGGGAAGTGAGAGATCTTCCCCGATACCCGCTCTTTACAGCTGAAGACATCATTGTCACTGCCCCGAAGTGGTAACAGGAACGCCGAGTCAAAGGTAGTGATCAGTAGCTGGGATCTAACCCCTCAAAGCTGCCTTAGTTAAATTTCTGATAGGAAATTTGAATGTAGTATACAGCCTAGAACATAATATCATCATTCAACATTCAACTTAGTCAACATTCAACATAATATCAACACTTAGTGAGGAATGATAGATGTGAGTGTAGTGAGCGGCACTCGATCCCGTCGACAGCCCGAAGGCCTTGTACTGATCACTAGGGAAGTGAGAGATCTTCCCCGATACCCGCTCTTTACAGCTGAAGACATCATTGTCACTGCCCCGAAGTGGTAACAGGAACGCCGAGTCAAAGGTAGTGATCAGTAGCTGGGATCTAACCCCTCAAAGCTGCCTTAGACTTAGTAAAATTTCAAATCTGATAGCATATTTGAACTCAGGATACTTGAAAACCTTAGTCTATATGTTAAAACTTTGAAAAAACTGAAAATTAAGAATTTTTAAAAAATTCCGCATTTTACTACTCATACTACTTTTAAAAAATTTTTATCAGTAGTAAAGACACTATCAAACTCTATCATACAAACTTTGAAGTAAGAAGATAGCTTGCCTACTTCAAAAGATAGAGTCCTTTGAAACACCCGATATCGGGAGCTCAGAGCGACGACCGTCGCTTACCTCGTCTTTCGATGAAGTGATCAGACTTACGTTGTCGGGGGTTTATATATGCTCGGAAGAAAACTTAAAATGGCTCTATCTCCGAAAGTATTCATCGTAGCGACATGCGGTTTGTTGCAAACGATTCGTCTCATCATTCTTTACAATATGACACCTGAACCATTCTCATATGACCACGGGAAGTTGGTCCGTCAGCACATGTGCATGTAACATGCCACAAGTGAAAAAATTCCTAAGTGTGAGAGCTCCAGTGTGGTGAAAATTTTGAAAAATTTAAAACTTCCGAATTTCGACCTGGGACCTTTACCAAAACATTTTTCATCAAATTTCACTGACCCCCCCCTCATTCAGAGAAATTTGATGAAAAATGTTTTGGTGACGGTCCCAGGTCGAAATTCCACACTTTGGAAAATTTTCAAAATTTTACCCATACAAAGTCACTCTGACACTTAGGATTTTTTCAGGTGAGCGAGCTCCGACCTAAAATCTTAAATGGCGTCTCACATCTAAACGAAGACAGATGGGAACAAGCCGATTCTTTCACTGAATTTGTCTCACTCTTAGCTTTCAAACGAGCTATCGCACGACAAAATCCGTCCACTGGAACCAAAGTTAGAAGATTGCTGTCGGGGGGGGGGGAGGTCAGTGAAATTTGATGAAAAATGTTTTGGTGACGGTCCCAGGTCGAAATTCCACACTTTGGAAAATTTTCAAAATTTTACCCATACAAAGCCACTCTGACACTTAGGATTTTTTCAGGTGAGCGAGCTCCGACCTAAAATCTTGTAACCGCTCTAACTTTTGAACGGCTGGTCCGATTGACTCGCAACAAAAAATGTTGTCGAGCAGTTTTTTCTCTTCTTTCAAACGAGTAGCTGTAAGACAAAATCCGTCCACTAGAACCAAAGTTAGAAGATTGCTGTCGGGGGGGGGGGTCAGTGAAATTTGATGAAAAATGTTTTGGTGACGGTCCCAGGTCGAAATTCCACACTTTGGAAAATTTTCAAAATTTTACCCATACAAAGTCACTCTGACACTTAGGATTTTTTCAGGTGAGCGAGCTCCGACCTAAAATCTTGTAACCGCTCTAACTTTTGAACGGCTGGTCCGATTGACTCGCAACAAAAAATGTTGTCAAGCAGTTTTTTCTCCTCTTTCAAACGAGTAGCTGTAAGACAAAATCCGTCCACTAGAACCAAAGTTAGAAGATTGCTGTCGGGGTGGGGGGGTCAGTGAAATTTGATGAAAAATGTTTTGGTGACGGTCCCAGGTCGAAATTCCACACTTTGGAAAATTTTCAAAATTTTACCCATACAAAGCCACTCTGACACTTAGGATTTTTTCAGGTGAGCGAGCTCCGACCTAAAATCTTGTAACCACTCTAACTTTTGAACGAAGACAGATAGGAACAAGCCGATTCTTTCACTGAATTTGTCTCACTCTTAGCTTTCAAACGAGCTATCGCACGACAAAATCCATCCACTGGAAGCCAAAATCGAAGCAAGCTGTCCAGGGGGATTGCGAAAACCCCAGCCGAAAACTTTTTCTCTCCGATTGACTTGAAACTCACCCTACCGATGCAGAATTTCACGCTGAATCCGAATCTGACCTCCGTTTTCTCATCCGATGCTTCGTTTTGACGCTACACACCAAAACGTCCCAAATTCTAACTCTGTCGTTTTTCGAAAAATGTTGAAAATTTTTTCTCACCGATTGACTTGAAACTCACCCTACCGATGCAGAATTTCACGCTGAATACGAATCCGACCTCCGTTTTCTCATCCGACCACTCCTTCCACTCGAAACAACCCAGTTTACAACCCAACATTCAGCAGATTGCACCAAAAACATCACACACTATAGCCTCAAGACTAATCCTGGCGGTCGCCCACGTCAACCTAGACGGTCGCCCACGTCAACCAGGCGGTCGGACCAACTCACCCGAGTCTCACACTCTGTCGTTGCAGAGGGGGGGGGACTCAGACCCGAAGCACCACGGCGGCCGACCACGACACTCTGCCGTGCCAGAGGGGGGGGGACTCAGACCCGAAGCACCACGGCGACTGACCACGACACTCTGCCGTGCCAGAGGGGGGGGACTCAGCGACGGCGGCCATCTTGCGCTATCCAGAAGTGGAGTTTTACTTACTACTAACGAAAAATCGCATTGGAATGTTTTGTCTGACTCAGTGGGGCAAAAACAAAGTTTCCTTTGTTGCAAATGAAGGAACTTGTGGTGCAGTGAGAACGGTCTCCTTCTGAATACAAGAAAGACAAAATGTATGTTTGTCTCTTATGCGAGTAACAGTATTACATTCTCCTGACATATCTTTATGCAGCACAATGCGGATATTAGGTGTTATTTTTCAGGACAATCTCTTGTGGAGTGAGCACGTTGCTCACATGTGTAGACTTGCCGCGCGTCGTGTCAACATTCTGCGCCTCTAAAGAAGTCGAATATCCAAAGAAGATCTCATTGTGATCTATAATCTGTATATTCAGAGCTTGCTTGAGTTCAGTTCTCCCTTGCTTGTTGGCATCACGAAGAAAGACAACGACAAACTTCAGAAAATTCGTAAACTCTCACACAGGATCATTTGTGGAAAATCTTGCCGTTGTACTGCCCTTACTCCTTTGTCTGTAAGACGTGACAACAGAGATTTAGAAGAATTTAAGAAACTGATCCAACCTTGTAGTCATCTGCATTTTTTGTGTCCTGAGATTATGAGAAGCTCTTGTCATCTACGTTTACCTGTCATTAGAACAAACAGAAGTATATCATCATTTATTCCGGATTGTACACTTCAGTATAATAAGATTCATTGCATTTGATACTATTACTTTTCCATGTCGCTTATGCTTATTGCCATTATCTTGATCTTAAATGTGTTGTATGATTTTCATTTTCTTTGAATAAAGACACATTATTAAATGTTCAACACATTTTCTGGTAGGAGACCAGAGCAGACAAAAGTCACAGACAGACATTTTCATGCAATATATTCACATTTTATTTCGAGCTTTTATACTGACATTCATAGAAACGTACGGGAAAAAGTTTCGCTAGATAGTCACGAATTACAAATATTCAACAGTTTGGATATCACAGAAAATATTTCAACTATCAGTTATAAGCTAAATTGACGATAATTTATTCCAATCACCTGAAGAAATGCAAGAATTTTTGGAATTTTTTCTTGAATTTTCGCTTCATAGATCAGCATATTATCATTTCAGTAAAACTAATCTGCTTCGACTCATGGCTTAAGTCCAAATCCTTCTATATCCAAATGCATGTGCAATTAACAACGCTGACGTAATTATCATGGAAGTGTTTGAATGACGCAATCTAATAGGAAGAAGAATCTTTTGTTCGATATTTCTGTAACATGAGCCTCCTCATGTGTCTAACACACATGTCGCTTGTTCTCCGAATTAAGTTACATGCAATGTTAATGTCTGCATGTGAATCTCGCTATGAAGAAAATAGCTACGCTTATGTGAGATAGAGTCATTGGGTCAGTAGTGAAAATGTTAGCCCTAAAGATATTTAATTGTTTAAAGGGCTAGATGAGAAATAGATACCTAAATTTGAACCCATTCTAGTACGGACCTTATCGTGGCAAAAAAAGCATTGCGGGAATGGAGCGAAATTGCTGTTTTGTCGGCTGTGCGATGTGGGATGTGACAAAAAGCCCTAGAAATGGCATATGATATAACGCATAATACACTGATATTATGTGGTAAGTTTCAAGAATATTCATTCAGTATTTTCTCTGAAAAATCGTTGGAGATGAGAACGGTGATGCAGCAGAATCAATCCAAGTGGAAGAAAAAAATTCACATGAAGACTGATGGGGCATCAATTGATAAATACTCAACTCCCTCTGTAGAATTCGTGACTATTAACAATTTCAGTGAGAATCCGAATATTACACTGAGGAAATGGCTATTAATAAGACTCACCCATGTCAACAACGATCTTCGAGTTATTCACCGCTGAAACTACAATATGGATCTGCATGTATTACAGAGAGCATTATAGGGACAACTGGAATCGATCATCACATGTCTTTCAATGTCAAAGAAGGCTGTCTATTTGCATGGTATAACATACGTAGTATATGTTGTTTGCTTTTATTTGCTTAAGCCAATTTTAAATCAAATCTCTGATAGCTCATATTTTTTTCTGTTGCATCATGTAATTTATTACCACAAAATTGCATATACACGTTATTTTTTTTTGTCGAGCTTGGCAATCGCGTCTGGTTTTCATTTGTATTATCCCTATAACATGCGCTCTTCAGATCTAACAATAAACTGACATAAAATAACGCAATAAAGTCTAATTGAAAGAATTGTATCAGCAGTACTCTTATTTACATCTGCGTTTTGCAAAACATCTGAAAAAAAGAATGCTAGACTAGGCTCTACTTGTTGCAATTTGGACGTTGCTTTTAGACATTTATAAAGTTTCTTGATTTATTATTAGAATGCATTTTAGTTCTGTAATTACTAAAAAGAGACAATAAATAGGAATATTTGTTGCTCGCTTACAAATATTTTCAAATTCATGCAATATCATCTGATTTTCTCTGGCTTCGTTGCACACAAGGTAAAATCACGTCTATTTCCTATCTAGCCCTTTATACTATCAGACATCTTTGGTTAGCCCTCACCCCATGTCGAAGACTTGTTCTAATTTTTGAAATACTTTGTTTTATTTAATACATCTTTCAGTATACAGTGCTGTCAAAATGTCTTGGCCCACCCTTGAAAGATGTGTGTGCTTAAGTATATAACACTCAAATGCTGCAATTACGGCTGAAAAGCGTAAGTATTTGACTGTAGTGACTCAGCAATGCTAGGCACCATAAAGCTCACCCAGATTTGATGAAAAAATGGTTGAGTGAATGCCAAGTCGATGCACTGCTAAAGGCAGGGCCAATGGCGGCGCAGCGAAATATAGACCACACTTTACTGTTCCCTGAACTATTGAAAGAATTTCTGAACTGTTAAGAGCATAAATTATGTTTTTATTACAACAACACACATAAAATTGCATTGCCTTTATTGAAGCAATACGCATAAAATTACATTTTGATTCGGAGAGGCTTAAGTGAAAGCTTCGAGTTAAAGTTTCTTCATTTTGAATAGAAAGAAATATTTGAAGCAACTAGTTTCAGCATGCGTTCTGTAAAGCAAAAGTATACGAAGAAGATGCCACGATATTATTAACGGCTTTGACTGGATTTACATTAACAAATGAAGTAGAAAATATGAACAAATCCTCTCAAAATACTTTTATCGAATAGCGACACTGATCTATTAAAATGCACAAGGGTGGGCCAAGACATTTTGACAGCAATGTATTACTTCGGACCACTGGTACGTCAATCAGTGAGGGCATAAATGATGATTGTTACGAATTTTGTTCATTTTGACATATTTTGGCTTCGGTTGCTTTTTCTTTATTTGAAATCAAATCTACCGATCTTACGACTACATATCAATAATGTATAAAAATCAATGAACATGCAGTAATCTGTACACAATGGTCTGAATTGCTGAGGAAACAAATTTTCTCCAAAAAATTCAGATTCGATTTTACTTCTTACGCTTCACTACTTTACGGCATGAATATCTTTGATTATGAAAAACGAAAAGCACCATTGATTTCACCATGTCCGAAATAAATTGTATACGCCTACCTATACTTAATAAGATCCGTTGTTTATCTATTTGAATGCTGTTTATTTCAGATGCTATGAACTAGCTGAAGGAATCGTATATCTGCAGTGGAATTGTTCATTCTTTTCAAAAACAGGCGTTTGATCGGTCAACGAGAGGAATTGAATCATTCAAAGAACGACAAATCCTTTGAAGGAACCAATTCCTATCATTGACCGATCAAATGTCTGTTACAATTTCAAATGATGCAGTTATATCGGACGGACAACGAGATGTCTCGGTATCCGAATCAAAGAGCACTATCCCAAATGGGCAGCAACATGATTGAGAGGCCTAAAAGATCTAAGCAGCTCCACATGCAAGCATCTGTGGAACTGCAATCAATTCTCCGGACACAATATCGAGTCCTATTTCTCTGTCATTGTATACTGCAGAAGCGTACAACATTTTTAGATCACTGAGGCAATCAATTTATTAAGACGATTCAAGCCCTCTTGAAAAATTATGTTAGTGATTTCCTCCAGCCGTGGACTTCGTCCCTTTTTTGCTTTCATCTTATCTATGTTAATTTATCCAGTGTCTCGATTTTAGCAAACATGCATATTTTTTACCCACTTAATCTAATTTCATAGCTATGTAATTTGAATATCTATAACTCTTAGTGCAGGATTATTTAGAATCCCTTTGTATGTGACGCTATCTTATGATAAGAGTCATCGAAAGCGCTCAAGATAATTATACATTATACTATGAGTTTATTTTTATTTTCTTAACTTTAATTCATAATTACTAAAAAACTGGTGTCATGTTTTGAGAAAGCGCAAAATCATCAAACTTCTGACAGCATTTTTTCTATTGTAGACCTATCTATTTGAGAGGACAGCGCACTCGTGAATAAGAAAAATTGCAATTGCCTCCCGCTCTTGTCAACAAATCAAAAACCGAAATCGAATGACTCACATGTTAAAACTGTGCAACAACACTGAGGGTTTTAATGTGTAGGATTGCCTGGAGAATCGTGCACTTTCTCAATGAAAACTAAACAACGCCTCTCGACTGCCGTCAAGTGTTTGAGGTCAATCCTCAAAGTCGATCTTTCCCATTTTGGTTTACTCAATAATTAAATTCCATGTGAACATTGTTGAAACGTATCATTCATCCTTTTGCTGAAAGTACTCGACTGTCAATTTTCTCAGTTGGGAAAATGTCTCGCTTTTTGTTTCCACAAATGTAAATGGAAGTTGCATAGTGTGGTGAATGAAACTTTAAATGTATCAATTATGTTGCATGAACTTTCAGTGTGATATGTGAAGTGGAGTTTCTATATAGAATACAGGAACGTTGTCCTTTCTGATAATCATCGCTTTAATTTCTCTGCATGTAATCCTCACATTGTGGCGTCGCGAGCAGGATCTATAATTGCTACATGTTTTATTACAACATCATTAGTAAATAATACACCATTTTTTGATATATATTTTTATAACTTACTAATTGTAGGTTAATGGCGTTGTTAGGAAAGCCCCCTAAGGACCTGATTATTACGGATAATCCGAAGGATTTCGAGCGATGGATGACAGGATTTGAAAATTACTTGGCTGTGGTTGAGATAGGAACGACGTTGGATAGTTCTCAACGCCACGTTGTCTTGTTGAACTGTATCGGAGATGACTGTTTACGGATTATCTCAGGATTGCACTATAATAAAGCGAAGGACCCATATGAGAATTTGGTGAAGGCCCTAAGAGATTTCTTCATTCCCAAGGCAAACCTGACCTTTGAGCGGTACACCTTTCGGTGTCTGAAGCAAACAGGCAAAATTATGCCTTTTGTGAATGAACTCCATGCGGTAGCACGAAATTGTGATTTTGAAAATTCAAAAATTGACTGTGTATAACCAAAATATTCGTGACCAACTGATTTTAGGAGTTCAATCCGCCGACTTGCGGAAGAGACTTTTTGGTGAAAATGAGTTGACGCTGGACCGAGCCATCCAGATTTGTCTTGCTCATGAGAGTAGTTCTGCCAAAGTTGAAGAGATAAAATCTCAAGAGAAGTCTGTTTCGGAAAAATTCAACGTTATGAATTTGAGGTCGCGCAGCAGTAGTCCAGCTGCAAGGTCACAATCGCGGTCAGGTCCGAGAAATGTCCATTTTTCCCCACAGCGTGTTGGCGCAGGCAGCTCAGATAGGAATAGAATTCAGTGTCACTATTGCTATAAATATGGGCACATCCAGAAATACTGTCTCAAGAAGAAGCGCGATGAGGAAGCTGCTCGAAACAAACCTAGTAGAAGTCTGAACGCCTTGTTCACTATCCAATCTGTTGTTCAGGAGATGTCAAATGAAATGGATGATTCTCGTTCTGAGGTTAGCCGGTTGGGCTCTTTGTTCAATATCACGTCCATCAAAGGTTACAACAACGAGTTGAGATGGCTGCAAGGATCTTTCTTTGATTGTGACGTAGAAGCACTTATCGACACTGGTGCGACTATCTCCGTACTACCGAAGGACTTTATCCGAAAGCACCGCCTTTTTGAGGCTGTACAACCCACTTTCCATCGAGCAGTGCAGGCTGATGACGATCCCATTGAGTTCAGACAGCGGATTTCTGGCCCTTTCACGATTGGTGACAAAACCTATGAAGCGTCGTTTTTCGTTGCTCCACGATTGAAAGAGACGTGTATATTAGGTATGGATTTTTTGAACCTGTTTCGATCGATTCAGCTCAATGATAGAGCAACTGATGATATTGTCTGCACACTGAACAGCTCTGATTCAAGCCTTCGGACATCATTTGTTTCCAGCAGGCCTAAGGGTGTTCCATCTGAGTTCCCTGACGTTTTTGATCGTAATTTGGAAAGCTCACGCTGCACTCTTTCATCTGTCTCAATAATAGAGTTGCATGAAAACACTGTACCTCATCAAGCTAAAGTACGCAAATTGAGTCCACGAGACGAGAAGATTTGTAAAGAGCAAATTGACCAGTTACTTTGCCAGGGTGTTATACAGGAATACAGATCGGAGTGGAGACATGCTCCTGTGATTGTACCAAAAAGAAGTGGGGGATTCCGCATGGCGATAGATTACAGACCCCTCAACCGTGCAACAAAAGCGGATGCCTTTCCAGTTCCGAATTCACAGGATTTGATGCAGGGATTACATGGGTCCAAGGTATTCAGCGTTCTTGATTTTTCACAATTTTACTATCAGTTGCCTCTGTCAGAAATCGATTATGACAAAACGGCTTTTTATGCATGTGGTGCACTTTATGAGTTCCGTCGATGCCCTTTTGGCCTCAAGAATGCGGTTGGATTATGTAGCCGAGTGATGAGACAAATTTTCAGTGGAATTACAGGAGTTGCAATCTATTTGGATGATCTGCTGATTCATGCGCCTAATAGGGAAGAGCATGATTGCATTCTCAGGACTGTCTTGTCGAAAATTCGTGAGTACAAACTGTCGTTGAATATGCAGAAGTGCCATTTTTATCAGTCCAGTGTCTCATTTTTAGGACACAAGGTTAGTGATGGTAAGATCATGCCGGATCCAGAGAGAATTGAACCCATTCTTCGGTTTCCAAAGCCTACTTCTGTCCGTCAGCTCGAACGTTTTCTTGGCATGATGAATTACTTTCGCACTTACATACCACAATATGCGGATACAGCAAAATGCTTGTATGATATGACAAAGTCGGGAAGCTTGAGTTGGGATGAAACTGCGGAGCGGTCCTTTGTATCTCTAAAAGATGGCCTTGTGAGTTCTATCTTAGTTTTACCATCGCCCGAAGAGAAACTCGTGCTGTTCACGGATGCTTCTACAGACTGCGTTGGAGCTTGTTTGACTAATTCAGCCCACTAGCCTGTTGCCTTTGTGTCAAAGAAACTAACCGATGTAGAAAGTCGATGGAGTACTATTGATAAAGAATCTTTTGCAATTATATGGTTTATGAAAAAATTGCGTTCTCTCCTCATGGGTAGAAAATTCACAGTCATGAGTGATCATCAACCTTTGAAGTACCATTTTGAAGCTAACCAAGTTTCCACTAAGGTCAGTCGATGGAGGATAAGTTTGGGAGATTTTGATTTTGAGGTCAGATATACCAAAGGTACGGACAATGTCGTAGCCGATTCGCTGTCTCGAATGTATGCTCTGGCTGACGTTGATGAGGACATGGTAATACGCACTATGGACGAGGAAATAGTTCGACACCAAAAGAATGATAATGAATTGCGCAAAATGTACAGATTTGTCGAGAAGAAACAAAGTGACCGCCCGTCCGGCATCTCGAATGAAATTTGGAGTCTGCACAAAAAGTTGAGTATTCGGTCAGGCATGATTTATTATGAGGATCAAGTTTTCATCCCAGCATCTTTGAGAAACAAAATACTCACCTCAGCTCATTACGGACACCAGGGTAACACCAACATGTCTGAGAAAATACGGCAGACCTTCTTTTGTCCCAACTTGAGGAAAGATGTTGCTAACTTCATTTCCCGGTGTAGAGTATGCTCTCTAGTAAAGCCGCGTTACGTGAACCCACATTTGAAACCATATATATTAGATGCACCAATGCAACTCATTGCCACTGATTATATTGGACCACTGTCCTGTAGCAACGAAAACAGATACTTACTGGTTATTATCGATGCATTCTCCCACTTTCCAGAAGTTTACCCTGTTAGGGACCTAGGCACCAAGACCCTGATTACATGCTTCCGAGATTTTTTCAGTCGATATGGGTTTCCGGATAGTATCTTGTCTGACCGTGGCACACAGTTTCAAAGTCATGAATTTCAGGAATATCTTTCAAACTTCGGTGTTAAAAAGTTATCAACCTCAGCTTATCGTCCTTCCTCTAACGGCATCTGTGAGAGGTTCAACGGGACACTCCAACAGAAAATAAAGGCTTTACTCGCGGAATTGAATCTCCCTAGAGACCAATGGTCTAAGGTCCTACCAATAGCTCTGATGGCCTTGCGTAATGATAGACACAGCACCACGGGGTTCACACCTTCAGAATTGTTCTTAGCTTTCCGTGTGAAAGACCTGTCATTGCCCCCTCTTGGCGATAGATACCTCTCCCTTGATCACTTTACTCAAGCTGCAGAGAATATAGCTCACAATCGGGGTCAAGTGACTCGTAGGTATGAAGATAGGAACTTCCCTGTAGGCTCATCTGTTCTTGTGAAAAGCCCTTCATCGGGCAAGCTTGAATTGTCAGGCACTGAGGCCGCTGTGATACGACAAGTCGACTCTCATTTGGTCGATGTGGAGACGGGCAACCGTCGCATGAGAGTGTCGACAGCTCGTGTCTCGCCGATTCCCGGATCGAGATCAAATGAAGCTTCTGCGGTGGACTCGGGATCGTGGCAAACCGAATCATCTCGCGTGCGAGGACCTCCGGAGGGTCTATACGAAGTTCCTGCAGCGAACTCGGGGCCGCGACGACCAGAATCATCACGCATGCGGAGACCTCCAGCTTACCTGAGTGACTATGACGCTGACATCTCATAGTGGCTTCTTGAGTTGTTCACCGTGTTCTCAATATTCGTCATACCCCCAAATTTTGTATAACTGTGAATCTTCCTGAACAAAGGGGTGATGTGGTGAATGAAACTTTAAATGTATCAATTATGTTGCATGAACTTTCAGTGTGATATATGAAGTGGAGTTTCTATATAGAATACAGGAACGTTGTCCTTTCTGATAATCATCGCTTTAATTTCTCTGCATGTAATCCTCACACATAGATTTGAAACAAAGAGCTTCAACGACATATTGGATGATTTATGGATGGACTATTGATAGCCATTTTCTATCTGTATCAATCAAATCTGTGATATTTCAACAGATTTGATGATGCAGCATATTTGTATTACCAAGAGGCCACTACGAGGCTCTTGATAACAACAAATTTTGAACAACTAAGAATCGCTGCAAACGAGGTCCTTTTCTTCAGATCTTTCTTGATGTGTCAAACTAAGATCTGTTTGCCAACACATGTCTATGTTTACAAAATCACTTGATTATGAACAGACGTGAGCTACAACGCTGTTGATAATCAAACACTGGCGTAGAAATATCAAACAGGCGATCCTTTGTTAAACGGATTTAAGTAAACATTAAGTTTCTTCGGCAAGAGCTTTTGATAGAATGCTAAAGTTTGGGTCAGTAACTTTTCCAAATCTTTTATTCCTACCATAGAGTATGTATATTAGATAGAGTAACAACTCAGCATTTATTAAATCCCCAATTTGTATACACTTTCGATTTTATTAAATGAATTCGAGGTGAACACATGTTGGATTATTACTAAATGTGAGATATGCAATTTTTTAACGTTTCGAAGAAATGAGCACGGAATTGACTGATCATTAGTAATGCAGAACGAATGACAGTATTTTACAGATCCTCCGCGTGTCTGACAAGCTTGAAGAAGTAGTGTTTGTTAAATTAGCAATTCCATAGGTTGCTGCTTCATGCTCAACCTCAAGAGTGTTTTCTTAAGCGTGATCATATCACAAGCAACCTTCCACTGGTACAGCAAGACATCATAATCAATGACAATGATTTCAATTGAGTTTAAAAGATGTGTGCGGGTCTGCATCACTATTCAGATTCAAGAAATGAAACACAAATTTGGTGAATCATAAAATCATGCCGATGGAAATTGAATTAAAAACTTGAAATTTCAGCCAAGAATGCACAATAAGATTTCGACTTTTTCATGAAGACTTCCATTATAATGCGGTTTATGAAATTCCCTTGATAATTAGGTTAATTTCCGCTTAGTTGGATGCTTATTGGCAGATATTCATTCCTTTTGATATCCAACTAGTTTCATACTACACTTATAAATTAGCTTCATGTCGGTATTATATAAATTTGCAAAATTTGCCTTTTTAAAAATGCTCAAATAACTTTTGGACCGCAGGAACGTGATCTCCGCAAAAAACTGAACATTTTCATATAGAAAGTTTCAGTGTACAGATACTTTTTTGAGTCGACACCCTATCTACTATATACTTACTCTATGATTCCTACGATGATGATTGACTAACAAGTACACAAAATTTTGTATATTCTTCCAGGAAAAGCAAGATATCGGACTTATTCAATGAATAATTGAAGGACCAAAGCTTTCAGATTTCGACATTGGTTAGCTACACGGTCGCTCAACGTAGGTGTAGAGTGGAGTGCAAAGGAAAAATGAGACTTCAAAATAAAGATTTTTAAAATGTCATTGCATCTTTAATCTTTGGGCTCTTTGTGCACTTTCATGTATGGATTTCTATGTATACATCCACCTTGCAATGGCTTGTGCAAACGGCAGAAAAGCAAGAAACGTTTATAGAAGACAGCCTAAAAATGTACGAAACTCTATGAAGCAAGATCAGTTGGCGAACAATTTGAATTTTGAATGATTCAAGTAACGTGATTGCAGAAATTTTTGAAATGTGAGGAATAGAAACACTTAATAATCCTATTTCTAATTAAAAAACAGCTATATTTTCAGCGATTTCTATTCTAAAATTGACTAATAACATCTTAAGAAGTGAATGACGCATGCGCTGGTGATGCTTTTCCATAGATCCATGGAGATCGGATAAGATAGCAAATACAGGTAAGAATCCGTCTATGAATAGATCCAATGGTGATTGATTGTGATAACTTAAGCAAGCAAGTTTGTCAGAAAGTGCATAGATACTCTTTGGCAACATGCATGCAAATTTTCAATATTCTCTGTTTCTCATAGGAAAAGCTTCGATCTCATGAAACAATAAATATTTAAGAATTTCTAGATGTTTGGGTATTTTATGATGACTCAATTTGTTGACAATTTTGATTACCTTGTATCTGCAGAGCTACGTTTTCGAAGTAATTACTTGTGCGATGTATGACATTTTTCATTCCAAATCCTGCGCCTTTGAATACTCATTTATGATTGCAGTAAACTTGATTACAGAAACAGATGAATGACAAGTATAGAGATGTGGAATTCTTGATTACATAATTACAAATATGAGGGAATGTATGTATTTCTAGAATTTATTCCCGAACCTAAAAATAGTCCATTCAAAATTCCACGATGATCTTATATTGAAACAACACCATGATCAATCTTAAATTGGCGAAAATTTTGAATTTGTACTTTGAAGCACGTTCAATAAAGATGCATACATATTGAAGAAATACGGCGAGAATCATAAATTATGAACACAATGTCTAGGAAAGGGGTTTCGAAAAAATCCTTGAAAACTTGCAGTGTACATGTATTTGGTAATTTTGCAATTTTGACATCATTTTTCACTAAATGTAGCATTTTCAGAGAGCACATGTGATAAAATCATGTGTGAATGAAACAACGTAGCTGCAAGCAATCAATGTTATAAATGGCAAATGATCCTCATTTACCTGCTTGAGGAGTATTTCGATGCAGTCATGTATTTGTTGTTGAAATGGCCATGTGAACCAGAAAACCCATTCCGTCGGTATAAAATAAATTATTAGAAATGATCATTGCATGATTCAGCTTCATCGTGGCTTACAATGAAAATGTTTGATCACAAAGGTCTCACAAAATCTGATTAGTTTCTGGCCGATTGAAACCGGAAATCGTGTCGCGTCTGGTCACCACTAGATACTTCCGAAAGTTCTAATCAATAGGAGTACCAGCATCAAACATGGAAGATGCTATCAAAGCGTGTTTTAAAATTCCTTACCTCATTGCTACTTGTACTTAGTGCATAAGTAGTCACATACCTATTTTTGCAAAAAGACAAGATCATCACATTGCAAAGTGCACTGATGAAATCATTTTGTGTAATCACTAATCTATAAAAACATTTTGATAAAATAGCTTGCAATAGATCGTCATGCGGCAAGAATCTACACCTGTTACATGTTTCACTAATTTGCTTCTTCTACTGAACTAGCAGTCGACGTATAACCAAGCAGCTGAAATTACCATCTGCAAACTGCTGTCGTCCATTCTAGTCTACTAACTTGAAAGTTGGATTTCTATGGGCAGCACAATGATGAAGAGACAGTTATGAGCGCTTTAGACGCATGTGTATCAATATACAAATGATAGCACTATGACGAGAAGAATGAGGAAATGCCCATAAAAGAGCACTTTCTTGTTCGTTGTCAATCGCTTGCTTGTCATGCTAGTATCATTTCCTTTCTGATAAAATGTCCGCCTGCATCTGGGGTATTTGTAAACATCAGTTGGTCATCATGTTATTCACTTTGAGAGGGTACAGAGATTCATGTCAAACAAACGTAGTGCCAAAACATGATACAGGAACATCCATATCAAACACTGCTGATATGCGAAATGAAGAGTAATGGCAGGTCCAAAATGCTTGTCCATACGAGGACAGCTACCGACCATTCACAACAACCACGCACACGACACTTATGTGATTCCTCATTTTCAGTAAAAATAAATAAATCTTGTCCATGCTAAGAAGCTAATGCGGCGATTGCTTTTCTTCCATTCTTCCATGTCTTGCAATAATTCAAAGTGCAGCTTTTACAAAAGTCCTGGGTTTGACCTGACCGAGAAGTGAACATAGATCACCCAGAAGCACAGCTATCACTTTACCACAAATGCCTTGCGCTGGTACAAGTCGCTTGATTGTCATTCTATTGGCACTGTGTCTGCGGCTGTTACTGGTTAACCCTTTGTTACATAAATTTATCGATCACCTTTCAAAAAACTCTGATATCTCGCAGTGACTGTGTGGAAAAATTAGGCACAAAAACATCCTAAAAGCAATTCAGTTCTAATCAAATTAGATATGTTGCTGATTACACCATTTTAAATCTACCTCAAATTGGTCAGAAAACTAGCAATAAATAATCATTGTCAATGAGTTGAGCGACTTGTTTCAACGTTAATAAACTTCATCGCAGCCTATTGCTTTGACATATTAAATAAGTTCTCATTACTACATTAATTTCGTTTCAAAATTGAGTCACAAAATGATCAAGAGAATGACCACTCAGTGAAACTTATGGTCATATTCGGAGGATCAGGGTTGTAGATCCTCAATAAATTCCAGTTTCAAGCAAGTTGACGAGGATCAAGTGTCAGACAGCTCTGTGGGAAGCAGGCGACGGGAGAAGATGTAAATAATGCAGTCGGCATTCGGGTGGAGGCCACAACATGAAAACAATTTTAAGAAATGTCGACTGAGGAGGATAAGTGGCTGAAGAAGTCAGGTGAGTGCCGCGAATCGACAACACGAACTTACATATCGGATGCACAAAGGCGTAAAAAACAACTGTTTGCGACTGCGGCAAGACGAGAAACTTCAGACAATTTCGACAACCTTTTATTCTGCTTCCAAGTTTGAGGACTGTCAAAGGGTGAAGAGGCAATTGTTTGAAATTCCTTACCGGGGATGGAAGAGGCTGAGAGGGTCTAATGGAATGCTTTATGGAGGTCATAGAGGAGGAGTCAAAAACTAGTAGAGAGTGATGAGAGAAGTTGTGTGTGGGATGCAAGGACGATGAAGTTGATGGACTTCCTCTTTGAATTAGATCACAATCTTATTGTCTTATTGATGCCAAAATATGTAATCACTTGGCTCGTAAGATCTTTTCGGGATCGGCTCAGTAAGATGCTTTTCGAGGAGTGACTACATTGCAGATATGAATATATCCCGAACTTCAACCAAAATTTTGCTGCCGGTGTTACGATATTCGGTTTCCCTTGATTATTTTCCGATCGGAAATTGTAATTTTGGGAGAAGAGTTTTCGGTCTTTTTTCTAGTAGGAAACTTAAAACCTAAACATATACAGGGTTCTCAGTTTCCGTCTGATAAAGTTTTCGTCTTCTTTATAGAGACAAAATTTCACTGTCGATGTAAATTACTTTTAGGAAATAGGCAAGCTACAAGTGAAGCAGCGCTAGATGGATTCCAAGAAACATCTGCACCAATGTTTTCTTGCAAAAAGTATTTGAGCAAATGGGATATACTGTACATGTATGTAAAATAGATCTACAGGTTTTATATTCTTCCATTAGGAGATGCTATGGAAGTAGATTTGTATCGTCTGCATTTAAAGAATAATACAATCATTGTTGACCATAAAAATTCATAAGAATTTCATAAGAATTCATAGGAATTCATAAAAAACCATAAGAATTCAAAAATTGTGAAATGAATTAATTTTAAACCTGTGTGATATATAGGAAGTTGTAATAGCGCGGGAAAAATAGTGCGCGCTTATGGAGCGAAATGTTAAAATTTCCATTCAGAAGATGTAAACAAGTTTCGAATTTCCAGTGTGAAATTGAAAATTGCTGTGCTGACTGCAATTAATTTAGCGCCACCATAGCGCTACACTATCCATGTATAGTGTTCATTTGGTCCTAGATTGTTGATTTTCGTTTTACTTTTATTACGACTTTTCGATTTCGTATTTTTAATATTTCATTATTGATAATTGAAAAGGGTTAAAAGTATCATTGGAAAATTAATTTCACTTAAAAATATTTCTAGCATAAAAAATTTATATAAATAATGCTTTTCTTGCATGATATTTTCCCATGTTTGTAGCCTGAATAGAAGATGATTATGCATGTATAAATTACAAAGCTAGCATGAGTGTTCTACGAAATCTGTCAGTTTCGCAAAAGCAGTCTCAATTGAACAAAAGTAAAACCAAGAAAAATCCACTGGTGCCATTTTTCACGAACAAGAAGAAGAGAAGAAAAGACAATACCTTACTCGTGTCATCCAACCAGAGCATGGAAGCTTCACGCCCTTGATTTTTCTGGACCAACGGAGGAATGGGGAGAGAAGGCTAACGATTTTTGAGTGCATTAACAGAAAAGATATCGAAGAAAGAAAACGAAGATTATAGGGATGTGAGGAATTGGATTCGAACAGAACTGTTTTTCGAAATATTGAGGTCGGTGCATTTATGAATTAGAGGATCGAGGGTGACATTTAGAAGTAACGGCCTAGAAAGCATCATCAATGATTTTAGTCTTAATACTCATTCAGCAGATATTTTTTTCTGACCAACTTTTTTTAAGCATTCTTTAATTAATGTCTTCTGTCTTTCAATAGGGTAAGGTTGATGGAGCATTTTTCGTTTAGGGAAACATGTGCTCAGGATTCTTTCGTATGATGTGGTTTTGGATATTGAAGTATAATTTTGGCAGCATTTAATAGTTCTCACCCATAGAAGTCGGATTATTAGCTATCTTTGCAGTCTATCCGACCTCTATGCCATCACCCTACGCACTTGGACATTTAAGATAGCAATCGACATTTAAGGAAGCAACTACAGGGTGATCATCATGGACTCCTAGATATTTTGAGGTGTTTGGTCAGATGTCTATGGTGATCACAAAGTCGCGCACGTGAAATAGCTGTATGACCTAGCTATCGATGGTAATGATATCGACGTAATATCAAATATGTCACATTTTCTTCACTTGCACGACTTTGTCATCAGTCTGTATCATAGACTGATCACAAATATATCTATTGGAGGACCTGACCCACAGTTCATTAATTGAAAATATGCCCTTGTCTATGAACTAAGCAAGATATCATTTCTTGCAAGCACGCCTCGTGTATGCAGTCTTCAATAACTTCATTTAAAGAGTTAGAAGCAAAGAAAGCAGAGAAATTCACGGGAGAGGATGCTTTATCGAAGGACATTCTCTAAAACGATGAATATGGATTACCAATGCTGTCAGCAAATAGAATTAATGATGACTGAAGTCCACAGTTGGAGATTATCTTAAGTCAGTGGTTAGTTAGGATTGTAGTGGATGCGATAAGTGATTGGCGTTCTCAAGGGATTCTTGTCCTCAAGGCAACTGCGGCGTAAGGTGCTCCAGGTCATGAAGCAGAAATTCAGCATTCTCAAAGTTTGACGATTTTAGTCACGCGATTGACAAAAATAAAATATATTGAGAAATCTTTTCATTTGCATCTGCAGTATTGTTGACCTTAATGAATCAATGTCAAATTGCAACAAGCACTGACTATGCTGCAAGTGCGGATTGCATATGACGGCAATTTATAAAAATGATAAAAATTGCGCACTTTGTCGAATAGAGATCTGAGTGCACTCGTCATCAAACTGTGGAATTCTCGATGTCATGGGTTATTTCTATAGATATAGAAGTGCCACGACTGCAATGCTTTGGATTTCCCTTATCATGCCCTAATCCAAAAGAATTTCTCAGAATGTTTGGCTCATCTGGAAAAACATAACAATAAAAAGATTTTTTTCACACAGTTATTTTTTTCTTAATGAGAACGGCAATATACATAATAATAATTGATGTAAATAGATATGGGACGGGAACTACTGACACTTTCTTCCCAAATTCGCGCACAAAGGGCTTAATAGCGTGGATTTGTAGATCTTGAAACGCTGAGTACAAAAATCAAATTCTTGAGTGTCACAGCCAGTCAATTTCGGTTATAAGTAAGGTTAAAGGATTCCCATTGGAATCCAATGGTAAAATTCAAGAAATATCTATGGATTGTGAGACAATTGGCAATTTTCGTACATTTTCTTTTGTGGAAAAGAAACTATTTATCAGAATGCCATGAAATTTGAATCATGATTGAGTTCAGAACATCAAATTCGATATAAAAATAGAAGTGAATCACATGATTCAGTATTTGATGTTTGAGAGCCTCTACAGGATGAGTAAATTTCATGTTTTGACTTAGTTTTGGCGATTTTACTCAATTTGTACAAACTTTCAATTGTTTGTAAGAAATATAGCGGAACAAAAAATCTCGAAAAGTAGAGTCATGACTGTTATCGTTTTCGAGCAATATCAACTAATATAAAAGGTGAGGGCTCCTGGAGGACCATTGGTAAGATAGGGGTTTAAGAAGTGGACTTAATAACTTCATGGGAACTCAAGGCTATAGCTCCTATTTGAATGAAGTTTTGTTTCAATGATTGAGATCAGAAATTTCGATTTGAAATTCGAGTTTTGGCTTATTGTACAGGAAATGTCTGTAAGATTGCTTTCACATATGAAATGTTGTGAAATTTTGATTAGTATCAGCAAGATGTGTGAATTGCGAAGATGATGAAATTCTTTCATATCGAATGTCGCTTTTTAAGTTTCAACAGAAGTCTTCGTTAACTGAGAATAATGAATAATTCATCACATTTCTAAGATTCCATTCCAGTTTTTATTTTCACACTGTAATATCGTCAAATGTAAAATGCGCCGTGAGGAGTTATCTATTCAAACTCACTGTCTGATTTATTAGACATCTAGAAACTGGTTTAGAAATGCAAAATTCTTCATTGTATGATGGAAGATGATATCGTCTATCATTCCACTCGCTGCCAGGAGTTATCAGTCATGGAATTATTCAATAGAGTAATGATTTATAAAGAAATTATAATAATGATAAGTTATGATAAATATGTTCACAATGAGCAATGTGCTACTTAACTTTGAATTATAAGTATCCCTAGCATGTCGCGTCAGACTTTAAAGTGCAAATTAGCTGAGGCAGTCAAGTGAATAACTCCCCAAGCCGTGTAGATATCACAATACTTCAGAGACGCGAGTTTTTCATTATGAAAGGCCTCCTGTTAACAACAATTTTGTTAGTCACGGTTATAGATAAAGCCATTTTGATAAAGTAATTTACAATAAATCACCTTACGGCAAGTATCTAGACTACAACTAATGCATGTTTCAGTAATTTGATTCTTCTTAAGATCTAGCAACACTGACCTAGAGGGTTGCCTACATGATCGGCTAAAATGATCAACAAGCCGCTATTCTCCATTCTAGTCTCATTAATTGAAGAAAAGTGATTAGTCGGATTTCTATGATATTTCCTTGACTCTGATTTACGTGACATTGACAGTCAGCTGGTTTGAGAGATTTAACCACAGAATTAAATTGTTTAAGCGTGTCAATTTCCAAGAAGTACAAACTGATTCAAAACGATGACACATGCAGGAACTTGCCAAGTGCGCAAAAAGAAATTTCTAATACCCTGCAGAGATAGGAAAAATAATCGTGCGTCGCTAGCGAATTGCTGTGAATTCTTTCAAAAACCGGTTGATAACAGTCAATTAAACTTCACACAATTTGACGTGTTTAATGTTGAACTGGCTGCACATTGTTCGATTGCTATGGTATTATGTCAGCAAACTGTGCTGTTTCATTAATGTCAAGCGTTCCAATGCTTCCTTTCTATTCAAACAGCACAAGAGACGACCTGTCTAATTCTGTGGATTTAACAAATCTCCAACAAATTCAACTGACTGCGACAGACCTTTGTTGTCAGTCTACACTGTGACGTAGTCGTATGATATGCTGATGTGCTGTCTCGCTACAACATGAATACTAGTAGCGTTCTGTCAATGATAATAGGACAATAACCTGTCGATATCCACTTAGAGATGATTTCTGCCTTCATTTGTATTCCTGTTGAACCGTCGGCGTGGCCTAGTGAAGAAGGTGCGAGACCACCACGTACTTCGGTTCGATTCTTGAGTCGGGCGAGTGCGGTCGGGGAATCAAGGGTGTTGGTGTATTTGATTGACTTAATAGTTGTCATTCTCTTTAGATATTTAACAAATTTTTTCTTGCATTTCATGTATTTCCTATCAATTGCATGTTTTATATCGTCCAATTGATGCCACATCTGAAAATACTGGCACACGAGAATATTTTTGCGATTTAAATGCTCTAAAATACATTGTCTTACTGCACATTAAGTTTCACCAATTTGATTCTGTTGACATTTACTCAATGTGGCTTTGTGCACACAAAGAATGCCACTCTTCCTCAAAAAAACTGATGCTATTATTATCACAGTCGGAGTCGAATAAGAAAGTTATCGACTCCACATTGCAAACTACATTCGAGGAAAATGATCCAGGTTTGGAACCGGCCGGCCGGGGTCAGGCTGAAAGTCAGAAAAAGTCGGCCGGAACCGTGCCGGTGCCCGCGTATCAAAATTGGCTCGGACTGGGCTGTCGTCTCAGTAACCTACGGCGTCTCAGGCTGGTATGTGGTCAACTTAGACAAAACTCGATTTCCAGATGGCATACAGTAGGTCTACCGGTGCTCCAAATAAGCAAGAGTTCACGATGAAGCCCTTCGGTGCCAATTTTGTCGATTTCCATCCAATATGTTCTTCAATCAAGTAATCAGACAATAATTCGCACTTTCATGATATCTTTTGTGCATGGAAAAATTGATCATCAACACGCGCAGTAGCTTATTCAAGATATGGAATAATTTTGCAATAGATATAAGGCATACTTGAAAATTTTCCTCATGAGTTGTAGCGGCTATTCTTAGTACCTGAACTGCCTTGTCATCGTCAGCTATCAATAATCGTGTATGTTTTGCATTTTGGAAAAGCCAACGGATCCGTCTTCGGCTTTGAACAATGATTTGAAGGTGATTTTTCAAGAAATGTTTCGTAATATTTGCGTCACATAAGTAATGATGTATCTAAGTGCTCGCATTCTGTTGTAATTGACTAGACAAATATATCTTTGATGAATTTCGTCAGTGATCTACATCGTCATGGTCTACCCAATTGTAACAACCATCTGGCCGGCGTAATGGGTAGACGGCCGGCCGACCAGCCTATCTTCAAAATTCATGACTGCGGCCGCACTGGTGGCCAGCGGTGGGTGCCAACCCTGCTAGACATGTTGAATTCCGAATCAAATTTCGGGCATTGAGTCTCCATCGAAGAGGGTAAAACTGGCCGGGATACCAGTCTCTATCAGGGAGCTAAATTTTGTGCCGGTTGCCTTGCTGAAGTTTCCCGTCCAAACTTGCTCCCAGTAACTTTGTCCTAGTCTTAAGTTTTGACTATATTGAACTATATTGATTGACAGTATTGAAAAGTCTGCATTGCTTGCCAAAATTTATCTTTATGACAGATGCTCCCGCTTGGTCCCGCTAACTCCGGAGGCTTAGATTGACAAAGTAGTACTGATTTTGATTGGAAACAACCTGAAGCAAATAGGAAGGGACCATTGTATACGAGTAACTTTGGACCGGTGGGAGTAGCTTTAGTCAGTGAGTAATAGACTGTTAACCCGGGAGTCTCGAGGCGTCATCGAAGAGGCTGAAACATACCAGACTTTCAGTCTCTATCGAAAGGGCTGAAGTGGCCTGGGCCTGGAACCTCCACCGAATAGCCGTAACTAAAACGGGCAGAGCCTCGAACCGTCATCGAGTAGGCAAAAACTGGGCAGACATGAAATCTCTCTCCATCGAAGAGGCTAAAACCGGCCGGGCTTCCAGCCTCCATCGAAGACGCTAAAACAGGCTGGGCTTCTTGCCCGTCGAATGAGCTTCGAACCTCCATCATCGAAGAAGGTAAAGTGAGATCAAAGTAATATAAGAATGGAATCAGTGGTTGATTTAACACTTAAGATCAATAGATTCTAAAATACTCTGAGTAGGTGTCAGCTTCGAGCCTCCATCGAAGAAGCCATGGTCATCCGAGCTTCAGGCCTCGAGACTAGACATTGTTAAAATTCTAATTACAACATGATGTGCAATCAATTATCCGCTGTTTTTACAATCAACCGAATCGGCAATAGTAGTCTACCTGCACAGAAACTTTGAGCAATTAGGTTTGCATTTGTTAACCCTCTGAAGAATGAGCAAAAGTTAATTGCTTTTTTAACCTACGGATAGTCTCCTTGTGACTGTAATTGTTTCTCTTTCCGACAAATTAATTCTGAACAGATTAGAATCTTTACATCATCTTTGATATCTTTTCCGTTCCCTCGTGTTCATGTTGTTAATTTATATTGTTTCTCCTAAATCTGAGTTAAAGAAATTTACATGCTGTTTTTCTCGTCTGATAAGACATGCACCGCTTTTCTATAAGGTACTTTCAACATGTGTAATGCGCACGCCTTCAACCTGTCATCCTTCCGACGAAATAATAAGTTCGGCGTTGACTTGAAGCCGATTTCTATGCACCTACAGAAGAATGAAGGAAGTTCCGCCGACTCTCTGACGACATCACAACGAATGATACTGAAACAGAAAGCATGATCAAAAGTGACATTAGCAAATTTGTAAAATTACTTCAAGTATACAGAAACAAAGAAATTTGAAGCGTCGGAAATATATCTTTGTATACTTAGATGCTAAGCCTGCACACGATTCTTATTTGTGAATACTCATGCACTTTGTTGTTGGCGGCATTTTTGTGGTCTAATCTAGGACGCTCTTTAAAACAAATGTACAAAAAGAGCCTAAAAGGAATTCCGCAGAAAATGCTTGATTACTTTTAGATAGGCATAAAAGGGTAAAACAGTGAGTATCTCCTTGGTTGAAATATTAGTCAGCACAACTTTATCCGGAGACTATGGCGGAACAGAAGCGAACTGTATCTCAATTAGCTATATTTGCCTTGAGGAGGCATTCACCACTTAATTCATTCATGCTCACACCTGGACGAGGGATTCCTCGGGGGGGGGGGGGAGGGTCGGGGGGGGGGGGGGGGGGGGGGGGGGGGGGGGGGGGGGTCGGGGGTGGTTTGGGTAGGGGGGGGGGGGGGGGGGGAGGCTGGTGGACATTGGGGGGGGGGGTATGTATTGAGGTGTGGATGGGATGTTTTCGTTATAGATGAGGGTGGATTTTTATAATTTTTGAGTATAGGGGGTTGTGAGGGGGGTAAATGTGTGTTAGGAATGTGGTGTGGGTGGAGGGTGGGGGGGTTGATGGGAAGATGTGGAGTTGTTGGGGGATTATATGGAATTTTGGGGTTTGTGTTTTGGTTGTTGGGGGATAATGTGATGATTTTGTTATGAATGGGTGAGGAATGGTAGGTTTTTTGTGAATTTTTTTTGGGTATGAGTTAAATAATTAGGATTAGATGATTCTATTTTTTAATAGATATTTTTTGAATATTATGTTTAAATATAATCAACTAAGTGTACATAATGGTATAATTGTTTTATTATAAATTAATTTACATTGGGTGAAAGGTGTGTGTTTTTAATATGTAATTGGGGGGAAGTTTGGGGAAGGAAGGGAAATGAATGAAAGTTTTTGTAATGAAGGGATAGAAAAGATAAGGGGTTTTGGTGTTGTTCATATCGAAGGTTGTGATATTTAAGTTTTGTGTTTGTGATTCGTATTTATTTTGAGAATGTGTGATTTATGGGTTAAATTTGGTTGTAGAGTATAGATGGTTGTGTGTGTCATAAATATTGCGAACAGTTCTTTAAAAAGTTAAAAAATGATTACTGGCAACTTATACTGCGCATGCATGCAGTTCAGACCTTACTTTATCAGTGATGTAGTTTCCAGAATCCTTTATGGAAGCATTGTGTATTCCCCAATTTACCTATTGTAAAATAATTCCAGATCTTGAATAATTTCACTACATGGGATAGTTTACGTAAAACGTGGAGCTTAGGGATGGAATGAACAATGAATTTCAATCCAACCTAGGGCCTACTAACAGAACATTTAACATTGGATCGTGGAAAATAAGATAAGTTCAGGGCACGCGATAAATTTTGATTGACGTTGCACAGAGACACTGAAAGGAAAACTTGATGAAAAGTTTGGCGAGCTCATTGTTCCAGACTCATGCACGCCAGCGGTCATCAATGAAAGCTCAAAAGATCTGAATTTAAACTGTAGTGGAGAGAGTTCGCAATTAACGTCGCAAATCACTAGAATTCCCTCACAAGTGAAGAAGTGAATCTCACTTCAGTGAATCACTTTAAATCATGTTTGCACGTCACAGACAAAACATTTCGCAATATCAGCACTCAGTAAGTGATCAAATTGCTCATCACAGAACTTTTGTCGTTTGAAAAGCATTTATTATACTGGAAAATATAATTTGCAGACCGCCTAAAGTTTTCTTGTGGAGACGAGATACAGATAAGGCATTTATTATTATTGTATCAATGTTTTTATCATATCAATGCCCGTTTGTGTCATTATTTTGATTATCTGTTTTGAATTTGATTGTGTTTGATTGACTTTAAAATGTGGGTTAATTAACGTTATCATTTTAATGCATAACATTATAAAGTAGGCCTACAACTAATAAGGCTGGTAAATAAGTCATTGCGCGTATTACTGCTCATCGCCCAAAACATGCTATCAAGGTGCGAATAATTACGTTGTATATTGTTGCATTGTAATAGGTAACTCTCGCTTATACGGAGTACCTGTTGGCCTACCATTCATGCATGCTATGTGGAAATTCGAAAATGTCTAATAGCACATGTTGACCAAATAATTTCTGACGATCAAAGTCTTAATCAATCGGTTCAGAGACGCCAGGCATCGTCCCATCGCAGACCGACCGGTTTTTAATAAGCCGATCACCGACCGGCACGCTCTGAACACCGGCCCCATCCCCGGTCGGCCGGTCTTGATGGCGCCGGCCACCGTCGCGGCCGGTTCCAACTCTGATGTATGCTGCACGTCTACTGCATCATAGGCGCAGTCACATGTCTAAGCGATCTTTCTACGATAATCTCGCGTCAAAGAATTTCGAAACGATGAGTGAAACATCTCTTTTGCATTTCTGCGAAAGTCAAAGGCAACTTGAAATACAGTACATATAATCTTCCTACCTCATATCAGGGCTAAAATTAGTCCAAACGTCCAATGAATCACAATGCTGACAGCCACTGCTGCGATCACATACATGTAAATGACCAAATCTATCGTTAGCTAAGGTGATAAGTACATGAGAAATTGAATCATTAGCTACTTACATGATTCACCCTCGCATGTGACCAAGGCTTCATAAGAAACATTGGTCAAACGCGATGGCTGTGGCAAACACGACATACTAATTTATATATAGTACATGTAAATGTCGCCCAAGTAGTTCAAATGAATTCATAGTTGCCAATACTTTACTTGCGTAAAGGATATAAAATCAGTTAAAATAGGAAGAAATCCCCACAAAGCAGAAAGGAGAAGAAAATGGACCAGTGCTCTGCAAACTAGGTTTTTCCGACTGCATGTGGCCGGCTGAACGATGATGTGCGGCCGATCGACTGGATGCAAAAAAAATTTGGTTTTGCGGCCGGAAGGTCTGATTTGTGAGTTCTCATTGTCTTCATTTCAATCAGAAGTGGGAATTAAGAGGTCTGAATGGATTTATCGATTACATCGAATAGTTGAAATATGAATTCAAAACAGGATTCAATGAATTTAGATCCCAGAAATCATTCTTTGCTCTTCTAGCTGATCCATGGGTGGTTCAACCAGATGAATTGATCGCATATGCACCATTTGTATCTACGGAAGCTCTTCCACAATGCTAATTGGAGCTGAATGAATTGCAAGCAAGTGACGCATTAAAGCGAAAGCACTTCAGTTTGGAGTTGATTCTTCAATTCTGGAAAAAGTTCACAAAAATCTACGCAATGTCAGCATGATTGTCAGTTCCATGCTAGGATCCACATTTCCATGCGAACAAACATTTTCGTCACTTAATTGTGTGAAAAATAAACACAGAAATCGACTTTCATGCGAGCGCACTTCGGATCTAATCAGAGCTGTGGTAATATAAAATTTGAACCTTATTTCAATAAACTTTGCTCTGAAATTCAAGCGCATCCATCACATTGATACTTGTTCTCTCTGTAATCAATTATAATTCGTTGGTTCAAATTGTCTTCTGTCTAGTGAATACTTATATCTAATAAGATCTTTTAGTTTGTTTAAAATCTAATAAATAATAGATTCTATAGTTGAATGATGCAAATAAAATAGTAGTTTTGAGACTATTATGCAAATAGAGAGGATGACAATTCTAAAATGCGGCCGGAACGAAAAGTATTTACCTCCATTTGGCCGGAAAAGGTTCAAAGTTTGTGGAACTCTGAAATGGACGATAAGCAAGAAACTGTCGACGGGAAAGGTGATCGCATTAATCACAATTGTATTCGCAAATTATATTGTATATACTGGCAGTTACTCCATTCATAATGTTAAAGTGAAAACTAAGGCTGAGTCGTAAAAAACCGCGTTTTTTTCTTAAATCTTTATTATCAATTACAAAGTCATTTCAAAATTCACGAATACCCTAAACATAGTCACCTCTGGCTGCAATAGCTCTTTCCAAGTGCTCTTCCAGTTCTTTCAATTCCTTTTCCATTCGAAGTGCTGTAAATTTTGGAAGTTCTTCATTCAAAAAGTCATGGATTTCATGCACAACAACGAAATCACTTTTTTTTACGGATTCCAGTCTTGGGAAAGCGTAGCAATCGCATAAATTACAGTCAGGACTGTAGGGTGGTTGCTTTAATAACCGTACATTTTTTTCAATCAGGAAATTTGCGGTGATTGCAGATACGTGTGGTCGTGCGTTGTCTTGAATCAGTCGAACGTTTTGAAACAACATGGGCTGAGGCAATGTCTTCAGATGATTTTCCAGATTTCTTAGGAATTGCACGTATCTTTCGGAGTTGATAGTCTCGCATTGACGCAAGATCTCAAAGTAATGGTGGCCTGTCTGTGATAGAGTCAAGATAAACATGACTTTTGCTTCCAAGGGTGTTCTTTTTGGCAGTTTTGACAGGAGGAGAATCGCCACCTGGAGTAACCCAGCTTCGGATAGTATTGCATGGATTCATATTTCGCAGGTAAATCCATTTCTCGTCTATTGTAATCAAATTCTTTCTTGTTAAACGCGACTTCAGCTGTTCGAGCACATTTTGGCACCTTTCATACCTGACGGCCTTGTTATATGGAGTCAACTGATGAGGAACCCAACGAGTATGAATCCACGGCTTCTCCAGATTTTCGCTTAGGATTCTCTGTGCCATTGATTGAGTGATGTCAAAAGTTCGTGCGATTGCTCTTGTTGACAAGCTGCTGTTATCATCAATCAAACGTTTGATTTCTTCTACTTTTTAATATCTTTTGTCGGAGTAATTTCTGCCACTACCATCGATTCGGCTGAAAGTGCATGTGTTTCCTTCTTTGAATTCTTTGCATAATTCCTGTATCCTTCTGACACTTAATGATTGATCTGGCCAGGACAGGGGCGTCGGAACAGTTTTTTACTAGGGGTAGCAAATTTTTTTTCATGGACAACCCTTCGATTTTTAGTAGGCCTATATTCAAGCACCATCGCCCGAATATTTCAGATTTAGTGAGGCTAACAAATCTAATTTTATTCACATGGGCGCACAGTAGACTTGTGACATAATTCTCATGCATGCATATGTACTACACGTATCATTTGTGGGATGATGTAACTCAAAAGTCAAAAGTAAGAAATCAAAGAGTATATTTCACTCAAACTCATAAAAACTGCGCGCATGCACGTGTGTTGGCTGCATGTACTGCAATCAATGTAACAAATTTATAAACATGAGTATGTATGGTGAGTATGGCAATGAATCGTCTGAACGACACTATTACGATGAAAACTGTTTCCAAAAGTGTTAGATGCGCTGAAATTCAATGATTAATCCAGCTATACTGACATTTCTATCTAAACTTCATTTTGTGAAGGTAGGTCTACTAAGGCAACATTTGATGAAAATAATTCTGAGCATTCAAAGAACTACTAAGTACCCAGCCGCCACTATACTGCATAGCATTTAGTAACGTCAACCTATACGATGTAAACAATGTCAGCCTATTAAATACAAATGTGTCTCAAAATTTTCCCATTCATAAAAATTGTAAACCTATTTTTGAGAGACGTCACAAAGCTGCTTGACTACTTACAAATATCCGATGGTTCGTTTTTGACGTGACATGTAGGTACAATTTATGGCAACTGCTACTTCACTTTCTGCTGGTCAATGCAAAACCAGGTCGACACATCGATACACTTCGGCCCGACATGTAATTTTTGATTCTAAAATCTAGTATCATGTAAATGAAGATTATACATGTACATCTTTAGGTCATTACATCTCACCACACACCGTTGCCAAATCGAGCTTTCCTCTCGGGAGTACGGGAAGCAAACTCTCTCATAATAGAGGAAATGCTCAATTCCATGGTCTGATGTTTAGATACTTAGTGTACAGTACATGAAGAAGAATCAAGTAAGTTAGGCGTGATTGAATCATAGTACATCGGTAATCAGACTTTAGGCGGCGCAAGGCACTGAATGTCCTTTCAGCAGATGAGGCTGACGCTGGTATGGTGATGTTTATCTGAATAAGTTTAATTACCTCCGAAAACAAAATCCTAACGGCTTTCGGCTGTTTGGCTAAATGCTTCAGCAACGCTGAAGCTTGTGTTGGATCATCCACATTTTCCATCTTCAAGAAAGACGACAGCATTCGTAGCTGTGCAGCTAAAGACAGTGTGGTGAAGTCAGTGTGGTGAACAGGCAAAATTGATTTCAACTCATTGACACTTTTGTCTCTTCTATGAAGAACACTTTCGAAATTAGTTAATGTTTCAAAATCTGGCTGATGGAATCGTCTTTTCAGTTCTGCTGTTACCCGATCTATGGCTTCGAAATAAGATACTTTCAGATTCTTATCCGATGAGTCAGTTCTTCGATGTCCGTAAGCTTCGACAGTGTATGTGTATCTCGAAGGTAGTTTTGATGATCGTGTAGTCTCTGATGTAGCTGCGTTGATGCTTGAATCTTTGTTGGTCTTCATCGTCATCATAGCACTTTCTTCAATTTCATTGAACTTGTCGTCACTCCTCATCCCTTCAAGCTCTGTAATCAATATCTCAACAATGCTCTTCACATCAGAGCTGGAAGTCCTGCCGTCTGGAGCGTCACAGCAACCTCTTCGCATGGCTTCAGGATAGCTACAGCCATTTGAATTCCCACTAGGAATTTTTTCTTCTCCATTTTCCGGACGTGTCCCTGTAAAGTCGACCAAACTTCTGGTCTGGTGCTCCCCTTTGAGGCTATTAGTTCATTAATACAGTCCGTTTCATAAAAAGTGGATCATCCTAAAATTTGACTAAATAAAACAAAAGTATGATACAGAAAGCATTTTTCATGTTATTTCATGTACCTAATATATTTAAATGTCCTTATATAATCTGATAAGCTATGATACAGTGACGGTTCTTAAGAAGCTAATATTTTGTGGCCCTCCCCTTATTGTCAATGACATTACCAATTCGTCTAGGCATTGATTCGATGATATCGTTGATTTTTGACTGATCTAACTTTCTCCATTCTCTTTTTAACAGTGACGTAAGTTGTGATACGCCATCTGTAGGTAGCAGTGAACGACGAACGTTACGTTTTAGAATACTCCATACGTTTTCTATGGGATTCAGATCAGGAGAACGAGCTGGCCAAGATAATGTTCTAAGCCCTAATTGAGACTTGCATAAGTTGACTCTACTACTCCTCTGACACGTAGCATTATCATCCATAAATAACCAAGTCGATGGATCACGAAGTTGATCTGTCATTTGGCCAATGTTCATTCGTAAAACATTCACATAGCGTTCAGAATTCATGGTTCCTTGCTGTATGTGAAGTTCAGAGCGGCCATTGGTCCAAATGCCAGCCCAAATCAGTAGAGTCGCACCACCTTGTACCCGGGAACGATGTAAATGTCTCGGAATTTCCTGATCAGATTTTATCCATAATCTCAATCGACCATCACTATCCTTCAGACGGACTGATGCCTCATCAGACCAGACAACCCGATCCCATTGATTTCGCCAGTGACAATGACTCATTGCCCATCTGAGACGTCTTTTTTGTATGCTGATCTGATAATTCGATCTGAGAGGGCCTCTTACAGCTCTTGAAATTCGACTCAATAAGTCTTCTACGAATAGTGGACTTAGAAATAGACGAGTCTAGTGCAACCATCTCAGTTAACGAGAGACTTGGATCAACTTTAACAAACCTCAAAATTAGGCGGTCTCTACGTTTGGATGTTTTGCGTGGACGGCCAGAGCCCTCTTTACGACAGAGTCGAAAATCATCATTATGCCATCGATGCACATTTGTGTAAGGGACATTTAGTTGCTTGCTTGTAGCTCGCAAAGAAAACCCTAGTTCTAGCAAGGCTGACACTTTGCCTTTTGTGAATGCGATCTCGTTATTGTTCATTTGTGCTTTGTATTGTTTTCAACCGGTAAGAGATAGATTTCTAGCTGAAAGCAATCAGGAGTGCTGCCAACACCGTCGCAACGAAGTCAGGAAGCTATGGAACATGAAGTCCAGTTAATCACATGTAGCAGTTACATTATTGTTGATGAATAATGATGCTATACTGGCTCTGATTGACCGATTTTCTTTATTTTTGTTTTGCTTGATAGCTTTTGGCTTGTAGAACAACATATTACATAACAAAGGAAACAAATGTAATTTTATAAGAGTGAGGTATGATTTTGTGTAACATTGCTAAATGAAGATCAAATTATCTACTACTTTTGTATCTATAACAGGAAAACAACTCAATATTCATGCTTGAAATTTCCAACAATGATATTAGTAAGCACAACTGACATATCTTCCAAATTTCAGAGAAATTCGTTCAAGTTTGGCGGAGTTAGACAAAGTTGAAGTTAAGGCGATGTTTAAGGGTGATCCATTTTTTATGAAACAATCTGTAGTTGCTTTCACTCTATCAAGGTTGTCCAAAAATCGTTGCATTGCCTTGACTCGAACAACCCATCGAGTAGGACAAACAGCCAGAAGATGCAAGGGTCTTTCCTCGTCGTCTTCAAGAACAGTCTCATACAATGTCCGTCGCTTTGATGATTCTCTTATGATTTTACTTACATCTTTTACGACCAGTAAAACATCGCTGAGCAAATCACATTCGCGAATGACTTCCTGAACGACAAGATCCAAAGCATGATTGCAACAGTGCACATGCAGGCATTTCGGTTGTATCCTTTTCAAGTTCGCTTGTACCCTATCAAGCCGTCCTGACATATTAGAAGCTCCATCAAAGCAGACTCCTCTGAGATTTCTTGCATCTAGTCCGACTCGGCGAATAACGTCAATGATGCAGTTTGTCAACGACTGTCCTGGTTGATACAGACCAGCAAAGAGCTCTGCAACATCCAAGCTATCCTGAGAGACGTAGCGAAATGTGATGGAAAATTGCTCCTCACCTCCTTTGTCTGTGGTACTGTCCGCTATAAACGAGTAAAATGTTGCTTCATCTTTCATTTTGTTCATTTGAGATCTCTGCAAGGTATGTGCCAGTAGTTCGATTACTTCATTTTGAATGTCTGCGCTGAGCCATTTATCTCTGCGAGAGAGCCATGAATCCAAAACAGGAATATCTGTACGTCTCTCCAGGCCCGTAGCTAAGGGGGGGCCACGGAGGCGGTGCCCCACCTGCAAAATTTTTCGCCCCCCCCTAGAAAATCATGGTGAAGATACGGTTAAATGGACTGGAAACTATAATTTCTGTATTTTTGAAACTATAATTTTTAAGTTAACGAAAATTTATGAAAATTGATGTCTTCACATTTCCGAAAACTACTTTCGTTTTACTTTCGGACTGGAGCTGGATATACACAATGCGATATATCATCAGAAAATGAAATGAAATCCATTATGTTTGAAGTAGTCGATGTCATCGTGTTTGAGTTCAAGCGTCGGTTCGAAGATAAAGAATGGTTGTATGGTGCCACCTCAGCTGCATCAAGAAAGGTGTCGAATTTTTTTCTCGTCATGCTCTCATACCTCTAGAAAAATCGGTATTATCATACCAGATGATTCAGAACTCATGGTTGCGAGAAATCTACTAGAGAGGACGTTGCCGATTGCCGACCATAACGACTACAAAGAAGTTCTCGCTGAAATTTATGAGCAACGGCTCGCCTTTCCCAATGTCTACAAGATGCTGGCAGACGTTTCTACGATCGGCAACAGTACAGCTACTTGTGAAAGTAGTTTTCTACTGAAGCAAGAACTGACACTCCTACGCGACGTTCCATGACACGAGCGAAAAGCGAATCTGGTTCTCCTGGGATTTTGAAAAGGAGCGAGCTAATTCATTGGACTTGGATGAATTTTTAGTCCTTTTTTCAAAATGACCTCGTAGACTTCAGCTCTTTTGAAAAAAAACTAATTATTGAACAGGAATTGTTTTCTTTTGGCTTTAACATCTGCTATGCGGTTTATGTTGTACATGTACATAATTGGCATATCAGCAATTACTCAGCAGTCATGTATGTGAAGTACGTAGTCTTTATATACTTAAATAATTTCATATTTCAATCTAGTCGGTATCCGTCTTTATTATTTAAAACTATCATGTAAAAGCAGCACATTGTTCATTTTTGTTTTGAATATTCATCAGAAAGTCGCCCCCCCCTAAGAGCAGCGTCTGGCTACGAGGCTGCGTCTCTCCTTCAGCAACAGCATGAGATTTCCGTTAGATTCTTCGCTACTACCTCTAAGAGGTTGACCTGCGGCAGTCAAATACCGAATTGATCCGACGATCGCAGTCATGGCATCCCAAGCTTCTCTCTGTTGTTTCCTGGTAGCCTGAGAAAGCTGGACATTTGTTGAAGTGGATTTCCGTGCGCTAAGCAACTTCGAGTGGACAAGTAAATGATGATCGCTTTTCTCGTGCTTCGATAAAACGCTGACTGCTTTGCTCCAAGTAGAGAACTCGTTTGCAAGAAAAGCTGCTTCTTTAGGTAGCAGGATAAGCCTAGGTAGATATGCTTTTGTACAGGTGTAGCAGGTAATAGAATCTTACTTTTCATTACAATGAAACCAGTTATACAATTTGAACCATTTAGCTTGGCAGCGTCGCCCATTACAAATAGGAAAATTGTAATTCTGATCAGGTTGATCAGGATAAAACCCGGAACATCAATAGTACACATCTACATATGTATATCTAAATGTTGGCCAATGAAATCATAGCTGAAATACAATCATCTTGATACTGTAATTTTAAAAATTTGAGCATAGGTTCTGGGCTCCCGTCAGGGAGGCCATTCCCTGGGATTCACCTCTATTTATGTAGAGGTTGGCCAATGAAATCATAGATGAAAGATAGTTTAAATCATTTACAAAAGTGTGTCGAACATGAACATAGTATAATTTGTGTTAATGTGTACCATTAAAACTCCGATATTTCAAAGTTCATATTCAGAACTACAGTAGACTTACATTAATAGACTTCGTGGTATTTGTCGCACTGGCAATTGGCATTCACCTCGTAATGCTTAATCGTGTATTAAAGGATGTAGAATGCTGTTGCAGTTCAAGCACTCAACAGTCAACCTGCGCGATTTGCTACCTGTTTGATAGTTTGTTAATGTACTATATTCCTAGTATATTTCTTCAGAAATTCTATTACAAGTCCACTTTTGTTGTTCTATAGCTCACTCACAGCGACATTTTCTCGCTGTGTAAATATTTATGATCCAATACTACATGCAGTGTTTCATCAAATTGAAGGATTACTTTATGCTAATGAAGCGAAATGATGTGGTTATATACAAAAAAGATTCAAGATTCATAGCGATTTATGTACACAAACAATCGGTGAAAGATAAGAGCATAGTTCACAGGTTTATGCTAGTTATAAATTTGAGCAAATCCCGATATCCCGAGATAGGATTTTGGGATTTGGTCAAAATCCTAAGATTTGGTCGAGGTTGCAAGCTCTAGTAAAAGACCTTATCTCACGCGAAAAATCAGTCAACTAGTCGTATGATGGATATTTCTTCTAGTTCTTTCTAGAATTAAAGTTAGGTAATCTAACTACAAATGAACTATAATTCAGTCATATAAAGCTTACCATTGATTTTTATTGCTTTCCTTGATCTTGATGGTCCTATCGCGACTGAAAAGACAGTTTCGAAAACGGAATTCCGCATTCTTGCCATTAGGAGAGAGACCTTGGATGTGTTCTTCTTCTCAACGGCATCATAATTGATAAGAAGGTCCAACGTTGCATTTGATTGATGAATTGACAAAGTTACGAGATAGATGACAAGCATACATTCCTGAATCCTCATCTACCTGCTTACAGGAATTTTTCCGATGTCTTGTGCATCGGTATTTCAGGGGTAGCAAATGACATACTTTGCTACCCCTACTCAAATTTAGGGGTAGCAGCTGCTACCCCTGCTACCCCGGTTCCGACGCCCCTGGGCCAGGACTGCATTAGGATCGTATGGATCTTAGTCGCTGTATAGTTGCACCTTCTGAGAGATTCAATTAAGAAATACATTTTTTCTTTCGTACATTCCATGCTGAATGCCAATATTATTGCCAATCGAGATGATATTGCTAAAGTGGCTAGAAATCTTGCAATGTAGAATTGAAATAATTTATCATGGATGAATTTACTACAATAATCGATACGACTACGTAGACATCCGCTCAATTTGAATGCCATTTTGCGTCTTCTTATTGACAGCAATTGATATAGTCATTTGTTATAGTCGTTTTCAATGAAAAAACGCGGTTTTTTACGACTCAGCCTATAGATTAACAATGTTGCATACTCAAGCCATTCTATCATCATAAAAATCCTCAATTGGCGAGTTGCTCCTCTAATGCAACAAAGAGTGTCACTAAATGATGTGAAAGGATAAAGGAAGAACTTTGAAAAAATATAATGGCTTTGATGTTTGTTCACTTTTCAGTCAGTGTTCATATCCTCAATCTGGACAGTTCTTTATCCTGATGGACACTTCGATTTATCCACTGAACTTAAAAATTACGCTTGGTTCGATCGGCATCTGTTGTCTTCAGAAAATGCATTCTGAAACCTACTAAATGCTCTCATTTTTACTGTAAATAGTCAGTGTAATCTTGCAATTGTTGCATATCTCACGGTAAATCCTGCCAGGCAATCTACTGATTTCTTGCAAGAAGCACGCGCAAGAGTAGTAGGAGTCACGAGCAAGATTTGATAGCAGAAGCGCAAGATGTGTCTACCATGCATGCCATGAGGTAGATTGTTCGCTTTGCGTGAGGGCGACATGGCCTCTAACCTTGTTCAAGTAAGACTCTTCAAGTAGGTACATTTTTCTCTCTTTGCGCTTTGTACTTAGCACAAAGCAATGAGGGGGTCAATTAAAGTTTGACCAAATGTAAAAAAAAACCGCTCGCATAATGTGCCTCCGAATGTAAACAAGGTTCATTTATATTATCCGATTCAGATGAGTTGAAGATAGAACGAAATTTGATCACTAATGAGAATTGCACAGGATGCATTTTTTCAATCGGTCTTTCTTCTGAAACGACAAACGATAGCTGTATTGTGACAGCTTTCTGTCAAGCGTGATTTGGTTTTCAGTTATGCTACCAATGAATCTCTCCTTTTTGAGCGATGCAAAGTTGTTTCATTTTTTAAGGACGCTCGTTGTCACGATACTTTTAGTGAAGATGAATTGCTGTTTAAGGAGATGAGAAATCCATTCTAACCCTGACAAATATCTGTTTTGATAGAACAGTGAAGATCTTTCCACATTCGAAACTTTTATTTCTTCATTTCAGCATCTAGCCCTGTGATTGGTCGACCAACACAAGTTATCAACCAATAAGAATGTGGCGTTCATTAGCCATGAAGCGACTTCAGAGCTAGACGTAAAGTCGAAACACTTTCGTGAAGCCCTCAGTTCGCAGTTTGTGAGCCACTACCGGTTAGGTGATGATCCGTAGTGTTCAAATATCGCTAACAAACGCCTATTCCTCAATTCGCTCTCCATTCGACGTCGTCGTTGAGAAGTGATCTTTTACTTATTGAGTGTTAAAACGGACTGACTACTCAGCGTCCGACAACACTGTATTACCTGCTTTAATTTATTAATCTGCGACTTTTCCGTCCTTCGTCGTATTCCACAGATAAAATGGAGCGGTTATTAGAGGTCTTACGGCTGGGATTTCTACTCGCCATTGGTAAGTGAATAGTAGTCAGAGGAAGGCAGACTCAGGTCATACATAGGATCTACTTGTAGATGAGTAGGCATGTCTCATTGAAGCTGATAATATGTAGGAGAAGGTTTTAGCATGAAAATACATGTGACCAAGTTAATTATCGGGTGCACTCATTCGATGTTAATCGATAGGCTCACAATGGTTAGTTACAAAGCAGTTAGGAACAAGCAAACACGCAGCAGCATGGAAGGCTGAACCCTGTTTCGGTAGCGAAAGATCGGTTTGCTATCATGCAAGATTTGATGATAGCCGACCTCATTGCATTCCAATTCTCCATGGCCCTTTCTTTTACGACATACAATTATAGAATAATTAACAGAAACAAAATTAGCCTTGAAATAGCAACAAAAATCTCATAAAGTGTCTACATCTTCATTTTGTGACTGCACAACATGAGGATTTTGACAGTAGAACAAAGATAAAGAGCAGTTGAATTACAATCAGTCGATGCAAGCGACAGAGAGTTGCAGCTTTATTTATGAGAAAATGAAATTCAAATGAAGAAAGTCGTAGAGACATGTCGTTTTCTTTGCTTCCATTCAGAATGCTTTTATGTTTTGTGAGGCCTGAGTTGTTAATAATCAAGTTTTTGAAATCTGATGCTCAAATTAATGGATCAGAAATCACAAAGCACATCCAAAATTATATTATTGTACCTTTATCTATTATAACAGTTTATCTATAGAAGTAAAGAGCAACCCTGATTAAAATTGCAGACTAATTTTTAGTAAAGTCTGTGTAATAGTTCTCAGAAAGAGGTTTAGCCAGGAAAGACACTTCATACATTCATAGACCCAATATTTATCACAAATTTCGCAATGTTTGCTAACATCGATCCCAAAACAACGTGGCTGTTTGATTTTCATAATCTAACAGAAAAACACCTATAACTAAGTCCTAAACCATTAAAAACACTCAACAATGATTTCAACAATAAAATAAATATTTGGAATTGCATGACGCGGCAATAGTTCTATCAATAACAGTATGACGAACCCATATAAGTCATGTTGCAGCATTCTGAACACAGAAGCGTCATCACATGTTTGTAGATGCCGAAGTTTTCAGGCATGCATTGGAAAGAGCAGCAGAGGAAATAAGATCAGGAAAGGGAAGAGAAGACAGAGAAGGAGATGAGGGAGATAAAAGTGTCCTAGTCAAAATGTAAAGCTTAATTTTTATGCAAAGTGTTCCTCAATGTAAACCAAGGTGTCAGTCTGTCCACCATTTTCTTCAGGGAGAGAAATCCATTTAATCTATCTGAAAGAAAATTTATGAAACTACCTGAAAGATTATTTTTTCGACAACTTATTGCGAGAAAAGTTTATTGGGAACTGACTTATTCGTTGAAGTTGTCGAGGGATGTCATTGTTTGATTTGAAGCATTGTTTATAAACAACACGGCGCCGTAATACTTTGCTTCATTGTGCAAAGTTAATGCGTTCGATTAATGCAGGACAATTACTTTTAATCAACTAATTGAGATTTTGAAAGTTGATTGATCGGCCTTGCTCAGAATAGTGAAACAATTCAATGATGAAGTTCCAGGTCAGTGAAATAAGTCCAAATTCTGTAGAAGTCTTAATCAAAATATTTAAAAACATAGATAACATATTACAATACAGCACTTTACGTAGCACAATCACAACACTAGCATGCACTGCACCATCATCATTACAGGAGCATGTGAAATGCCTCAATGCTTGTCAACTTAAAAAATGGAGGAAGATTTTATGACGTTTTCAATTATACATGTCATGCAGTGGCAACTCAACCATTAACCATGACTTTTGTCTGGGAATTGTCCAAAATATTGCTTCTCAAAGTTGGTGATGATTAATGTAATCTCATGCAATTAAGGTATGGAGCGAGACATGAGCAGAGGTGTATTTATAGTAGGAAGTGGAGAAAATTCCCTATACCTGATTTTTCTGCTCTACATGGTCAGATACATGCTCTAGATGGTCAAATTCTTCTCATGTATTAATTCAAAGACTTAGCCAAGTGTGACTAAAACTGATAAAATGAACTAAGAAATGACTCTAATGGAAATTCTAGAGTAGAAGTCTACAATAGGGATGGCTAAACTGTGGTACCCAGATCAGAGGTGACCCGCAAAATCCGCGCAGCCCCTGAGTTGATTAACTTGATCCACATCTGTCGCTGATGTGCTTTCAAAACCTGAAATCGACGAACCAAAAATGTAGGAAGGGATCTTCATATTTCATTCAATCAACCCTCTTACATTGATTTTAGGAGGCATTATAACACAATAACTTCAAAGTGCTGATATCTGCTTTAAAGATTTATGTTCAAAGCTTTTCGAACTTTTCGATCTACTTGCGCTGACAAGGATGTGTCATGTCCAGATTTTTATTCGTTTTAAGGGCTGCCAAGTTGACAACTTCTCGAATAACTGGACTCAAGTATATCTTAAGCAGGGGTCGGCAGCTTAAACCAGATGGTGAGCCTCAGGATCAGGTTCCACCCTCTCACGGGCCGCAACCCAATGCTTAATGTGAATCTTTATTTTGAATTTTGTGAACACATCGGGAAATTCTACTTGTGTATTGAATCGCCATTTCTTTAGTGAAAACTTCTCTTTGCAGTACAACTGTAATGAAGAAGTCATATTTTTCATATCTTCAATTCATTGTTTATTGCTAACATGGATTATTTTCAATAGAGAAGTAGTCTACTTAGAGAAATAGTGCGGAATGCACTGATGAAGTATTAAATCCAACAAAATTATACAAGAAGTGTTTACATGATCAAAAAGCACTCTGTGCTACAAAAGCTATTGTGGTGATCATTTTTATGAAAACTGCTGTAGAACTGCTAGCCCGCAGATGGCGGCTATTTTGAAGAAGACCCGAGTGCCGCACCAGAAGTGCTCATGGGCCGCATTGCCAACCTCTGGTCTGAAGTATATGTCAAGAATGTTTCGAGTGAATCACGCACCACTCTAACAACAGTCATGAACCACCATCTTAAAAGCTCTTTTAATACCGTTACGTAATGCAAACAATATTTTCAATACAGCAGATTTCTTATGGTAGGCCCCCTACATACAATAAGCGTGCACCTTTTTCATATAAAAATTGCAAATTGTTAGGTAAAGTTTTCGATAAAGTGCTTTTCCTTAATCTTAATATGAATTTTCATTCGACGAGGTTTGGCTGTAAATTCATGGAAGTAATCGTACATTAACATTGCACTTCACACTATTTTCTTCAATTCTTGTCTCCCATCGTGCTATGAAACTTGGACAACAAAGTCAATTGATTTATTATGTCACCCATGACCAGGAAGGTTTGCTCATCACTGAATCAGGTCACAAAAAGCACCGGCTAGGAGAAAGCACTGAGTAAGCACTGAAGCAAAAACCGAGGAAAACTCCGTAATTCACTGACTGATGGAATTGACGCAATCTTTATAGCATAGCTTTTTATCAGGAAAATATTTTATTAGATATCTTTAGCATATGCATGTACGTATGTAGGACATAGCATCCCGACATGCCCTTTAGTATTCTCGTGTACTGTATGGCTAAGCTTTAATCAGCAGAATCCGCAGGCTTCGCCTGAAATGGACCGCATTAAATGCATTCTTTGTATGTCCTATCTAATCTAGTCAAAGTAATCTAATTATCCACCACTCAAAAGCGTTGTTGAGAAGACTTGCTCCACTCTTGTAGGGAAAGTGATGTCCAGCGACTTTCACCCTCTTCGTGAATTTTTCACAAGCAAGAACCGTCTGCTGAGAAGCAACTGTGAATTCCGCCCACCGCGTGCCAAGACTTCAAGATTTCAGAAGTCATTCATTCGATTTTGCAAATAGCTTCATGACCACTTTTTATACATAGTTGTGACTGATGTTTTTTTAAGTATTTGCCTTCTGTAATTTTCGTATGTGCTGCGTCTACCGACTCTCAGTAGACCATTGAATGAAGATTATTATTAATTATGAAAGAACCTCTATTGTGTTTATGTTTGGTGGCATTCATCCTGGACAGAAGTCAGCGCATGTGTTGTGATAAATCATAGCACTCTTATGCGTTTTTTATAACATGGGATTAATGAAACAACTAAGAGAGCTCTACAATTTGCCGATATTTGTTCAAAATGACTCTGTCACCCTCATTTCAGACGCTTTTTATACTTTCAATAGCATTCCATCTCACGTTGAATGTGTAATATTGTGTTGATATATTTGCCAGTTAATTTCCAACCACGGGTTCAGTAATATCTTTGTGTCAGTGTATTTTTTAAATAAAATGTTCTTTCTCATCAGCCTGTGTGTCACTCTTTTTAGCTGAACAGACAAGTGCCATCACACAACCTCGTGTAGCTCAATGGTGTAGCTAGCCAGATAGGTGGAGATTTGCAATAAGCAAGTTAGTGGAATTTCGACGGGCATTCATTAAATATCACTACAGACACACTCAGTGTTTCATCCAGCCCTGTTTTGGGGGGAAGTTTCCCCCCTAGATGTCAAAATTCCCCCCTATGAAGGAAAACAACGAAAATCATACACTTGATAAAGGATGTATAGCTTTAAATTTTTAAGATCGTAAATCGCCTAATGGCCTTTGGCGTAAATCGCTGAATAAAGTGACGCTCCGCTGACTGCAGACCGGTTATATGTGCGGCAATGAAGGTTATATGTGCGCCTTTAGGAACAGCGTCCATGGAAAGGAGTTTTTCCACTATGAATCGAGTTACAACTCACTTAAGGCAAAGATTGTTGCCGCATCACGTCCGCGATGCAATGCTGGTCAGCATTGAGGGATCCAAGATTGATGATTTCACGTCAGTTGTGAAGCTCTGGCATTCTAGCAAGGCCAGACGACTGCAAATTCCAGACAGTAGACAATAACACTCATAATTCTCATCCTTCTTCCTGTTTTTTGGAAAATGAATTTTTATAGTACAATGGCTATTTTCTACATTATGTAAAAGTACTAAGGAATTCTGGGGCAGTGTACATATAAACGTACATGTGAAAGTAATTATTGATGTAATGTAATGATAATGATGAATAATTGATGTGAAATGTAGTGGCGATCAAGTAAAAAACTTTCAGTCATTAAATAATCATTTAATCTGGAACAAGTGATTAGCTAAAAGTTACAATTTGAAACATTTCACCATCTCGAAATTATAGTCCTAAAATATAAATGTATAATAGCCATGTTTTGCAGTATTCATGAACAGGAGTTGGAATTTCTCATTGCCTGATGTCAAGATACACAAACATTCATACCCCCTTTATCAAAATTTCCCCCCCTGAACCACTTGGAGTGGATAAAACACTGGACACACTACTGGCAAATCATCTGAAATAATCAATGAATTCTGCTTTTTGTAAACACAATGTAAATAGAATAATTAAATATTTAGTTGCATTCTCAGTTGAAAAATGGAAGCAGAATTAAATAGCTGCTATTTCATCCAATATCAGGAATCATCAGTAGCTTAGTTTACATCTCTCCAATCGTTTTGACTTGGGCTCCCTTTAATGATGTGACGTGCTCTGGGTTTATTCTCATTGCTTAGATGGATTATCTATTCCTTTCAATCAAATAAGTACGACATCACGTGCATCTTTCGACTAAAGGAACTTCAACGAGCATATGTTTCTGGGGATGTAATGATGAACATGTGATAAAAATGAAGTACAGATTGAAGCCAACAACCTGTCTTCTCTCCTGACATTGATTCGAACAGAGCTCATATAGAAAGCTAAGCAACTACTCTATCGACACAGGTACTGCCATTCCGAACGTGTAGAGCTGACTTGTGCTCGAATCCCAATAATGCGAATTGTGGTCGGATAGTTGGAGAATTACGGTCCATTAGGCCTTAGCATTGCCATATCGATTTTAATAAGAAAACTTTCGGCGAATCTGATCAAGGTAGACAAAATATGCTGAAATGATGAAATTATCTAACGGAGTTGTGAATCCAAAAATAGAAAGGCAAAAACTATCTAATAATTCGAGACAAAGTAGAAAATGTATTTTGAAACTTCGTCAAAGTGCATGAATTATGAGATAAATTAGACGTTTGACTCTCAGGTGAAGACTTGCCTGCATCAATATGGCGGTTAGATTTAAGAAGTCTGAGATACAATTTACTCGAGCGCCGAGTAGAGAAGATGGAAAGGAAAGCGCATAGACATTGGATAACTGGAAACGTCACACGTTAATTCGTTAATGGCAATATGCAAGCCTCATGAGTAATGTGAACTGTGAGTGCGTCACCATACTCTACTTAAGATGTAGTGAGGTAGATCGACATACTTTGTGGGCGGGTGGTTCAGCAGGTTAGCAGAAGAGAAAGCAAATATGCATACCTACATGACTCTATCATTTTTTGAAATATTTTGTAGATTATTTTTTTAGATTATTTTTTACATGATTGAACTGTCTTGAACATGAATCCATCCTTAGATAGGGATCGGTCGGACCTCTTGCTATTTTGTACCGTGTGAGCATGTCGCTTCATTGCACTTTATCTTGCTGTGCGCACTTATCATTGTCACCGCATCTGCATCTGCAGAGGAAACAGAGAAATTGCCATCCGATCGCGAGCTCAATGTGTGAAAATTAATCGAAGGAACCGATTGTATTATTTTAGAACACTGGACGATGATTGGATAACGGTCGATGTAAGGATAATTGCTATAGGCCTATTCAAATTTCAAATGAATTTCATTAGTGTCACTTTTTTTTGTCGAGTTTATTTGGTCAGATAAAGTCAATGTCATATTCAAGTAAAATAGGGCCAACGTTTCGTGCCGCAGAAAGTTAGACAGAAATAGTGTCTTTCGGCCCGTTGAAGTATCTGTGGCACGAAACGTTGAACACCACTGGACGTAGAGATAACATCTAATAATTCAATGCCTCCGGCTTTCACGAGGTCGAAATGATATTTCAATGTGCCTTACTCTTGGCACCACCATGAACAATGGATTGCCGGCTGGGAATCGAACCCAGTCTTCGAACTGCTAACTCGGCATGAAGATCACCAAGACCAGCGAAGCACACCCTCCATGTTCGTGTCAAGAGCAAGCGAAGAGCTCGTGAAAGCCGGAGGCATTGAATTATTAGATCGGTTATCCGAGGTCGCCTGGAAGCAGTTGCTATTGTTAGAGATAACATATAATAATGTAACATCACGTTGGTCCAGTCGATATCAATGTTTATGGACTGCTCTAAGGATCACGACCATGGCATTACCTAGTTAAAAAACACTTCCCATCAGATGTGTTTGCTAATTATTGGAAGAGTGGTAGTTAATTCACATCTTCACCATTTCCAATGTCGTAGATGAACGTTATTTTGCAAATCATAAATCCATTCAAAGTCAGATGGATGATATTTATGATAGAAATTTAAAAAAGATTTGGTTACAGAAGAAAATAAAGAAATACCTTTTATATTATTCTCAACATTATCAAGTTAACGCATTGGTGCTTGGACATTTAAATACCTATTGGAATAAAATCGGTTGAGGTTGATAAGTCATTGGCATCAAAGATGAGAATTTATTACGTCTGTATTTCACTCACATTCTGCATTGGGAATGTCTTAGTTTCAATTAAGTTGTTTCTCAGACAGTTTAAGTCTTGATTTTTAATCTTCAAAACTTTTAGCATCTGAATTGCATTTTTTTGGATTTTCAACCGATTTCCATACGTTGTTTACATAATAACATGTATAATGCTTTCCACATGACTATAAAATATCAATGCAATTTTACCAGCCCTGACCACAACACTATGATTGCAGTATAAGATATCGGTAATAAATAATGCAGAGATCTCAAATAAATGCTCTTGCTGTATGACACAACCTACTATAATAGAATCATTATTTCTCAGACAGCAGTATTTATACTCAGACAGCAGTATTTATACACGTAGGCTATGCACTGTAAATTAGAAAGTTTATTAAGACTATTGATCAATTTGAATTCTGATTCATTGAGATTTCAATGAAATGGAGGAACCATCTTACCCTGAGAGCATGATAAGTTCTAATTTCCCTTTTTGATTGCAATGATATCCTTATGTGTTCAAGTTATGTGATGTTCAATATTGTCACTGTGTTCTACAGAACAGGATGTAGAGCTCATCGGCGAGACTGGGGCAATTATCTATCAGATTAACATTTCTTCCACGCTTTACTTGACAAGGCCATTTTGCATCACGAATACGGTCGTATATTCATTCGGCCAGGTTTCATAAGTCTGTGCATGAATAGACTCGAGTCACCAGCGAGACAGGAATAGGGTTGTATTGCTTCCGCGACCATTGAAGAGTAAAGAGGAGCGAATGTTATTAATTAACCTCTTGTGAGACGCTTGATTGATGAACAGCTCCTAAATGAAAGAAAAAAAACTGAAAATTGGGCATTGCACGATGCTACCTTATCTAAGTGCAAGGTTAGTGAGTCTCCTTACAAGAAGACAATCTCAATCAAGAATATACTGTATCATAGTCCAGAAAAAAGTTGACTATGATGCGAAACTAAGCATCTTATATGCAGAATTATTTGAAATTGCTGCTTTATTTCACATCGAATCGATTTTATCTAACGTGCATGTCAGATTAGTCATTATCTCGCAAATGCATTGACAAATACAGATGTCGATTTGAAAAGTCTTAGATTGTATAAGCTTGATCTCATAAAGTGTAATAAATATCACTTGCTGCAAATATCACCTCTAATGAGTTTTCTAACGAAAAATATAAAAGTTGAGCTTGCTAATTTGAAACCAGTATTCATCCACATAAAATAATTTTACTATTTGGCATTTGAATAAGGTTATAATGATAAATCAATATATATATCTATCATGATCAAGTCTGAACTCGGCAACGTGCTACAATGTAACCAATTGAGTGACGGACACGAACAATTTAAGTTCATGACTTAGATAACCATGAGATTAAAGAACGCTGACAGATCTATGAATTTTTTAAATAATAAATCAGTGAGACACAAAGCACAAATTCAAATAATGATAAGCACATATTTATAAAAAACAAAAAGACCTCCAAATGAGAATCGCAGGAGATCCAGACCAGTATACAAAACGTGGTTCCACATTGCAGACATATTCTATACAAAAGCACTACAGATTTTGATTATATAACAAGGAAGAGGAAAAAATGAATCCGTCTATTGAACTGACTATAAAATCCGTCTATAAAATGAATACGTTTGGTTCTGACAGATGGAAGAATCAGGCGATTGCTACGAACAGACTTTACAGGTAGCAGCTTGTGTAAAACATGATCAGTAGATGCCAAAGCTTGTTTAAACAATTTCAGTGACAATGATTGTCGTCGATCCATGTGATATTCAACATGTTGCAATTTTCACAATCTCGAACAGCCTCACCATGTATGATACGAAAAGATCTTTTACACAGTGACATAATAGTAGAATTTAGAGCAACACCTGGAATCAAAAATACGGGGGATGCATATTCCATTAAAGATCGAATAACAGAATTAAAAACTAACACCAATTCAACGTGTGATAAAAAGCTTTTCAGAATACGTAGCACGTATAATCTTCTAGACACCTTTTGTACAAGGGTGGTATCTTCGGGGTGGTATCACCAGTCATGTTCAAAATATAATGTCACTAAGACAGGAAGCGTCAGAAAAAAGCGAAAAGGTCTGAAACACCAACCGTTGCAGCTTATTCGATACACTAGACAAAAGGATTAGTATATGTTAATTCAATTGGACGCAATTTGATGTTTTCAGTTGAAGTCAGATTTTCAATGTTTTCTCGTTTCTTTTTCAATGAATGTGAAAAATAATACAAATAAGAAGTGTTTTCTCTGATCCTGTCTGACACGAAGACGAACCAGGTAGAACTCGGCAGACGCGCGGATTCCTAGTAGGCATAGGATGTTTATCATTCTGTGAAAGTGTCACTTTCGGCTTCGTTTCCTGCAGAAATTCGTTGCGGCTGCCGGACTATATCTAGTTGACGGGTGCTGAATCATGGGTAATGTCGGTAACTGACGACTTGTAATTTGCCTGAGAGGAATAGCAGACAGGTGAAGGACAGAAGAAAACAATCATCTCAGTGGCTCATGAATAGAGCCAACAATGAACTTGCTTTCATGGATAATCGCGGCGACCAAAAAAATGTGCGACCATGAAAGCGGCTGCGACAGCGGCCAATCGGCGCCATTTGTTGAGGAAAAAATGAATGAGGAAGAGGTTGCAGCAGTCTATTATCTATTTGTGCGCGCTCTGTCATAAGCTGCAATGTATTTTACTGGTCGCCGCGACATCTAGGCCGCCTGTACCTGGCCTTCACGACCAAGTGGTCATGGCGGTGAAGTGCGTCCGCAAGATGACGACTTCCCATCTCCGCAACGATGACTAAGCATACTGGATGGCCGCCTAGTGCGGGCAAGCCCTAAGTCTCACTCGTGCTGCAGCGCAATAGAATCAAGAACTGAACGAGTTGTTGCTGGCACTACTTCACAGCATTAATGCGTCAAAGATCAGAGCGAAATACTCGTGAATCACGAAAGCTTGGAATTTCATTGCTTTTGAGATGATTTCTGCTGTTCATATTGGTTCTACAAGATTTTGATAGTCCTTTTGATAGCGTACAGGTATCTTCGACGTGCAAGCTCACGTCTTGAAGATGGCAAGTCTAGCGAAAGATCGGAGCATCATTGTGTAGCACAGTGATTATGAATTTTCATCATTTTTCACTTTTATTTCTATAATTTACTTATTCTTTATATGTTAGTTCATGTTTATTTGTTCAATTAGCGTTGTAATCTTAAAATCAGAATATATATTTTCCTGCTGCGTTATCTGATTACAAATCTTTGTTAAAGGTATTTGCTGCGTGTCTGCTCTTCTCTAAGGCAGAAATTATTTAGGACTCGCCATAAAGATATCGCTTAATCGTCCAAGGTTATGACTTACTTTCGTAATAACTAAAAATCACTATCTTTCTACCTACATGAACTTCGATGACATTGTCGCAGCGAAATTATAGTGTCGACAAGAACACAACATAAAGCCTCTCTGCATCAAAATTAATATCGCGTGCAAATTACACGAATGTTTGTCCAAGTTCAAAACGAGTTTGATAATCATTTGTTCCCTACGGAGACTATTTTGAAGAAAGTGCTTTTAGCGGTGAGATTCGGTGACAGTCTCTTGTCTGTTGCGTGTCAGAAAGCAGCGCTCGAGTTGTAACCGTGATTGTAGACCAACAAGACGTGAACATATTCCCTATTGCCTCTCACGGAAAGACTTCCTCGTATACTCAGGTCGTGCTGTTCTCGCTATTATGAAGGAAAATGTGTTCGTCGGCGAACAGTGACTCGATAAATACATCTATTGACGTTCTTGACTTTAATCAACTGAAATGTCAAATGAACGCATCACTGATTCTGTTACAAAGCCTTCTCCTGCATTTCTGTCTCAGCTGGAACTCGCTGCGAACAACTGGTGAATGTAATCCTCAAGATTGACATGAAGTCAACTGAGTACGAATAACGAATAAGCAGGTAAATTGAAAAATGCAAATCTTATATTAAATTTAGATATCAGCAGGACTTCTTTTGAATAATTTTCAAATGTTGAGTACTCTATAAAAGTTGAGGCTCCAAACTTCGGGCTCCGAAACACACGGCGATACGAGGAAGCATTCGGTCATTAATATGAATCATAGATCAACTACGGGGCTAGAGGCGTTTTCTCTTCAGACTGCTATCTTCTTAACCATTCATCTTGCAGGTTTACTTGAGCACATTGATCTTGATGATCGAGATATGAATACATCTTGACAATCGGAGCATTCTCAAAGAAGTTATAGCAAAATGAAACCAATCACAGACTATGTTCTTCTATTTAACCAATACTCATGCATTATAATTCTCATTCTATCTTGATTGGCGATTGAGCTGGTTGTAACTTTTTTTATAAAACTGGCAAGCTTACACTGTCGCGTAAGTCTTTATTAGGAACAATGCGCTCCTGAAAATCGATTTCCGCTTGAGGGGAGTGACACGTTCCGAGCTCATTTTAGACTAAATTATTTTTATGTGCGCTAAAGTTGCGTCCTTCCATTAAAAGTAGCGCTTGTTCGTGCCCACTGGTTCCCAATGCCATCCCGTTTTTAGGTTCAAGATAGAAATGCATCTGTATACATTATATATTCTGAATATGAAAGTCAATCTATTTCATGTATTTGTTAAAATGAGTTGTAAAAAGCTCGGAACAATAGCTAAAGCCATAGAGTAGGGATATACAGGTAGAGTGTCGACTCAAAAAGGTATATGTATACAGTGAAAATTTTATATGAAAATATTCAGTTTTTTGCGGAGATTACGTTCCTGTGGTCCACAAAATTATTTGAGCAGTTTGAAAAAAGTCAAAATTTTGCCAATTTGAATACTACAGAGATGACGCACCCTTGCAAGTAGTATGAAACAAGTTGGATGCCAAAAGGAATGAACATTTGCAAATAACATCCTAACTAAGCGGAAATCAAGCTAAATTGCAAGGCAATTTCATGAGCAGCATTATAATGGAAGTCTTCTTGAAAAAGTCGAGATATTATTTTGCTTTCCTGGCTGAAATTTTAAGTTTTATTTCAATTTTCACCGGTATGATTTTATGATTCACTAAATTCATGTTTCATTTCTTGAATCTGAATAGTGATGTGAACCCGTTTGCATCTTTCAAAGTTAATTGAAATCATTGTCCTTGATTCTGCTATTTTTCTCTACCAGTGGCAGGTTGCTTATGATATGATCACACTTAAGAAGATTCTCTTGAGGTTCAGCATGAAAGCAATAGTAGGTCATCGAGTTGCTAATTTAACAAACATTACCTATCCAAGGCTGTCATGACACGGACGATCTGTAAAATAATATCATTTCCTTCTGCGTTACTGTCATGATCATTCAATTCCGTTCTATTTTCTGCAAAACTGCAAAATTTGCATATCTAACATTTGGTGACACGAGTTCATCCCCACGAGTTCATTCAATAAAATCGAAAGTGTTTACACATTTGGGATTTAATAAATGCGGAGTTACCACTCTACCAAATATACTTACTCTATGGTTAAAGCTCATTGGTTAAAAGACAAAGGAAGTCAAACATCTATCTAAAAAATATCTAAATGCCTTACATAAAAGCATTTTCAGAATAGGTTGTGAATGTGACCTCCCAGTTGTCCAAATCCGATGATTTTGGAAGAAAAGCTTCGAAAATGAGCTAAACCTAGATATCACGATAACCCTGGTCATTCGATTTAGTTTTGTCCACAGTAAAGTTGATGCACATTTAGATGCGTCCACATCACAAATGTAGCATGGTGGCCAATCCCTCTCCCTCCGCTTCATTTGAGTTAATCATGTCAATTTTCTTGGTCGAGGAGAACCTTTGCAAACGTTTAAGTAATAGTTGCTTGACGGCAACCACAGGAACGTAGTGGTCAGAGTAAAAATTTCACTTGATGCTCTTTAATAGAAAATATATCATAATAATGCACTAATCGCCTACTTGTGGATTATTATGGCATCCTCTCAGATTGTTTCACTCAATCTTAGCTCAAATAGTAGAGTTCAGAGTCAAACAGAGGATTCATGTCTGCTGATAACAACAGGACCTCCAAATCAAGACTGTGAAACTCTATAACGGCCATGCCGATATGGCTGAAAACTTCAATATTCACTTGCACTTGCTTTGCAATCGGTCAAGTGAAGAAGAATTCGTTTGGATTCCTTGGTCAGGTCAGTGCAGTCACTGAATGTAAGATGTCACAGTATTACATGACTGAATGATTGTCATTCCTTTTAGATATCAAGACGATACAAGGTTACTCTGATATAAATATGATCGAGGTTGAGAAGACGTGAATTTCATCAATGTTTTTCTTGTCCTAGAAGCTCTCAACTCCGAAGTTTTATTGAATGAATTTTCACCTAAATGAAAAATTGCGTTGACAAGGTCAATGTGACTACTGCACAAATTATGGTTTTTATAGACTTATTGTTTGTTGCAATAATTAACCCCTTAAACAAATGGTTGACAATACATTGTTCAGACAAACAACATTATGGTAGGCAATAGTGAATTGACCTCTATCTGCAGCTACAAAATGTCAAGCAATCGCATCTTTTATTCAAGAAGCAGAATAACTTTGTCACAAGTACATTTGCATCGCGACGGAGAGAGGTAAACTTGAATTGATGTCCATGACTTCATACACTCGTACCTCCTTAAAACACAACCTTCTGGTTGCCCAAATATTTTTGGTTCGCAATTCATACAATTTCACTCAAACCGCTTTTATCCAATCTCCTTTGCATTTATGCTGCACAGTGTTGCTACTTACAAGTTGACATCGAAATCGAATTATTTGGCATTTAGAGTAATAGCACATCCAGAGCTGAAGCACGTTAAACGGGTCAGCTGGGTTATGGATGTAGTCTGCGGCCCACAAAATACAGGGACATTTATTGTTTTTGATTTTTTCCTATCATAATGTTATTGTTGATATTATCAGAAAAGTTAAGGCTGAACTTTTTTCTCATGGATGTTTTCCAAAGTTTTTACAGAATCTGGAAAGCCATTTTCCAGGTCATTTTCACGTTTTTATCTTCTTTAAGGGATGGATTGAATTACCTGTTTACTTATTCGCAGGCTCAAAGTCAGATTTGTGCGTCAACTTTAGGATATGAAAAATAAAAAATGCAATGAAACAACAAGCAAGTTCTGAATTAAAGTCTTATGTAAGACATGAAGTTCATATGTCCATGCTTCCCATGTTGGATATTTGTAACTTTGTATGCGTGCATATTTCCGCTGTGATATACCAAGAAATTTATCTGAGAATTTACCTAAGAAATCACTTTTATCTGTAAATTGAATTTCTCAAGCGCGATTGTGAATTTGTGGAATCTGAGCTGACATTCGTGATCAAGAAGTTGAAATTGAAAAATTAGAAGTTGTTTTGAATAAATCACGCTGTAATAAATAATGGTTCCACTGGGTGGTTCCGCAAACACATGCTTATATTTCTGCATATACACATGCCCACATGTATTCCTGATATGACATGTCTAAGAAATTTCTGTTCTATGCTAACATATAAAGTATATTATGACAAGATACAGCAATTCATTTGCTTTTAGATGCTATTCTCTACTTGAATGAAAGCTTGATAAAAGTTAGATGCTGATTATTATCAGTACATATGGACCTGTTTAGACTTGTGACAATTGGAAATCTAATAATGTCACTTTTCGTAGGATTCGGCGGATCACATAACAGGTTGTGAATCACATAATCACCCACTTTCAGCTGTGTGTAAATCAATGTGCCTTGCTGTATTTCAAAGATAATTATTCTGTGATATGTCTGATAGCGCTCAGCACAGAAAACACATAAGTGAGCTGTCCACTTCGCTACTTCAAACCTCTATGCCATATGGTCTATTGTATAATCTTACCAAAAGATGAGTAGTTTGTGATGAAATAAATATAACAAATTTTCAAAAAATGGGCGCCCTGGCGTAGCAGCTCTCTGAGTCATTAATCATAATTTCTTTCAGAGCCACATTAAAAGTTATACCACACTGCAAGCCATGCATTTATATAGTTAAGCGGATCACTGAAACCCATTTGACATATAGTTTTCAATAGTAATGTGCAGAATGCTGTGGTTTGTAGATGTTCAATATCTATTATTTGCATGTACAATGGTACATACTAAATGCAATGTACATTGTAAATTAAAATGAGAACATAGTGATAATAACAATACTTTCCTGCACAAAGTTTTGCCTATTAGCAGCATTTAACACTGTGTTTTGAACACTGCAGTGTATTAATTTGTGAAAACTATTCATTTCCTTGTAGCCTATGTTTTTAGCTAATACTTCGCACGTCATTCATAATCAACACAGCACACAATGGTACTCATGGCTGACGTTTCAAAAGATTTGGAGTCTGGTCCCTTTCTCTTCCTAAAATCACATCAAAGTAATTGCTGCTCGTCACTCTAGATACCTCTGCAACTACGCAGTTGACATTTTTTCCCACTCGAAAGAACTCAGCAAAAGAACCTTTCAATATTTCCTTGCGAGTGTGTCAGTATCTGTTTCAACTAGCCATACTGACGCTGAAGAAGAATCATCATCTCTCACCTGAAATGATAGAGATGATGCGGCAATTCTGTGAAAGCTCCCACAATGAAAGACACGCTAATTCTTAGGCGCCATTTTTACTCAATTATCCTCGTTGCTAAATGTCAGCCAAGCACGACGATTTCTTGGAAAGGAATATAGTAGCCATTTACTTATTGTACACATAAAAATGGCTTCATAAAAATGATAGCATCAACACTTCATACGAATAAATGATTAAATATTGAATTCCATTAGACATGTGTTCCAAAAACCAAAACTCTCTCGTATTCAGAATCAATTCTTTTGTGTTTTATAGTTCCGAAGAAGAGACACCATCTTCGTCGCTATTTATGATCTTTATGAGTAGTATGAACATATTAGACAAAAGTTTCAGTCTCTGTGCATATCAATAATGCATAAGCAAGTCTGAAAGACCTTGTATTTATCACGATTATCACATAAAATGCTAATAAATGATGGTTTTCAGAAACCTGGAAAGCAAAACTTCCGAAGAATCGAAAATTTCGGAAAATTCGTCTTGAATTTGTATATTTTTCTTGAGTCCACGGGGGCCATAGTACTGAGCAATAATGCAACACAGACTAGTCCTAAGAAAGTCAGGATAAGCTTAAGAGGAAAATATTGTAAGGATCTAATCAAGGGTGAAGTATTTTTTCAAGTTTGGCTATTCTTAGAAATAAGTATACAGCAAATTAACCAAGATGGAGGGAAGCTGAGACTAGAGTGGAAGCTCTGTTCGCTCTGCGCTCGGGAGAGCTGGGTTCAAATCTGGGTCTGGTCAAACCTTAGACTTTTAAAATAGTTACACTCTGCATTCTTGCTAAACACTCACCACAAATGGAATGAGAGTGGGATGAATAACAATGTCACATGGAAGACAGGCTCCGTGCCTAATGTGCTTCCGGGCAAATTGGTGAACAAGGTTCATTTATTTTAATATAGTAAGTGCATAAGTTCATGTTCACATATATAGTTATAATTCGAAATATGCAAGCGCATCCCTATTTTTCAAATGCTATTTATGACTCGCGCCTGCAAAAGAAATCGCTGTATTATCAATGACTGCCACAACCGATTAAATGCTGTGTAAATTATGACATCTCGCAGACATCGTTTTTCATGCTTGCTCTGCGCAGAATGCGCTGGTATTTAAATCCATTGAATCATTCTTCGGGAGAAGATTAGGGCCTATGTGCTAGGGAGCCTCATGTCCTTACCAAGAATGTCTACTGGTACGTTCGTCATGATAGACATGACTGCAAACCGAGCAACCTTCGTTCGATTGTGCATCAGCGGAATAGAAAAGAAATGTCAAGTTTATATGAGCGATGAAAAAATATTGTAAAATGTAGATGCATGTTCGGACGCGGTTTCCACCGTGCTTCAGACAGGGTTAAATCCGACATCACCAACTTAAAATGTAGCCATTAATTACCGCGCAACTCGCTCGTGAAGGCGATTCAGTTGGTGTGGTGTTTTTCTAAAGCTCAGTTCAAGAAACTAATGATTTTAAAGAAAATAAATGAAAACGAGTCAATCGACGAAAAACAACAGCATGTTGATATCGCCTTTCGAACTGTCTTTCATAGCAAACATGTACTGATTAACCGCCTGAATTGTGGAATTAAGAAACTTTCATACGTAATAAGAACATGCGATATTCGTGTGAGCTTACATTGGAATTAAGGGCAAGATACCTTTGATAGATAACCGAGACGACTTTGGGGAAATAGATGCAAAGTATTAGGGGATAAGTGAAATCAAGTAATTGCTAGACAGTATGTCTTGTCATTGAAATATGTTTTAAGTCGATGAACGGCGCAAAAGATATAGAAACTAATGCATACAGATAAGAAAAAATCTGCTTAAATACTCGTACAACGCAATGACTGAATAAGTAAAGTCAATCGCAAGCTTATTAAAAAGATACAGATTGTTCGGTGCACAATATTGACTTTCTTTATAAGAAATGTAACCTGAAACCTTTGAAGGATGTACATGTTGATGTTCGTTGAGGATGAAACATAATCATACATAATGGAATAAAATAGTTGTTGGGGTCTTCTCATTAAAAACTGTTTCGCTCTAAAGTGCAGTTAACACAAAAAATCGAAAAACAATGTACAGAACCATGCTTTGTTTCACAGAATGTAGAAGCCCATTGTTTGAATGATTTTTTTATTCCATGAGATGTTAGTAAACATCAACAACATTCAAAAGTGGAATAGACTGAGTATGCTTGACTCTGTCACATAGTCGTACATGCCAACACTCACTCTTTCACTATAGGATTTAATATATTTCATTTGTCTTTCAGGAGTCATTTCTAATTCAATATCAATTCGGTGAACACAGAAATAGTTTCAGTGATAATGTTATTTTTGCAAAATGAAACTAATTATCAAGCAATCAATGCTTCAGTAGTAGTAGAGGGAAAAGTCCAAAGCTTTTTGCAAAAATCGATGTTTGATTTCTCTTCAAGAGCATTTATATTACGACCGACTGGACTGTGGGCACACGCACTACATTCGACACAGCATAGAAAACAGTCTATAAGACAAAAGTTAAAAGTTTTAGTGAAGTAAATGCTTGAAATTAGGCTCAATTTCTAAACACCGATAGCATGATGGAAAATCATGCGTAGCGAAGTCTACCGAACTATATAGAATATATAGAACTATATAGAATCCAATGACAGCATTACAGAAATATCTGATATAATGATTCTATCCGTCTGATATGTTGTGACGTTGAGAGTTTTGAGTTTGTGATTCAACAATTCAGAATGACCCACGAGAGGGACGAGAAGAGAAGAGAAGAGAAGAGAAGAGAAGAGAAGAGAAGAGAAGAGAAGAGAAGAGAAGAGAAGAGAAGAGAAGAGAAGAGAAGAGAAGAGAAGAGAAGAGAAGAGAAGAGAAGAGAAGAGAAGAGAAGAGAAGAGAAGAGAAGAGAAGAGAAGAGAAGAGAAGAGAAGAGAAGAGAAGAGAAGAGAAGAGAAGAGAAGACAGAGAGTGACAGATAGTTTACCTGAATGTCATACGGTTTCCTATCATCTTGATTCCTCCAACCAATCTAAACATTGAGTTTTGCTGGTTCATCTGAATTCGTTCTAAAATCGTGTCCAAACCATTGCAATTGTCTCTTGTAGTTCACAGTTTTCAGTTGCATGAAGCCTCTCTTGAGTAACCTAACTTCTTTATATGTTATTCATGACACCTACACTATAGTGTAACAACAACACAGTGTATAGCAATTGGAGAATGTTGAATTATTTCTCTTTGATTGACACATACACTGCATATTTTCCAATGTGCCTCTATTGTCATTTTATGACTTCATTATATAAATACTCACTTTCTGTCTTGTTTTGTGTCGATAAACCAGCCAAATCTGTCCATCCACACTCCACACAATTTATTTAGTTAAAGAAGATACACGATTTCATGATCTGAGTGTGACCCACAGCTTTGTAGTAATTTAGATGTCTACAATGCAATGTGAAAATTTCAGGTGCGACCTCGTTCTCTGCACAACTTTGTGCCAGCTCCCAGACTACCAAAGAGGAACTCAATCAAAAACATGAGTTCTTTCATGAAGGATGCTAGTGCAGATGATTAGAAACTTATTCATTTAAAATAATAAGCATATCATTTGAAGACTGGATATAAGAATAAAAAATGTTTTAATCTGCAATATTGAAGGAGCAAGCCAAAGTCACGAAGGAATGTTGCACGTACTTGTAAATGTGCTTGTTCATTAATAAAATTGGTCTATCTCGAAGCTCTGCAGATTAGCTATATTTTGGTAGATTACTATAAAATATTTTTATCACATCCTCATCCGCATTATTTAAGAAAATCAACCTGCGTCAGGAAATTGTGCAATTTTGGGCACCATCTCAAATGTTTAGCTTCTCTTAGCTCCAGCTCCTACTCAATCATTTGCGTCTTTGTTCATCGCTAGATTTGAACCACATATCTCTGGATCTCTAGTCCATGGCATTAACCCCTTAGCCACTGGGTCATTGAATCGACAGAATAAGATTCACTCTTCCTGACGCTCTGATATCTGCATGACAATGTCACAAGCATGTCAGAATTGTTTTATGTCGATTGTTATCAATGTAACTCCGAATCTTAGGGAATTGAATGATGACAGCATGGGGAATTGACTCGAAGTAATTCTGTTGCTGTTAGACCATGGAGGAATCAATTGCTAGATCAAGATAAAACGCGGCGACAGCTGTTCTGCGATTGCTCGTCTCCTCTTGTCGAAATATTGTTTGCGGTGTCAACAGACCGAAGCGCGCTGACAAACTGAAAGAATGTTCTGCGTTGAGCTGGAGAACTTCAGAAGCATTTCTCGAGATGTGTTGACAAGAGCATAAGGCGACAGAAACAAAATGGCAGTAAAATTAGAATTAAAGAATGCAAACTTTGTCAATTTGAACAGAGGATTATCAAGACAGTGGCATATTGAACTCAGTAACTTATAGAAAAGAAAATATGACAAGAATGTTTTGTTAATAGCTGAGGAATTTCAGATTTTATGAAATGATGGTGATAATGAAGTCATGTTCGTGCTTTATTCAAATGCTAATGGAACCTCAAACAACTTGGAGGCATGTTACTAAAAGCGATATTTCAATGCAGATTTAAAAATGCGTCTGAACTAAGTTTATGGCTAGGCACGGGCTTGGTTCGCCCATTTCAGTCTCCTCGTCTCGAAACAGGGATGCAAAGTCAGAGTTGGAGCTCATTGAAATGATGGGACTCCCAAGCCGGGATATAACCGAGCGCCTGTTCTCTGTCACTAAGCTTTTAACCCCTTGATGCATGAATTATTTTCAAAAAAAGCCTTTTTTGAAAAATTAAAAATTTTCTTTAAATGCAATTTGCGGGCGCTCTAGAGATCGTGCGAAATTGGGTGAGGTGCCATTGGAAGCGCATTGATCTCCTATTTCTTTTGGTCAAAATTTTTGCCGCTTTGGGTCAAAATGTTCTCTATAAGGCACAATATGCATGAAAGGGTTAGTCAATGACTTGTGCTCTCGACTTAAAGTTGACATTGTCGACTTCGTCCTGCTTTTAAAAGTGAATAATGGAATGCTCTGATTACTTGTACGTATTTCTGCTGTGGTTCAGGGATGGAATCGACTCCGGGGCCGCCAAGCCGGTGTAACAATTTTAAGTTGTTTCCACTGGTCCAAAATTACCCACTTCTATTATGCCTTCTTTCAGTTTGTTTTGGGGTAATTCCAAACTAAATCAGTGCAACATTGTCAATCTAAGCTCACCGAGTACGAATCTGCAATCAGATCTCACTAAATTGCCCATGCAGTCATTGGGTTCGGAATGCAAATTTTAAGTGTGACTAAGAGGGAGCATCTTGCCCAAAGATAAATTTAAGCAAACAATGCAAACTTTTTACCCGCAATATTAATCAAAAATAGTTCCTTATCAATATAGTTAAAAAAAGTCAAGCTCAAGCCCAAGACAAAGCTACTGTGGAATGGCGTTGGACAGAAGGTTATCCCTAAGTGGTATCAACAGCTTATTGTCCTATTATTATAATTGGAAGACTTCTACCAGATTCACTCTGTTGCGAGATAGCATAACAGCATGTCATTCGACTACGTCACACAGTAGATTGACAACCACAGAATTAGATCGTTTAATCGTGTCACTTTGCTAGAAGTACAAGCTGATTCAAAACGATGGCACATGTATGAATTTACTAAGTGGGTAAAGAGTCCGCACAGAGATAGGAAAAGTAGTCGTGTGTCTCTTGCGGATTGCTGTGAATTTCTTCAAAAAGCTCCAATCGCCACGATTCCTTCAGATTCGAACAATTCAGATCATTGCGCAAAAGTTTTCTAGATAATGTTGGGGCCTCTGATCATTATTAAAAAAGTTAGCAGGCGCACGAAAAAACGTCCACAAACTTCTCTGTAGAACTTCACATCGACTGTGTCTCTTTGCTGTGTGATCTGGTTGATAGCAGTCACTGAAGCTTCGCACAATTTGGCGTGTTTGATGTTGAACTGACTGCTCATTGTTCGATTGCTATGGTATTATGTCAGCAAATTGTGCCATTTCATTAGCGTTGCATGTTCCAATGTTTCCGTTCTATTCAAGCAGAAGAAGAGACGACCTGCCTAATTCTGTGTTGACAACAATTAATTAACTGTTGTAATCATGTAGAGGATAGCCGTTAACAGGAGTTGGCATTCTGTTGATCAGACCAGAAGGATCAACATTCTGTTGATCAGACCAGAAGGCTGATGATGAAAAAGTCTCCTTGCTTTTCGGCGTGATAATTGTAATTATCAGTAAAAGAAAATTTATAAGGTCCCGACGCGTTTCGCGAATTCTCGCTTTGTCTAGGGACGATCGTGAAGAGGACAAACTGACAGTCAAACTCGTCTTAAAATAGGTGATGGTGAGTTGGATTTAAAATACGGTCAGTTCATGCTTGCGATTCAGTGAGGGACAAATCATCTTTATGTGTCTCGCTTCTGACAGTCTCGTGTCTAGCGCGTCACTGCACTTTTCCAGGATGTCTAAGTCATAGTCATCAATAGATATCAGGCCATGCTGCGAATGTTCACCTAAAGCACTTGACCTGTCCTGCTTCTGGATCGCACGTTTATGTTCCATGAAGCGGAATTTGAAAGGTCTGCAGGTTTGGCCAACATAAATTTGATTGCAAATTTTGCAAGTGAATTTATAAATTAGGAAACGGTCTGTACATTTGTTTTTGGCAGGCAACCGAGTGCAAATGTCACAATCTTCATGTTTTAGTTTTTTGTTTTTATTTTTTAAACTACAATAAAGTGATTTGTTTGGGGTGCTAATCAACTTCGCGGGTAATTCGTATTTTTTTATTAAGTGACGAATTTTATTGTCTGTATGATCATTGATGAAACGTAATTTTAAGTTACTAGTATTCTGCGAGACTATTTTATTTCTAGACTTAGATTTTCTAGAGAAATTGTGGGTGAACCCGTTGTTTTTTAATTTTATGTCCAACTGATTGAGGGATTTCTTCAAGTCATGTTTGTTGTTGCATCTTTTAGTAACATTATTAATACTACTAGTGACAAAATTGGATTTTATGTGAGCAGGGACAAAACTATCTTTTCTTAGTGAAGTTCCCGAGTGCATTTCTTTTTGGTACCAACAGTAAAGTATCTTTTTGTTAGCATTGCTTATACTAATATCTAAGAAGTTAAGAGTTTTGTTCGGCACCTCAATAGTGAAGTTAATATCATTATTTATACTGTTGAAAGTTTCTAATATGATATCGAAATCTGCATTGGTCGGGAATGAACCCATTATTATATCATCAATGTACCTTGCGTACATGTCTGGCGAAATATTATGATTGTCTTTCAATTTTTTCAGAGCTTTGTTTTCTAAGATATTCATAAAAATAACCGCGAATGGTGGGCTGAAATGTGTGCCCATCGGACAGCCTTTGATTTGTTGGAAGAAATTACCGTTATACTGTATTTCGTAATTGTAGCAGATAAATTTTAACATATTTTCTATCGACTGAAGGTCAAGGCCGTAATTATTTATTTTATCCCAATTTTCAGCGGTAAAGTTTATAACTTCTGAAATTGCTTCAGCAATCGGGATGCTGGGGTACAAGTTTTTAACATCAAGGGATAAGAAGATGGTATTGGTTTTGCAACTTCTTTCTATGTTTTTAGTTTTAAGATCAGATCTTCTGTGTTTTTTAAATGGGCTGGAACCAATTCCATCAGTTGAGTTAGTATTCTAGTCACAAGCCAATCTATCTTCTGAGTAGGGTTATTGATACATGAAGCAATCGGGCGGACTGGATAAAGTCCGTTTTCACACATTTCTTTGTGGTCTTTTATGACCGTTCTAAACGATGCTGCTTCGGTACCACAGCTCAACAATTGCTCAACTTCTTTTTTTGTGAAATTATTTTTACAAGCAGATCTGATAATCATGTTAGCTTGTTTTTCTAATTTATTGTTGTTCGATTTTTCAAGTTTTCTGTATGTGGTCTCATCATTTAGGACAGATTCAGTTTGATCTATCAAATCATCGCTGTTAATAAGAATTAATCTATTGGTTTTATCTGACGGGGCCACTGTGAGGTTATTTTCTTTCATGAAGACTTTGGAATCACTAATGTTTTTAGAAATTCTTTTTACTTTTTGATTGTTATGACTTTTCTGTTGTTTTATTAGATTCATAACTTCATAACGAAAAAGTTGTAGGTTCGATTCCTCTTTTTCCGACAATTTTGGGGGTAGAGTAATTCGGTTTCTGCCAAAAGGTATTTTTAGCCTATTATCAGTGCAGTCGTTATCAGATATGGCATTTTTCCATCTTATACGATAAATGAGCTTGTCAAGCTCTTTTTCAGCATTAGAAATAAGGTTGTTATCAACCTTATGAGGGATACGGTACTTAGGACCTTTTTGAATAAGGTCTTTTAGAACTGACGGTATTTCGCAACTCACCAACTCATCAAAAACGCCACTAGTGTTCAAAGGATCAGACACAGGTGAAATACATAAAAAAGTGTCATAATAAGGGAAAGGAAACTTCGGTGATTGCTTTTCTTTTACGGTGATAATTTTTCTTTTACTGATAATTACAATTATCACGCCGAAAAGCAAGGAGACTTTTTCATGATCAGCCTTCTGGTCTGATCAACAGAATGTTGTAATCATTGTGTTGAGATGCACAATACACAATATAGTTTGAGCATAAGACTCCCCTTCTCACTGTTGCATAGATAGAAAATTTCTCCTCCAGTCAACCAAAGATGCGCGCATGGTGCTCTTGGAAAAAGACGCCTCCCTTTCAACTATTTGTAAAATGTGGTGATCATTGATATCATTTTGCGTCTATTGAGCTGGCTCTTCAAACCCACTATCTCCTCTACTATTCGGTACCGGCATTCAAATCTCCGCTTTGCATTAGCATACTCCTAATTATAACTTGTCTGGACATCAACATCTCCCATTTACTTTCTCCTTGTCTTTCATCATGCCGACTTTCAGGTGGTCCAGTCTGCACACTCTTCCCGGCGCCTATGTGATTAACACCAATTTATCCTCACTTCTCTCTGCTCACCTCTTTGCGGCCAACAACCTTAGGACAGACGCCACGAATTCCTTGCTCGTCTGGAATAACATCTCCGCACAGCAAAAATATTGAAGCAGCGCGCGGCGCCATCACAGACTGAAAGGAAATGTCAATCTTCACTGTCCTGTCGGCGCGTCTCAGCTGTCCCGGTGAAATGTCGGGACACGAGGCTGAATTGACAATCCTAGGATCACGATTACTGATCCCAATTAATACCCTTTGCCGCAAGGTTCGCGAGTTAACAAGATATCAATGAAGAGATCGATGAAGTGCAAATTTGTTCCGCTGAGGACAGTGAACATTCAAGTTCAGAAGAAATCCTTCAATGAGACAGTTATAAGTTGAGAAATAAGACTTGGCTTCATCAAGAGTTTCTTATAGTAATGGGTTTTGAAAATTACATTCCGTAGAGTAAGCATATTAGGTAGAGTAAACTACTATTAACTCAGCATCAATTAAACCCCCAATGTGTATGCAGTTTCGATTTTATTAAATGAACTCGAGTTGAAACCCAATACCACGTGAGATATGCAAATTTTTCCACCGTTGGAGAAATCGACACGGATTTCACGGATAGCGATACAGAAAGAAGAATAGTATTTTACCAATCCTCCGTGTCATGACAACCTTGGAGATGCAATGTCAGTTAAATTAGCATCTTGATAGGTTATAAATTCCTTTAATGATCAGCCTCATTCACAGGAGTATTTTCTTATGCGCGATCATGTCACAAACTACGTGCCAAATATAGAGCAAAACATCATAATCAAAGACAATGATCATGATAAACTTTAAAAGATGTAAATGGGTCCACATTACTATTCAGATTCAAGGAATGAGAAGTGAATTTAGTAAAAATTGAATTGAAAACTTGAAATTTGAGCTAAGAAGCGCAATGAGATTTCAACTTTTCCATGAAGACTTGCATTATAATGCCGTTCATCAAATTTCCTTGATAATTAGCTTAATTTCCGCTTAATTAAGATGCTTGTTGGTAAATTTTCATTCCATCTAATAGATGATCAGCTTCATACTACTTGCATATTGGGTTCATGTCGATAGTATATAAACACAGGAATAATTTATCAAAAATTTAGCTTCAGAAAAGAGTGATCAAATATTTTTATAGATCACAGGAACGTTATCTCCGCAAAAAACTGAATCTTTTTGATGTACAAATTTAAATTAATTTTTCCCGTATGCTGACATTTATTTGAGTCGACACTCTACCTATATCCTTACTCTATGTTACACTCAAATTGCAAGACTATTTGAACTTAATTAGAAAAGCAATCAATCCACAAGATGGATAAGTGCATGATTGAGATCCCAATCTTGGGATTAAGTCGAATCGGTGATGGGTATTCGGGATTCTAGTCAGAACAGCTAAATATTCAGCGTCGTGATCTCCCGTTGGAGCCAATGAGTCAGCAGACACAAATGCTAAGATGCGTACCCGGCTACGGGATGCGAGATTAGCGTTGAAGTCACTCTAACTTAGAGGAGAGACTGAGCACCACTGGGAAATATCAAACTGAAACCCTTCAAGGCGATGATTACAGCTGACGGCTTTGAACGGCGCAAAAAAGTGGACACCTAACTCTAATGATATCAGCAAGCTCAGGACCTGTCGTCCTTGGTGGTACATTCCCGAGACCGTAGCCACTAAGCTACGAAGCATTTGACACGCTGCTACTGGCTTTAGAATGATTGCATTGATGTTCTGACATTCATTGGTTGGCATATCGACAACTCGCCCGCTTTTCAGCTAGTGTGCAATGCAGACAGAAATAATGAACCAATAATCAATTTGAGCATCGTCCTTTAAAGAAATTTTGTATGCCTGACTAATTTAGCGGAATACCGAGATTGTTATTTATCCGATATTTGCAATCAACCGGAGGCTTCTAGGAATTAATCACCGCAACAAAAGATGCTTAAACACCGTTATTAATTGATAAACGACATTTCAATGACAAGTTTCTCACTGTCATTCAGACATCTAGCAATGATAAGCAGTTTTTGGCACTTAAAAGAGCAGCCAATTGCATACTGAGATATCGATGTTGGATAATAATCCTTTCATCAATCATCAGTGTAGGTCACTTTACATTAAAAAATGTCACAGAGCAATATATATATCCTTTACAGCTCTATGATTGTAAAATGCCGTTAATCGATGAGAAATGTCAATCTCATGGAAGATGTCGTTTGGAAATAATTAGAGCAAGTAATGTATAGTCAAGCTAATATCATTCATGCACTGTTCCTAAAATATGTGATCCCATCTGGTTATAAGTCGGCTCCAACTATCCTGATGATAATCCGTCCTCTGCGTCGAGTTTCACTTTATAAATCAATCTTTTCATTATTTTACAGTTCGTGATATGATAAAATTTGTCAATCGTAGCTATTTCATTTGTCAATAACCAACATTGCGAGCATCAACCATTAAAAAATGATGAAAGTACATGTATGAAGCACGAAGCATAGCCTACACTGTAAATCGCTCAATACCAATGACATGCGATGGATGTGTACCAAAATATTTTTTGGTATATTTTTTGTATGTATCTGTATGCTTTTCGTATGTTATTTCAAATGTGGTATGCTCTACATACTAGAGCCATACCAGCACATTGTTAAAGGACAGCATCAATGATTTCTAATATATGTTGATTAAAGGACTTTTGTCAATAAAGATCACACTAATGTTACTACTGTTTTGTAAGAAGATAGATAATGAATTTTAATGCTCAAACTTAAAATACTGAATTCGTTTTTAATACACGTAAGTCTAAGGCATTTCATAAATAATCAATAAGTATTTAACCATCAACAATTATGCACTGTGTGATTTTTCCATCCGAAATATAAACACATTATAATTCATGAACGCAAAAATAGTTATGTTTGGGATATATAAATCAACATGGTTGCTCGAAAGTTATCGTTTTATTGAAGTGATGTTTATGGAAATGAGCTATGTATGAGTCTTGTGATTGCCATTAGAGACTCAGCAACGATGACATGCTGCTTTAATTTCACAATATATCTAATCTAGTTAAATACCACACTTTCACAAAGAAATATTCACGACTGGTATTACTGGAAAAAGTTAATTGACAGTAGTATGCAATATAATTTATTTTTTGCTATGTGACTTAAAGCTCTTCATACGAAACACATACGAATGAGGATCAATTTCCATCGGGCCTCGTATATAAAACATACCAACAACTCGTATTTCATTGTAAAGCAGCCAATCACAGATAGAATGGTTCGTATCGCTACATACCAATCACATACAAAAGAAAGTGAGGTTTCGTATGAAAAACATACCAGATCTCTGTAAACATACGAGAATCTCGTATCAGATGTTAGTTTCAAATTGTAGGCCTATGTGATTTTGGTATATTTTTGTATGTAATTTTCGTATCCAGCGATTTACAGTGTAGTTGCACATGTATATATCAGACCCAATGACTTTCACAAACCTCTGCATCTGAATACATCTGATAAAACTTGAAAATCTGTTAAGAGAAATGATGTGAATGATAAAAAGAAGAAATATTAAAAAGGAGATTTATTAAGAAAGAGGAGAAATATTAAAGGAGAAATAAATCAGAGGAGAAAAAAGAAGAAATATTAAAAAGGATGATATAGGAGATTGGAACAAATTCTTGCCGATAACTATTACTCGTAGATTTCTTGTCGCTCATGTATCGTATGTCATTATTTGAAATTACACTGAAATGACAAAAACTGTGTGTCGAAAAAAATGATGCTTTACAGCCATAGTCGCAGCAAATAGAAAGTCTTTAAACGATACAAAAAATTCATAGTTTATGAGGGATGGTAAAAATTGCAATGCTGTCCTATTAATTCAATTTAAATTGTTCATACCAAAACTTGTTCAAATCGAATTCCCTCATAATCGCAATGCTAAGTGCTCGAAGATAAACAGATCTTCAATTCAAACACGATTTTAAAGTACAATAAAGACAATTTGAGGATAGATAATGAGCCATCCGCTTCAACTTTCCTTCCGCAAACACCATTATCAAGAAAAATGGTTGCATAGACTCTCATTAACGGTAGAGTAAGCAAATACAAACTTATGGCGGCTGCGAGCCTTGCCTCAGCGTCCTTAAAAGGAAATTAGTATTTGCTATAGAACTTAGGGAAAATCAATAAAAAACATTGTTTAATAGGTGGCATACGCTTTCTGGATTTCTGCTAATACAAAAATCGGAATTTCTTTGTCTTTATTTATTTATTGACATTGTAATCCAAATTTTCACACAGTTTGAAGCAGGATGTCAGAGCTTCTATAAGGAACGCAAGAATGAATGATCCCATGTTACAATCGCTCTATAGTTCGCCAGAAACAGAATAATACTTTATGTAGTGAAATTAAACGCTCAATAGGCTTATTTCGGTCAAAATGTTCGATTTTAAAGTTTCTTAATTTTCATGCTTTTAAAATTTGAGTTAGATAAGTGTTCCGATACAAAATATAGGGGAACTGATAGATAAGTTTTCGCATGATAAGCAATATTTAGCAGCCAAGTTGAGAAAATTGAGTTCAGTTCCAAAATTAATGAGTTTGACGAATATGGACATACGTATAAAATGAATCAGCCACTTAGAACGATGATACTCCAGCATTCATTGTTCAGCATGTTTAACTCCTAATCCAATGTCCAATTGACAAATTACGCTTCCATTGTCGTCATCAATTTGTGTAAAATTGTGCTAAATACATGTATATGTTAAACATGCGTAAATGCCGTGTTGTCATATATTATAGATAGGCCCACTATAGTGCAAAATTCACGACATCCAGATGTTAGAAGAAAAAAAAAGCTTGTCAAATTCAAATAGCCTGATCGGTCTCTGCCGCTTGCAGTGAAGTAGCAAGGGGATATTTGACTAGCTATCTTTCTGCTGACATCTTGGTGTCGCAAATTTTACATAAATTCATGCAATTTTTGGATATGTACATGTACATGTATTCGTACATGTACATGTATGGAAACAGTTTTCATAATAATCGATGCTATGCTGATTTGCCACTGGCACAATGGTAAGAATACATGCCAAACATACAATGCTATTACATTTTTTCACCAAATGTGATTCTGGGAGAATCAAAGGCGCTGATTTCATATCTAAAGTCGATGACTTTCGGAGAGATATCGATAACTCAAATATTTGGAATAATGTACATGTAAGTTAGTTTTACAACTGTAAAATCAATTCAAAGTATTTTTACCAGGGCTATGGCATATTCGTTTGGTATTTAACGTCGATAAAGCAGCTCTACGCTGATGCTAATATCCCACCTTCGCTGAAATGATAAAATGGCGCTAAATGATGATTCAAAATACTTGAGATGCCGGTATACCTCCGAAGATCATAGGAAATAGAACTTTGAGACATATATCGTCTTATTTATCAATGTACTTTCAATATGTGTTGCAACATTTACAACATCTTTAGTATCAATAACATTTAATACGATGACTTTTTCGAAAATGACAGCTTTGCTGCTAGCATTGAGCATAAATATTCTTCTGAAATATTAATTACAAATGCATGTACTGAGTTTATACATAAAGTGCTTACCGCTGTAAACGTCGGTGTAACTCTTTGAACTATAGCTGTTGTTTTTGTAGTTGCACTTTTACTATAGTAAGTCAACATTTCACGTAGATTAAGTTACGCATTTTACATTAAACGCACAATGCATTACTTAACAGTGATCAACAATCAATGGGGGGGGGAAATCGCTGACAAATGTTCTTTATTATTCAAAACATTTACTGCTTTCACGCAATTTTGTCGTTGCTTTTAGTGAATATCGTGTACTAGGCTCAGTTGTCTAAATTTTCTTCATTTCTAAATCTCATTGATGAACATAACTCACATCGTCTGTCGAAAATTAGCTGTTGAAGGTTGGAATATTGTTGCGAGATTTTACTCTTATCTTTTTATCTGTTTAATGTCAACTTGCAAACATCTATATCCATGAGAAAGAGAATTTGTAGACATCAGAGAAGCTAAATGTCAATTTAGCTGAGGTAATAAAACTTTTGCATTGTATTTCATGTGTAAATGAACTGATGAATGTTTTAAATGCCATTTACAATGAAATTGACAAAATTTATCTGTCATTGCCATGCAAAAGATTATGCAAAATATTCTCATTTCCATTCTGATGAAATGTCAGGCCCATGCGCAGATATTTTAGGTCCGAGGCCCGTGCGAGATTCCTATTTACAGGCCCATCTCGGCCTAGGCCCGGGATAAAGTAGCATAGAGTGAGACACTTCTATGTGCTCAATTATGACATGCATGAATGGTGCTAAGTAGCAATGTTGATGTTGCAGAAAAAGCATGCAATACACAGCAACTTAAAGACGGTCGAGAATTAACTAAGGAACACTTGCCAGAACGCTGGTGATAGGATGAAAATCAGACAGAATATTTGAATCTTCCACAGGGTTGTTGCACTGCCCTGCCGTTTTCATGAGTCGATACCGATTTTAGTTTACCTGAAGAGTTTAGTCTTGCTTCAGTGACACTAATATAGTCCAGCAGCAAAGCGAGATTCTGCAGAGAACGAGACCAAAAATGAGACTTTCACATAATATTGATCTGCGCGTCTGCCGAGTTCTAGTCAGCCCCTCTTCTTGTCAGACAGGATCAAAGAAAAACACATGTTTGTTAATAGAAAAAACATAGAAAATTTGTCAAGTACTTCAATCTGCTGCCCATGGGATTGACAGGTAGTCTACTTAGAAGAAGAACTGACTAGAACTCGACAGACGTGCAGATTCAGGTAATCATAGGTTATACATCATTCGGTGAAAGTCTCATTTTCGGCCCCGTTTCCTGCAGAAACTGCCTGCCGGACTAATCATTAAATGGAGACAAGGCATTTTCCATGAGTTCCATCGTTGTTGACTGTTCAGGTTGCCAGACTTTCCTGATTCGGTTCTGAATAACATTTTTGATAAGGTAGGAGTGCATTGAGTGAGAAAGTAAGAATTTTGCAGTTTTCTCATATCAAGGGAAGTATTTATGACAATTTTCTACTTGCATGGCTTCCGCAAGTCATGTGATAATATCAGGCAATAACACAGTCCTCAAACACAGAAGTTTTAGTGCTTCTCATTGATTTGCACGTTGCAGAGAGGAGGAATACTTCATCAAAGATGAGCAGAGGATTTGGAATACTCAAAGCGACTGAAGACACTGTTACGCTACAGGAGAAAGGAGAAATCATTTAGGAAGACTGAGCCACAGAATTCATTTTTCAGTTTCTTCTCAATGTAGGATTTGAAATGGCAGATGGAAATCTTCGCTAGTTTTACCTTAGATAAGTTGAATGGCAGATCAAGAGAACTCTGATCGAATTTCTGTCGAAGATCATGGCGGTTTTTCTACTCTTTATTCCGTCTGTATGAACAAATGTCTTCAAATGTGCGCGGCAAGTCTTAGTCTGAACTTTCACGAAGACGACGAAGAACTTTAGCATGACCTTCGACTGGCTTGAAATTTCTCACGCTGTTAGAGACATAATATCGAGTAGAGATGTACTCATAAAGATTTTCGTTTCATTCTTCGCTGAATCATTTTTACTGTCATTTTTTCAGTTTTACGGTTATCAAAGATATGAAAAGTTATTGAAGACTTTGATCTGTGTCCGCCTTTGAAAGCCCCTCTGCGACACGATAAGCTATTCTGTCTTCTACATCGTTACTGCTTTCATCTCTTCTCCTTCACACGTTTTTTGTTAATACAGTAACTGTTTGTATCTGAAATAATTATATTTAACCACTTCCCTCCTAAAGACACAATATCATCTTACTTCGCAAAGAAGGAAAGACAATAAGATAAGTTTCTCTGAAGCACTGAACAATATCGAAAATAATGTAATGTTTATTTTACGTACCCTGTAAATAAATGATCAACAATGTATCGATCCGATAAGGCAAACAATAATCATTATTATTTATTTACAGTGTGATGGTGAATTTGAGCGGATGATTTAAAATCAAAAACAACCGAACGCTTGATTCACAAATGAACACAACTTGTTTATTTGCTAGAATATATTTGATTACATCTCAATAAATGCATTTGATTTCGGATCCAACATCTCATGAAACTGACAGCATTACTTATAAAGTTTCTGAGTAGTGTTTAAGTTTATTGCCATTGTAGACACAATTATTGCATAGATTCATTTGTGAATGAATCAATATATACTAATTGCAATTTCATGTGCACTTTCTCATCGGCTTAAAAGGCGTTTAAAATGATAAATATGCTTAACTTTGTGGGAAATCGTCAAAACTGCTCGATTTTGAAAAAGTGTTATTTTAATGGTCAAGTGTTTGATGTTCACATGGGGGAAATTTGATAAAATTATATTCTGCTATCAGAAATACGTGGAAACTGAAAGTGACAAAGAATTAGAGTGACACCTAACACAGTTTTGAAACAATATTAATAACTGTGAAGGGCCTCGGGGCAAAAAGGGTTGCATGTTACTTGCTTGTAGCTACAGCAAACTCAATGGCCACTAGGAATAGCATCAATCCTGGATTGAAAAAAATGGAGTCATTCGTGACATCGCAGATCAAACTGTTTCTGCAATAACTTTTGCTAATGACAGTTATGTAGCTATTATTACACTTTGAATATTCTTCCTGATGCAAATGAGGAAGATACGTCGAGTATGGAAGAAATTGGGACTTCAAAGAATTACAACTTATTTATCATTTTATTGTGAAAAATCACAATTTAGCGTGAAAATGATGGTGGGAAAAAGGGTTGACTTGCATTGATTTTAACCCTCTTCTGGGGATCTAACCTTTTGAGGCCCGGAGCCAAACCTACTACAGAGCTCCAACTACCCGGCCGTGCAATGCACGTCACTCGCTCATAACTGCAACTCTCCTGCTGCAGAGTGAACAATGGGAACATATTGCAGCGATGACATGCAGTGTTGTTAGCTGCTAGTCGAACACTTTCGCAAGGGCCCGCTTGACGTGCACCACACTGATGGTTCTTTGACGACTTCGACTTATTGCTTGGAAACTGTCTATTTTTATTCAAGCGTAGGTTTTAAAAGGCACAAAGCTTCGTGCCCCGTGAAACCGACAACTGAATAGAAAAATACATGTAAACTAAAATAAAATGAGAGCTTATACCGCATTTTCATGGCTACCTAGTTCAAATGGATAAAAGTAGCATGGTATTCATTGAACCATTTAATTAGACAAATATCTCCAAAGACATTTGTCTATGCTACAGTGGCTCTTACAGTACTGGTTACAAAATTTTCAGAACCGGGTTGTGAGAACCTTGTCATAGAATAATGTTAGCTTATGTCACTATTTAACTTGCAACAGTCCGGTGTGTGTTAATCACAAGCTTGCTACTTTATTGCTGCGTCTGAATTGGAAGCAGAACATAAAAGAAGGTATGAAGATTCTCATGCCTTCAACAACCACATTCTTCTTTTCACGATTTTCGATTCTAGCTGCTTCTAAGAAAGGATCCCAAATCAAGCTTGACCTGCGTCTCACAGTTAGCAAGATGGAACTTCGGTAGTGTAAGAAACAGATATGTGCATCTAAGTGAGAATAAATAGTTTTCTCTCAAACTGAAAGTCCGTGCTTTTTTCACAGGCAAGCCTCAAGCCTAGATAAAATCATGAATGAATTTTCAGAATGTTATTGTCGCAAACTATTCACCAGGCCTGTGAATGGGTCGTATCCAAAAACACATAAGAACTACTGGTCTACTACACTGTAATCTTCTACCTGAAATCGAAGAAACCTACATCCTAAAGCGCCATACAGTAGAATTTTGGAAGGCTACGTTGAAATGGAATGTTGACCTACGCAAGAAAACAACAATCCATAGACGCACAAGTGCGCTAGCCTCCTGAAACGCTTTGTTTGAGTATTTTTTATCAGTTACAAATAATGTCTTGCTTTAGGTTTAGAATTCTCTTTTCATCCAGTGATTTGGAATGGTGCAAAATTACCTACTCTTCTTCAGCTCCGGCTACTTTTGCTTTGGAGTCTCTTCTCTGCTCACAGGCCCTGGGCTGCGAGCTGTACTTATTCGCGCTCTGAAGACATTTATGCAAGCCTGCAAGTATGTCACTCAACCTGGATTGTTTTCTCATCCATAGATAATGTTATGCGTTATGCTTCCGTTAGTGCAGTCTTTAAGTATATGTAGTTGCCAATGCTCTAGGATAACACCATGTATCTTCATATACTTCAAGTAGATATTTGTTGCCAATTAAAAGCAATTTTCTGTTTATTTTCATGCAGCCAATATTCCTGACTATTTAGCAATCTTTATTTTCCAATTAGTAATTTCTCTTTCAATCAGTGGCAGCTCGTTCGTCAAGGTAGGTACGGTGCTGTCCCACATGTGCTGAATAATTCATTAGAAGCTTAGCAATCCTGAAATTTGCTAACTGAATGAATCGGCTGATCTTCTTATTAAGTCTAATAAGAAACAGAAAATTCAGTCACAGACGTAGCATTGACATAGTTAATTATTCATTATATTAAAGTCGTCAATGTCATGCCCACTGACATTACATTATTCGACGTCGTCGCACGTGACAGAGAGATTGTCAGATTCGACATTACAGGAAAACATGATCAAATGAGCAGCGTCGACGGAAACCACAACGCCTCCTGATGTATCTTATAACTGCCCGCCACGCTCCAAAGCTCGCTCCAAGTAACCGTTTCATCGACATGTAGTTGAATTGTGGTCCTCAAAAAGTGATATAAGTTTTCATTATGTTTACGTGACGTGTATCACTGAAACATTTAGCAAATCGTAAACTGCACCGTAAAGCACATGGGCCAATTAATCAAAGTTGATCGAAGATGGAACTCTGTCTCTCTATTGAGTAGTGCAAATAACATAAGAATGCCTTCGTTGAGGTGGACAGTACTAAAGATTGAATAAAGTAAAGTAAATGTATATTTTCGATTTACATTGAGAATCGTAAAAGTACAAGTTATAAGGCAAGCGTATGAAATAACTGACCGTAGTACACATATAATGTTACGAGGATGTGGTAGGCGATAGGATGATGAGAAATGCAAGAAACACAAGTCGCTTAATCAACAATGATGTCATTAACAATTATAGTCATCGCAGGAAAAAAAGAGTTCCGACGACGAGTCGTCCTGAAAGTGGGCACGAGAAATTTACCAGAACGGGTTGACGTAGGAGGACATAGAGGATGAAGAGGGTGACTTTCGTTTCTCTGGATCTCACGAAGAAAACGGACAGCTGCATCAGTTCGGTGAGAGTGCAAATCAGGAAGGGCTGAACAATCACAGTAATTATGGCAAATAATTTTGTGAGCGTTGTATCTTGTCAAGTAGACATATATTGTTGTACGACAGTGATGTGAACAATGGGGAACAGTATTCGATTAAGAACACAATTAATCCGAAATATACGCGGCGCAGGTCAAAAGTATTTAAAACCGGCCGCAATATGCGCAACGCATACAGTCTTTGAGAAGTACGTTTGTTTACAGCGTCAAAATGAGCGTCCCACTTAAGGTCCGGAGTGAATAGGACACCGAGAATTTTTATTCATTCTTTATTCATTTTTTATTCATTCAGGTTAAACATTCACGACAATGATATCTCCAATATTCAGTTTATGTTATAGTTCTGTGAAAATATGCTCTCCGCTTTCTCTCACTGACACTCTTATATCATTAATCCCGAAACTGTACCATAGTTTTCCCTGTATTTACAGAAACTAAAACATGATGGACGAAGTCCAACTTCATAAAAAATATGGTTCCTGTAATGGTTGAAAGATGATGAAAGGAAAAGTTACTTAAAACAGAATATTTGATTTCAGTATTTAATTTCATCTTCTAACTGCTCTAAATTATTTTGTACTTTCACGGCATTCACAACAGTAATCGCTTGATAAGTCTGAAAAACGCCTCAGGAAGATGAATATTCGAGTTAATTGATTTCCTTCCATATTGATAAGCTGTAATAAATATAGATACAGCAAATTTATCCAAATTCCATCGTTTGAAATGTCTATGTTAAATAAAAGAAGGTGCTGGAGATCGTGATGAAATCGTGGGAACTCATTAATTAATCACTTGAAGTTCTACTTCGAAAATTCCATTGAAATCTTCCTGATCAAGATAAACGTTTACACCTCTTAGGCTCCACTTCATACCTTTGTGTGTTGAATTAGATATGTTGTATAATAACGAATATGGAAGCCGGTGTTGAACAGATAATCATTTTCTCAGGATGCGACAACAAATTTGAGATGGAGAACGTGCTCGTGATGGATTGAGACTGAGAAAAGGAAAGGGAGAGAATATTCATTTACAACAAGAATTTTTTGTTAAAAAGTCATACAGAAATCTATAGGAATGCGGTTTTTTAAAATATTTACTGATGATGTTAAATGCGCATGTTAAGAATGGCTCCATGTGACAACTCTAATTACTGTACAGTATACTTGCCTGAATTAGAAGCGATTTGAAATTTTGAAGCGAGCTCTTAAAAGGGGCTTAAAAGTGCTTGAAATGCTGCCTATATATAGAGGATTTTTTTCAAAAAGTGTTTCCATCATGTTCCTTGATGTCTTGATGTTTGCCTTAAAGGATCTTGTAAAAGTACTCGCTTACATTTATTGCACGTATTGAATAATATACTCACTGTGTATAACCAGATATTGTGCAGTCCTTCAGACTGTTCAGTCATTCTAGACATTCTAAGCTAGCTTGGGCCATTCGACAACTTGGTCGTTCAGTTTTCGTTGTCTAGATGGTGTGAGTTGTAAATCGCATAGTGCATGCTATTGGAAATGACACACTCAAACAGTAAGCTGTCAGCCGTGTTTTGAACGACAATAGCCAGTGAGTGGTGTGGTGTTGTAATACCTTTTCGGTCACACATTGCTGTCTAGCTTGCATTCAGTGAGGAATGCTGAGGAGTGGGTGGTGAAATCATCCGGTGGACAAATTTTCGTGCGACTGCTACTTTCTTTACTAATATTCAGAAGGACCAACATTAGCGAGAAAACTTGTTCGTAGTGATCTGAATTCTTCATATCTGAAGGAACCGTGGCAATCGAAGTACTTTGATAGAATTTACAGCAACCGCAAGCGACTCACGACTTCCTTTCCTATCTTTATAAGGTATTAGGAGTACCTTCTTGCACACTGAGTAAGCTTCTTTATGTGCCATCGTTTTGAATTAGTCTATACTTCTAGTAAACTGAAAGATTTAGACAATATATTTCTATGCTTCTGCCCTTCAAATCCCAACTTTTTCTGCAACTGCTCACGATTGTGATGTGGACATGGCTAGTTAATCCAGAGAACATCACTTCAACTCATTCATTAACAATCATCAGGTACTCTCCTCATAGTTTCGTCTATTTGCTTCCATGTTCGAACATCCTTCTTCAATTTGCATTCGCTGATCTTCACTGTTCTCGTGACGAATTTCCTGGTGATCTATAGAGAAGGATATTTCATGATAGCACTTCATCTTCCGCCTGGTTTTTCCAAATAATTATCACAGTAATTAATACAATTCTCCTCTTCACCTCAATGATCGCAGTCTCCTCACCTTTGTCTGGGAGAACTCCTACTAGCAAGCGGGATGCATATTTGGGGTCGAAAATTCTCGTAATCGATGCTTTCTCTTGCGTCTGCAGATGAGAAGATGCTTCAAATAAATTCCTAGCCTTCATCATCAGAGCGATTTCTCGCCACATGTTGTCATTGTCGCCGGTCCATAGTCGCCTTGGACACACGTTAATTATCTCTTAGATGCAGCACAGACAGAACGGCGTCTCCTTTCATCGGAAATCTCCCATCATCGAGGAATGGGCATCCGGTAGAGATAAGAGGTGACACGGTATGCTTCATTCTCTACAAGCGGTGTCCTTTCTGAACCACAAGTCAATCACTTGACTGACCGTGCTGGAATGCCGTTGGGCACACTGGTTTTCGGAAAAGACAAACGCTAATCAAGTTAGCATGGAGCCATTTGCCCATCGGGCGTGTCGAATGACCCAGGAATGCCAAATACGAGATGAGAACTGAGAGACTTCACTGAGTTGAGTAATCATCTTTCGTAGTGATTTGGGAAGTCTCTCTCTCTCCGTCTGTTTGAGATTCAAGGGTGGCTGCGTGCATGTAGATCTTTATGTGAGTATTCATCAATTATCACAATGCCAATTACCAGAAGTCATAATGTGTACACAATGCATGTAGTTCCTCAGTCGCTAGAGGGAGTAAACAACGTTTTTATGTCGACCGAGTAGGGCATGTGGTAGTGAATCTGACATTAATGTTATGTCGAGAAGTAAAGAGAACAGATTGGGCATGTGCCAAATGTCGTACTGGTTAATTACATGATATTGTGAAATTCTGAGGTGTGAGCTCAATTCGATTTTCGTGATTTCTACTCTAATTCTAGCAGACAATCCATCATTTTATCTACACTTCTAGCTTTGTTGAAAAAGATAAGAAAAGTACCGTCTAACTACACACATCATGCTGCGATGTTGCATCTCATAATGGTCAATTCTCTATGTTATTATCTTCATTGGGCTTCAGACCGCAGTTACAGTCGGGCTCAACGTGCCGGCCCTGTGATGCTAGCGCTTTGGGATTCTCGCTCTCGGGCCGTTACAGCACCCTTGTTATCAAACATAGTCGGTTCGTATACTCATCCCTCTCGAATTTCGGATGCAACGGATTTGGACTCCGCCAACCACTATGCTGACTTAATAAACTTTTTTACATGGTTGCATGACGTAATCAGATAATAATTATTGTACATTCTCGAAATTATGCTGTTTATCTGTTTCACAAAATATGAGAAAGTGCCATGCATTGAACAACAGAAAATTAGTCAATCATGAACTATAAGCAAATTGTTCAACGTTTTTATGAAGCAGCAAATCTATTCACAATGCACACATTTAGCATTGTAATGCGTTGTGAACAAATATACATATTTGTTTTTATGCAGTGGAACTAGCAACTCCACTTCCAGGTGGGAATCTTCGCTAACAAGGGCCTAATAAAAGAGGGTCATACTTTTACAGTCGGTTAAGCTGTGAATATATATTTTGTAACAGAATGAGCCCAAACTTCTCGGAGCAAGAACGACCATGGTCGTCAATCTATTTGAAATTTTATTAAAACCCATCATCCAGTCAGAATAATAGATGCGACAACAGTTTTTATACATTATTCATGGTCAATGGAATATACTAAAATATACTAAAATTGGAACATGTGGAGCGGCACAGATAAGGAGTCATAATTTATGAGAGAACATTAGCAATTGAAATTTTCCTTGAAACGATTTTTTAAAGGAAAAAAGCCACTAGTTGTTTCAAAATCATATTTAAGAAATCACAAAAGAAATTTAAAATTACAACGAGATTTTCCGTCTGGTCCTTTCAAGGTGGACCCAGATACTAAAATGTACGAACGAAAAAGTTGAAAAACTGATGACAAGTGAGTACATGATCACCACGGCAGTGATTGCTGCAACACAAATTCTTTGTGCGAACATAAAACAGTCGTTTTATGCTTGATGAACAATGCCTCGAGCATGAACAAAAGACTCTTCAATCGTTCACGTCACAAAATGACAAACCTACTCTTATGATCTACTACGTCACATTGAACTAGGGAACAATCAACTAAATGACGAGTCACAGACGTTAAAGCCTTCCCTGCTCGACCACTTGTTACCCAAAGTGGCACATGTTCTTTGATTCGCGTCGCCAAATACCTGCGAGTTCTGCCACTCCAACTATCTCTACAGTTACAAGCCTTTGTGATCTTTTTAATATGATTTCGAAGTAACTCAGATACACACCTGCTTTGATGCATAATTTTCTGCTTTAGTCTTCTTGTCATCTTGTACATGTAATGTACCACTTACACGGCTGTATTCACTGTGGCCTGCTAGGGCATACTGTTAAGTGCCATATGCAGCTTTAGGGACTGGCCTATCGACCAGGCTCTGAAGCGGTTCGCCCCTCCATCTCTATGCCTTCTTAAGTATTGCTCCAAACCTCATGAAAGTCATGGAACAAACTATTTCGTCTGTGAATCACTTGCTATACAACTCGTCCATCTGCGTACTATGAATAACAATTCAAAATTCAAAGTCACTAACGACGGGATTTTCTTGGCTATAAATCTCCTTAATGACTGCAGTTTGCGGTATTAAACTGGTTGAATGCAATGAAAAGGTGCTTATGAGAAAATAAAAGATTGATAAGAATATTAACCGAACTTATAAAGGAAGATCAAGATAACATTTTGACAAAAGGAAATGAAATGAATTTATCTTTCTACGCACAGACAATTTTTTTACTTCGTAGTATATATTTCGGCGAACCTCCCTTCTGAGTCAGATTTTTAATTTACAGTGAATCAAAAATCTGATTGAGAAGGGCGGTTCGCCGAAATATATATTGCGAAGTAAAAAACTTGTCTGTGCGTCGAAAGATAAATTAATTTAATTTCCTTTTGTCAAAATGAAATGTGGAAAATTTTCTTCCAAAATACAAATTCTTACAATCATTTCAATGAAACTGTGAAATGCTATTCAACAGTTCCATGTAACTTCAAATGTCGTTGTGTGAAGAAGAAGGACGACTTGAAACTTCACGAGGATGTCAAATAATCAAGAAAATACTACTCATAAGCACAAAAATGAGTAGTATTTGTAATATTTGAATTTCCAATAATCTATTCGATATTTCTGAAACAATAGATTTTCATGATATAATTTACAGACGAACACTTCTAAAATGCTGCACTCATATTGAAAGACGATGCAAAAGCTTTGACAGAAGATATTTGCAGGAAATAGCAGATTTCCGATCTTAGAAAAATATACTTTTCAAAATATGCCATGAATTTGACCTTACCGTAGAGTAGGTACTGTGTATGAGGTAGAGTAGCAACTCAGTATTAATTATATCTCCAATAGACTGGTAGAGACTGGAGAAAACCCGTGTGAAGCCCACATCAAGAATATGGGAGGAGCCAAGTCACATGCATCCAACTGAAAGCGACATTTGATCAACTTTCATCGAAACTGATTGATAATTGATGCAGCAATGATCACTAGATATAGGTTCAGGTCAGCCTATAATGATCTAGGATGAGGCTACCAGCTAATTTTTCAAGAAAGGCTTTATCTACTTGACACCCGGAGTCGGAGTCCTATCAAAAGCCGGAGTCCTATCAACCTGCGGAGTCGGAGTACTATCAAAATGATAGGATTACATCGAAACCGAATCCCTGGTTTCGATTTTATTAAATGAAGTCGAGTTGAGACCTAGCAACAATGTGAGCAGGGCTGTAGCCGGTTCTGGACTGATATCATCTATTGTTGTGTAGGCCCTATGTTGCAGCAGAGATGGAAACCGGCCCGAGATTTTCTGGTCGGTCCGACGGCAACCTCCAGACAGGAGACAGAATGCAGAAATGCCACAATCCCACAGTCCCATACCAATTGCAACTCCCTGTATGCTGAGCCAGGTTATTTAACCTTTCAGAGCTATCAATTAAGATAGGACTACAAGAAATCCAATCAAACTTATTTAGGTCTTGCTAGCGTATGTCCATGGACAAATCTTCTACACGGAATAATATTATCACGTATATTGGGCTAAATAACATACCAAGCGCGTTACTCAGATGAGAAGGCAGTGATGAGGGCTTGTTCCGAATGCGTCAAACTGATTGGAATAACTGGGCCCTATTTCGATGCTCCGCAAATTTATGTAAATTTACAATTAGCCAAATTTACCGTAACGGCATAGATACATGTATGTCAGTATCTATTTGATTAATTGAAATAAGCATGCTATATGTGCTTGGCATCATCTTCACTTTCCCTACATGTAGACAAACATGCCAATGATGTTTGTGATGTGTGCACACTCCATGTTATGGTTATTGAATAAAACTTATGTAAAGTTGAAGTAAATTTAATGAGCAAAAAACATGAATATTGACTAGTAAGTATTTAAAAGAGTTTTCGGTTACTTTAGTAGAGCAATCAATACAAAAAGTACATGCATCTCTTGTTTGTTACACAGTCAACAGAAATCTACAAAGTATTATAAACTACATGTATGATGAACAATTCAAATATACATACCTGACATCGTATTGAGAGAGGCACTTTAGCTGAAATATGAGTATTATACAGTATTATACGAGTTGAACTACATGGGCTTTATCTTGGCGTTCCAAGAAGTCTCTATTTATAGCTACACTCGATTTGATGGAAAAAGCACATGATCGAGTACACAATCAGTGAATAGCGAAGACTTTCAGCTCAATTCTTTGTATATAATAGTTTTGTCCGAATGCCAAATAAATGCGCTTGCATAATGGCATGCCTAACTGGACCTTAATAACTGCGATTGCTTCTAAGTCAGGTACTCTGTACGACAAGTGCAATTTCTTAAATAAGACGGGAACAGAATTACACCGATTTTCCATACCGGACCGGAACGGCGACAGGTTACATCTCTGAATGTGACACAAACACATTTTTGCAGTTTTTCTAGTAATTGACTGATCACGGCAGCAGTACAGAAGAGAGAATAGAATTTCTTGTGAAAGAATAGAATCTTCCGTGTCATGAATCACATCACAACATCAATCATGTCATGAACAGCTCATATACCTATGAAAACTGAAATTATATCCACATAAATATAATTGAATTCCAACTGCAGAGAGCATCATCATTATCCATTTGAAACTCATATAATATTACACATTGATTTCTATCGATAATTTGCACAAGAGTCCAAGCAATTTATAGATCCCTTTAGCCTGTTGTAAAAAGGCTATTAACTAGATTTGCTATGTTAACAAACTTGAAATTTGAGCCAAGAAGCAGGAAAATATCTCCATGCTAGTTTGAAGACTTGGCTCCTTAATTCAGTTCATGAATTTTCTTGATAATCAAACTTATATTCGGTTTATTAGGAGACTCGCTAGTAAATTTTTATTGTTTTTGATATCTAATCAGTTTCATACTACTCATACAGAGGCACCAAATTGCTAGTATATAACCATAGGAATAATTTGCAAAAATTTAGCTTCTTAAAAGTTGATCCAATACTTTTTGGATCGTGGCATCACAATCTACGCAGAAAACTGAATCTTTTGATAAAAATAATTTTTTTTGCATGCTGACATGTTTTTGAGTCGACACTCTACCTACTGTATATCTACTCTATGAATTTCACCTTCCAGTGGGCCATCGATTTTTGGTTGGGAAAGTTTGAAAACACACTAAACCTAAAAGACAGAACAGCGTAGGTCGGATGGCTTAGCCTTAAGAGGGCCACAGTAAGAATACGATAGGAGGCCGATTTGGCCCTCCCCTGTTAGCGGTCGCTGACATCCGCAGAATTCTATGCTGATTTTACCAATCATATACAGAAAAACATCCGCCTGCACTCGACCTGGCAATAAAACTTTTGGTCCGTTGTCTTTTAGTGTATCTCAATCTCTACCATTCATTCTTACAATTGATTTTTCTTCTGTTTCTTCCCTCCTCATCTCTTCCGGAGAGTCTCTCGTTAATTTAGAAAAGAGAAAGAAGGAAGTTGGAAGGTCGCGCTTAAGTGCAAAGAATTAGTCTCATTAATGATTTATTTGTCATTTTTGCAACTAACGCGTTTCCTCTATGTTTTGGGAATATGCAGCCTATATTCTATCATACGATGAGAATATTAAGAGGCTTTGATTCGTACATTCTTTGAAGAATCTATCGAGCGCTACACAACAAGTGTTTCTCAGACAAAAACTGATCAGAAAGACACGGTTAGAACGTACATCATCCTTCCTTCTTGTACTAAACTAATCAGTGATCAAATGTCGTATCGGCGAGGACAAAAAATGTAAATCGATTTCTCTAGTCTGTCTGAAAAGATAAAAATGATTACATTGAAGCGTCACTCGAACTTCCCTTAACTATTTCCCTACCTTGAACCAGGCTTATCATTTCTTAGATTCAAAAGTTAACAACTCAAAGTTTCAAAATTTGATGCACGCTATCGCTTGTTGTTTGAAAGTTGTCGAATGATTAAGCGAGAAGTAACAGCAGACATGTAGTAAATCCGTCAAACTCATATATTTCAGGAAAGATAAGCCTCTCCATTGCTGGTCAAACTTTCCATCTAAGAATGAAGGCATCGATCAAATGACATAGATAACCAAGTTGAGAGCTAATGCTGATAAGTACAACGATTACATAGTTTTTTCAGAACCAGGCAAGGCAAGTTTAAGCTAAATCTTCACATGGGTGCATCCAAACAGGATTTTGGCTCACCCCGTAAGGCTATGATTTACGAAGACTGTGATACTACTTCTCCAGATTGCAATAGCTGTAATTTTATAATCAAGCTTTCATTATGAAACAATATTGATGAATTTTGAGTTGATGATCCATATATAACAGACAATTGCGCATTCTGTTAGATTTACATTTAGAAATTGAATCGATTTGAATGGGTTCATTCACATTTGAGTAAAACTGCAAGTGATTGGTTAAATTTCTGATGCCACCTTCATTTCATTCAAAAAATAAAGGCAATTAAAAAAATATTAATCTTTTCATCGAAAGAAGAAGAAACATTCATGCTGATCAGGACAAAATTTGAACGACGGATTAGAAAAAATAGACATCATAAGTACACAGAAAGAAAACAAATTTCAATGCATTGGTTGAATAGAGAAGAAGACTGTCATTACTTGCGGATTACTTAATTCTGAAAACTACCACGATTTTCCCAACAATGCGGAGCGCTACGCAATACATTCGTCAATAATATAGAACTGTTTAGTTTATAATCGCGAGACAGTATGAGCAAGTAAAGAATAAAAGTTCATGCAAACTGTTTTGTAACATCTCTAGAAACGAGTGCAATTGATTGCATGTTCTTTTATGGCCTACTCGAATACTGGTAGTCTAAGGCTGAAACTTGAAGAAAAAAACTGAAAAAAATTGACATGAAACACTGAGTCGATAGATTATTCGAGCACTGTTAATTATTTAATTACTCAATTACACCGTCATTTCTGGGCAGGCTGGATCTGACAGTTATCGGATGATTTTAAGTCAGGCACACTCGGTGGTTGTGAATGGTCAGTGCACAAAAAGGTATTGCTTAATTGTTTCAGGTAACGATGACTAGAGGAACTTAGTTGTCTACATGTACTTCTGTGAGCTACTGCGATGCACAGCCGGTTGCTAAACTTAGGGCGGGAAGTCATGGTCTGTTGTTTTGACTTTGGTTGCACTTGTCATCGGAACGGTTTTGCAAGAGGGCAGTGAATGTTTCACGATTTTCCACATAGGTCCACAGGGGGTGTATGGATACCAAGCGAACCGGTATTGCGGTGTTCATGACATCAGCATCGAAATGCAAGAGGTGGTTGACATGCTCCGATTGATTGGTATATTTACACCGCCGTTGGTTATAGGAGGCAAGATATTGCAATGGGTGCATACTACGAATCTGATATTATTCCACTCATACGACCACTCAAACACGTTTGTGAACGACGATTTCTATCATAGAAGCAAAAATTTTAGTTTAAATTTTAGCATTTTCTGACTGTTATTGTCATGTACATGTCTTTTCCACAGCAAGGGACAGATGGCTGATAAGATAGCCCGTGCATACATTACATAGGCGACAGTTGATGCGTCCATGTTTTGCTCCGGGTGAAGTTGCCGCAGATGGGCACACCAAGGGGATGACAGGTGAGGGTTTCATGCATGTCATTTTAATGGTAAACATGATATGACAGTTGAGTAATGTTTCAATCCAAGATGACTAGAAAGTATTGCGACATTCGCAATGGTTACTTTAACAAGTGTCATCAGTGGAATATATTCCTCAGATATATGAAAGTTCGGTCATTTTTTAGATCAAAACAAATAATTATCGGTTCTCAGAAGCATCCGAAGGTGCACATTGTGACCCAGAGTAGTAACTGTCTAGCCTATTCAACGCAGAAGCAACCTAATAGCAGCCTTGCGCACCACCTTTGGAGGCTGTGTACTCTGCAATGAATGGAGGCATGTAGAGACACTTATTTTGGCCAACGAAACATTGCTGCTCTTATGGGAAGGTCCCCGTTAACCGCCGTAACTCCGATTCTCATCTGCGCGTCATGTTGACCTACAACAAAACATCTTGCCAGTAATCCATAATCACGAAGCTCCATCTAGCTCTGAGACTGCTCTCAGCACCAATTGCAAGGGTGCAGTCATAAGCAGTAGCTCTGACAGGCCAGGAAAACAGCAGGAACCAAACCTGATATCAAGCAATGAGACCAAAGCATCACTACCGCAAACACATCCATCAAGCAGACGGTTGTAGACTCATGTGCTCCCAAAAGAAGTGTTCCTGACATGAACCTGGTTTAATTTGTTCTAACGCTGTCTTAATTGGCGTGGAAATTGTACAGAATACAATGTCAGTTATTATCCGACGTCCATGCAAACACAATTAGCAAGGCAGATTACGTAACACATTTTGAAAAGATCGCGATTCTCGTCTCTCTCTGTCTCTCCTAACTTTCATGCGTTTGCATCTTCTTTGAGAAGCTTGATCTCATCGGGTCGATTGATACGAGATTGATGGGCGCCTTGATCAGATCGTTCTCAACTGATGGGGTCGGGATGAATTTCGTGAGGATATCTATCACATATTCCATAGATGTTAATAGATAAAAAGATAGAAATACTCAGTTTTGAATTCAGAGGACGAGAAATCATTTTTTAATCATTCTTTGTTGTCATTGAAATGTAATTCATCACAGTATTCGTAGTATGCCAACAATTGACTACTTTCAAGCATTTTCCTTGTCAATATATCATGTAAAGAATATATCTTATAAATATAGGAATATATCTTCTTTTACAAATGTCCAATTTTGCATGACTGACTGCATCATGAAAAGTGTTTACTGTAGATAGAGAAATTGTCATTAAGCACTGGAAATATTGTTGAATTGCCCTAGCAAATAGATAGATAGATATCCATTGAAGATTTTCCGGGAAATACATCAAGATAAAGGATTAAAGCTGTGAAGAGACACATTTTCTCATTCATTTGAAAATGTGTGTATACGAGAATGGCATCAGAAAGGGCCATCACATTAACCCTTATCGGTGCAGATGATTTTACATTTTCATCAGTGCTTGTGACTACAATTTGTAGTCAATATGATATCGTCGAATTACTGCAATCCTGTTGTATGCTCTCCCGTTATCAAATGAAATGCATTGTAAGATTTCATGCTATTCTAAACAACTCAGATATTTCGAATGGTTGCATAGAATGCAAAAATCGGTATGTAGGCCCATATGCCTGTGAAATGAGTAATTATGAGGAAAAATGAAAAATCCAATTCTTATTTTCTTGAAAATTCTCAGTAACAACAGAATGGTCGCAAGCGTTCGAAGACAAACGTTTACATATAATTGCATTCACCACATTTTGTAAGTTTTCTTACGAAGGAGTGTGATTTGCAAGCAGATTGATGACATGTGTCATAAGAAGATCTTCACGACTTTTAACATATCCTGTACCGTCGAGGTGTGTTCGCACCGCTTGATGTTGCTCCAGTCAACATAATGGAATCGAGTCCCAAGATTTGTCTGATACAACACTTACTGTTGTGCGGAACTCTTTGTTGTCAAGACATGAGAAACATGTGGGATGTGGCCATGGACTGTCTCAGGTCTCGGATGAAGCCTGTCCGAGTTTTTGAATATCCACATTTTTTCATAAGAATGAAGGCATTTGGAGCGGCTACGTCAAAGAGGCTAAAGTATGACAACAACGGCCATCGGCATGTCTTTCCGACGGCATGCCTGACTAAATGTTGCACGTCGAGGTCTCTCAGTCATGGTGTGAAAAATGATTCTGAAATTAGAAGCATCGTAATTATGCTTGTTCGTCACTCACAAATTCAACTTTTCACAATAATCATTTGTTTTACCTATCAGACACCTTCGCTTTGTTGTGATGTCACGTGCCAAGTCATTCGAGAAGTTCAAACCATTTCAGATGGTGTAGATATCTACGTAGATGTCAATGACCGACACACTTGAGATGACCATGATATCTCATGAATACTTTCAAGCTCAATAGACAAAATGCCAGGATTCCAAATGAAATACAATTGAACCACACTGTGTGAATTGAACGGCTTTTGCATGACTACAATTTGTAGTCACATGCACCGATGGCGAAGATCTTGATTTAATTTGCTCTCATATCGAAAGTATTATTGCGATCAAAAATTCATTGTTGTTTATTGCTTATTCTATGTATTCGATTGAGTGATAAATGTAAAAGGAACCCTATTGAAGCAAACAAATGTTATAAAACAAGTTCTAACAATCTTGACAACAAAAGGTAGTCACATGCACCGATGAGGGTTAATATATCAATAGCTACCACCTTTATTACCCATTGCAACGGAATCGCAATTCTATATAAAAACAGAAGTATTCTAAAACTATAAAAAGCGATTTAACTTTCCGATAATGGTATGAGCATGAAATGTGTTAAGATGCATCTTCTAGCAACACCTAGGACTGACGACCACAGAGATAAATTTCCTTGTCCACGTGTTTGGGTATAGAGATGATCTTCCTCAATACTTTCCTAGTCTCGACGAACAAGAAGATCAATTTTCCATTGAGCGTAATGTATTTTTATTCTGAATTCTGACGAACTAGAAGAGTGACCCCATACTAAACAAGCACATTCAGAAAATTTAGATCATGAAGAGTCGAGCAGTGTGAAAAATATTTTCATTTGACGAATTGATCACTGAAGAAGAATTGAGTTAAAGGTAGTTCTTTTCACTTCACAGGTCTGTCTGCAATCTGACCGATGAAGGTCGTGGATTCTCTGATAAGCTAATTCTGCAATGCGCGCGCTTGACCAATCACACAAGCCAAAGAGAGAGACGAATATCTGTGTCAATTTCTATCGCTTGCATAGAAATAGATTGTTTATCTGAAGTTGACTAGAATGGAAATTGACTCAAGGTCGCGGCACATCCGGGGGAACTAAGTTGGGGCATGAACCACCAATGAAAAGCTTAGAATTGCACATGTGACTGATTCTAAACCAATGATTCAGCCGTTGACAAGTGTATCTAACTGAAAAGGCGTGCGATTTTTGTGCCACTATTGTGTATTGCATGAATCTTCATTTCCGTTCTAGAGATTTCATTGTTATCTATTTCTATGCTCTAGAATCATGCACATGAATCTGTCTCTGTGGTGACGACATATTTGACGGTACACAAATATGCCATCAACAATCGACCAAAATTAGTGATTCTATTGAGTTTGTCTGTTTTAGGTGATTTGCTTTCTTCACACAGGCGATGAAGTAAATCCGTGATTTGCTGCTTACAAGATTGCAGACGATAGAAATAGTGTCACGTGCTTCTTCACTCTCTTAAGACTTTTTCAGTCGTGAATTTACCAGTGACCGACATGGAACTTGACACTGTAAATAATGAATTGCAGTGCAATTACTTAATTGCTGAATAATTGACTGATTGATTGATTAGTACTCTCAAATCATTGCCAAAAATGTATTTGTTAAACATAAAACTTTGCAAGAATGGTAATTGATTTGGGACAAAAGCCAATTACCCATTGAAGATGGCAGCAGAATATTTTGAGGTCAGTTGAGATAAATATTTTCCAAAAAGAGCAATCACACCTGAATGAATATAATTTGATATGAGTTTGGTCTTTATGCAATAATAATAGGAGAAAAAATGCAATAGCAATTCTTGCATGAACTTGAGGTATAATGCTGCTTACTGATTCCATACACGACTTTAGAGCTAGTGGTTCGGAAGAGCATTCAGCATCATTGTCGAATAAAGATCAGATTTCATTCAATAAATTAGTAACCATGAATAATCTACTATCATAAAATAACATTAAGGTTCAACTACAAGCACAGGGCTTCTTTTGCGAAAGTCAGGATTAATAAGTTTCCTATTGATTGAATGCGATAACTGCCATCACGGAATTGCAATCAATTGATTGGATGAAATTAAAGTGAAATTGCAATTGCAATGACTAATTGCTACAATTGGATGGAGTTGATTTCTGACGCCATTTCAATTGCCATCAGTTTTCAACCTGCAATTATATACTCACTAACGAAATGTACAAGACTTAAAGCGCTCTACGGCGATCGATTAGAAGTTTGTTTTTTCAAGTCAAAACACAGAACGAGATTTGATGGAATTTTCCACCTCTTCAAGACATTTCCATGGATATGAAATGGATATGTCTTTCTACAACAATCCCACCGCTTTCGTGTAGACAATTTAACGAGAAGCAGCGACGAATTCAATCTTGGAATCGCTTTATGATGACGTTGACCACGCGTCTATCCACATTGTTTGTAATAACCATATCTGAAACTTCAACTTTTCAAGGCACGATGCATGGGCAGACACAAGCCCAGAAGTATGCAATGAATTTCTGCACAAAATTTTTATACGACAAATTTCAATTGACATGAACCAGCAAGGGACTATGCTTGATTTCGGACACGCAGGATTGTGAGACGCAGGAACGGTGAAAATGTGATGAATAGGATCCAAAACCATGGCAATTATTCAAAAGTTAGAGCCGTCACGAACATCCATTTCTGTAGAGAATCTGAGTCTCAATTGCTCCTATTGGTGCCGATATTGGCCATGCGTATTCAGTGACTAGAACTCAGAACATTAATTTGGCACGTGCTCGCTGTTAATCCAGACAGCTTAAGGAAAAGAACTGATCCGCACTTCTATTGGCAATCAATTTCCCTTTGCAACTATTATTGATATTTTTAGTTCTTTTGCTCGATTACAATATGATTCTGATTGTTTCATCCTGTGATACACTCTTTAAGTCACTCTACTCCAAGCTTTTATCTTCTGTTTCAGGTGACTAGAGCAATGTTCACTTACTCATATAACGAATTGAAAAATATAGATGTCTGGTTGCAATTCAAAGAGAAATATTTTGGCCACGATGCCACTTTCTTGTGTGAAATTGCGACACCATTGTATGATACACAATTAAATAGATGTTCTGGCTTGTAAAGAACAGGAAATTCAGACTCATTCATTTGTCTTGCCACACAGCTGGTTGAGCAGGCTAATCGTAGTAAGTCCTGAAGTCGCTTCCAGACTTTTCAGGTTACAAATTATGTTACGGCATCTACTGTCAAGCCCATATATTCGGAATCTGTTTCCAGACTTTGCATTATGAATCTGTTTCCAGATTTTTCATTATGAAAGAGTTTCCAGATTTTTTAATGTGACGCAGTTTCTAGATTTTACATCAAAAAAACAGTTTTCAGATTTTGCATTGTGAAAGAGTTTCCAATTCTTTTTATATGACGCAGTTGCTAGATTCTGTATCAAGAAACAGTTTTCAGATTTTGCATTATGAAAGAGTTTCCAGATTTTTTATTCTGAAAGAGTTTCCAGATTTTTTAATGTGACGCAGTTTCTAGATTCTGTATTATGAAGTAGCCTCCATATTTTACATCAAAAAACAGTTTTCAGATTTTGCATTGTGAAAGAGCTTCCAGTTTTTTTAATATGACGCAGTTGCTAGATTCTGTGTCAAGAAACAGTTTTCAGATTTTGCATTATGAAAGAGTTTCCAGATTTTTCATTATGAAAGAGTTTCCAGATTTTGCATGAAGAAGCAGCTTCCAGAATTTTCATTTTGAATCTGTCTCCAACTTTTTCATTATGAAACAATTTCCACTATATTTATTTGTGAGACAATTTTCTACTTATTGATTTAGAACAGATAAAGAAAGTCAATGCTCATCAGCCTCTGTCGATCAACATGTATTGCGACTGTGAAGAATTATAGAAAGTTAGAAGCTGCAACTGTCATCAGTAACCGGAAGAACGGATCTCACAAATCTCGTCTTTAATGTCCGTAAACAGAAGGCTCAAATGCTCACGAAATCGACACTTCAGTCCTCTTTCCGTGCACCATTGAAATGAGACAAGAGGTCGGAAGGTGGCATTGTTCACCTCCTCTCCTCGAATGTTTGCCTCTCTAGGTCATTATACACTCGGTGGCCACAAACGTCAAAATGGGAATTTCATATCTCCTCATTCTCTTTTGCGCTTCGTTTTAATTTCGCTGCCAAGATGTGTCCAAGCAGTCTTCAATTCTCGTCTCAGTGTGGCAGAATTGACCCTCGGTGAGCCATCTGTCTCTTTCATCGAATGGAGCGCTAGAAAGGATCAAACTTTCACATTGATGGAGCGATCGACTTTGTCAAAAGTTCGCTGACCGGAAACAAATTGACAAAGTAAGACGCGATACAAATGGTCATTTGTGATCCGATGATATACTTTGAAATTTAGATTCGATTCTCGCGATATCAACTAGGACATGTGAGGACGGCAGAGAAATTAGTTATCACGGAGAGATGATTTGATGAAGAAGATGAATTTTGGAATGAAGTGCATTTGTTAAGAAAGGAGCCAAAGAACTTATTTGATCAAGGATAATTGATAAATATTTATAGAACACTTTATCTTGCAAAGTTAATGTTATTACGACAAAGTTAATCTGATAAATTTCCAATGTTAATTTCAGTTATTGGCAATGCTAAAATTTGCTGCAGTAATCTAATTAGAAACGATTGAATCGCTGCTGTATGGATTATTAGAGGATGTTGAACTAAGCTATAACTTTCCATCATTTTGATAACCGACAGATTAAGGACAACCAGATTATTTGATTTGCTTGATAAAAATCGGTGAACTCTGAAAAATTAGCCTAATTTTATATATTGCAATAAATAATGAGAACATCAACTCCCTTTTGTTGAATTCTTTAATTTGCAATCTTTACAACATTTCTCACATGGCATATTTTGACACTCGTCTCCCATCAAGTTATTTAAATATTTCCTGAACACATTATTTCGATATTTTTATACTCATAGCATGCATGTAGCTGAACATCCCAAGCTGTTGTTATTAAATGGGTAGGTGTATGTGTATACAGTACATTTCCAACTGGCAGCAATAAGTTGGTTTGATAAATATGGACAGCGGAACTTTGTACGCGATGGCCTCAAAGCTACGTACACTAGGCCATCTGTAACAATATATTAGATAAACACTGATGTGCGGTAGCGCAGAGAAAAACCGAGACTAGAATCTGTTTTAAGTAACAATTAATTTAAGTATAGCCACATCACTACGAAAAGTGCATATTTTTACTTCTCGTTTTCTTATATAATATAGGCAAGTTTGCTTCGCGAGGGCTGGAATGTTTCATTTTTAAAGTTACAAAAAGTTCAGAAAATCTTAATCGCTATGTTTTCAATGAACAAATTGAAAGAAGAGACGAAGAAAGAAGCCGCCTACGACAAAGACGCCGTCGTGATCTAAAAACAGTGCCACTGCATAAAGGATAGTCTGAATCATGGACAATGCTTCGTTGAATTTTCCCGTATAAGAATATACGAAGAATATAAAGAAACAAAGAATTCAAAATGCGCGTAATATAGGTGTTACTAGCTTAATGTAGAAAACAATATCGTTGTTATTGACTGGGTGCGTCTCAAGCGCTATATCTATCTATTTCAACAATATGAAATCGTTGAAATCGCTTATAACTTCTGCATGATAAACATGACTTTTGCTAAAAAACATTCATTTAGAAAAAAAATCAACCATGAAAGTATGAATTTACAGTCTGTCGAGTTGAATTCCCACCTATATTGCTTTCATTGTTATTTGATTCTCAGATTTCTTCATTGTTTGAAGCTGTCGACTTTATTACCACTCCGATCGTAAAACGTCCAATGAGATTGGCATAGGTATACGAAATAGAATTTTAATTGTAATCAAATTGCTTCTCAATTCGGCAACCTGTCATTATCGCACAATCAAAAGTCATGATCTGTTTGATAATGAAATCAAATTGCGCAATGATTCAATCCTTTCTATCATCAGATTTATAAAGTTAATTGCGCATTGGTGTTTGACTATGATTAATTTGAATTATGATGCATTGATTCTCCCTCGTGAAATCATCAACTTGATTTATCTCTTGAGATGAAATGACGGACGAAATAGAATGAATTCGTTCGAAAAAATTTCCTCTGAACGAAAATCTTATATTTATACTTGTAGATATCAAAAGTAATAGATAAATATCAAAGATGCTTATGCTTGTAGTGTGCAATTGATTTGACAAGAAGTGGCGTGTAACTCCTTGCTTCATTTAAATGACATCGACTACTTGTAAATCTGTGGTATCCAAGCAGAAACAGGAAAGAACAGTTTCAAAATGATTAATTTGGCAATGCATCGAAGTATTCATGAAACACTTAATAAAACTCCCTTCTCTCCAATGAAAGCAGATTTTATGCTGATTACAAGTGAGGTACTTCCTATATGCAATACATAAAGATATTTGCATGAGTTGAATAGAACTTGGTACGCAATTTTTCCTTGAAGTATAGCTCTTTGTTGGTGTTTTTGCAAACCTTCCATGTGCACGTTTCCTCTGGCTTTGCTTATTTTAGGCTCACTCATCAATTATGTGGCTTAAATAAAATTACTCACTAACATTAATAAGCTTAGAATGATCAATTACAAGTCTATAGAAATGCATCTATTCCCCGAAGACACATCACTTAGACTGGCATGATATATTTATGGACCTGGTCTTTCGGCTCGACACATCGCTAAGCCCAACAACACTTATTCATGTTTCAGTCATATCTATCGCACATTCTGTCTCAATTTTCACTTTAAATCTTGACAGAGTTGTAAATGGAAACTAATTAAAGTGTGGTGTCACTTAGTATTAATACTAATATATTATTATTATTAATTATATATATATAATTAATACTAATAACAATATATTGTTCATTAATGTGTTCATTTCTGGTTTTAGTTCGGCAGCCAGAACACGTGTGTGAAGTTGGCGGAACCGCCCACCGGAACCATTATTTATTGCAGCGAGATTCTATTCGAAGCAACTTCTGGTTTATCAATTTCAGCCTGTTATCACGAATCTGGGCTCAGATTCCAAAAAATTCTCACTCATGTCTGAGAAATTCAAGTTTACAGATAAAAGTGGTTTCATTGTGAAGTTAGCGGAACCAACTTCTTAGCTTCGCTGATGGGCACAGCAAATCAATTTTATTCGGTCACTACCTGATTCAATTTTTTGGGATGATCTCATATATACGCTTCATTTTTCACAGCAAAGCAGCTAAAAACGGTGCAATCGCAACATGCTCAAGTGTGAAGTTAGAGAAACTACCCAACGATTCCATTTTTTTATGACAGCGCGAAGCTGTTCTAAGCAACTCTTACTTTATCAATTTCAGCCTTCTGACCATGAATCTGGGCTTAGATTCCACAAATTTGTAGTCGTTATGGAGAAATTCAACTTTAAAGATGAAATTGGTTCCGCTAGCTTCACATACGCAGCCAGAACGAGTTTCTGCAAAGAACAAGACCGAAAATGACACTTTCATAGTATGATGTACACCCTATGATGTACAATGACATGTGGATTGAAATTATGCATATTTTCTCAGTTTAGATGAGAAGGGCGAGAAGGCCCATAAAGAGCAGCTGTGAAAAGAGCAGTCTAGAGAAATTTTTGGTGTGGAATGTCTTCAAGACATTTCCTAACATGTGTATGCGTCATTATCGTGTCTCTGATAGGTGATACATGCGAGAATGTGGCTAAAATTGCTGAAAATAGAGGCTTGTCGAATCTGAATGTGATCGGCTTCAAAGACAGGGATACATAAGTACTTAATTTCATGAACTGTAGACATCATAGAGAAAACATTTTATTTTAACCAAAACCTTCAATCAACGTTCCATTGGATTGATATGTTTTTCTTTGATTTTGTCTGACAAGAGTCGACCAGGCAGACTCGTAGTAGGCATAGGTTGTACATCATTCTATGAAAGTGTCATTTTCGGCCTGGTCCGTGCAGAAACTCATTTATCTGGCTGCCGGTCTATATAGTTCGAAGGTACTTCTTCATTTAACCACAATGCTCCCTCTAAACTCGAGGGATGAAGTCTTTATTTAGAATTTGAATCGTCAGTGATGAGCGAATAACGTTCAGACGGCATCCATCTGCTGTCATTGTCTTACCTGTTTACACGAACATATTACGCAATAGGTATGTATGAATTGACAGGAACAATATCTATCTTCAGCTTAAATCTTGACAGAGTTGTACGCGCAAAATAAATGAACCATCCTAGAAGTCACAGACTTTGACATCTCATTGTGTTATAATGTAAATTTCAATAATAACAGAGTTGTAAACGCATAATAAATAAGATCGTGCTGCTCAGCAAACATAAGCATTCTAGTGAGAGCACTGTTGTATAAAGAGACATACATCGCCCATTTATCAAACTACCATGTATCTATCGAACGTCATGATCATCAAAATTGACAACAATAAAACCTCTAGAATGTAAGTTAAGCTTCATGCAATGCACAATAGTGGCACAAAAATCGCAAGCGTTTTCACTTGCATACATCTGTCAAGGTCTGTATCATCGGACTAGAGTCAGTCACATGAGCAAATCTAAGCTTTTAGTCGGACATTCATGCCCCAACTTAGTTCCCCTGGATGTGCCATGACCTTGAGTCAATTTCCATTCTAGTCAAATTCGGATAAACAGTCTATTTCTAATAGTCTGGCAGCCAGAACGAGTTTTTGCAGGGAACGAGGCCGAAAGTGAGACTTTCACATAGTGATGAGCACCCTATGCCTACTACGAAACAATGCGTCTGCCGGGTTCTAGTGAGTTCCTCTTCTTGTCAGACACGATCAAAGGAAAACACATGTAAATCCAATGGGACGCAGATTGCAGAATTTAGTTAAAATGAAATTTTGAATGTTTTCTCTGATTAAACGAAAAGTACTAAGCCTAGAGTCATAATTTTGGCATGGAATGTCTTCAGGTCATTTCCTATGATGTGCATGTGCTTTTATCATGCATCTGATCGGCAATGTGTGTGAGAATGTGGTTGAATGTGGGTAAAGTTGCTCAAAATGTTTGTGTTTGCCGACGTTAAGAGGCTTGCCAAATCTAAATGTGTTTAGCGATATAGACAGGGGTGCATGAAAATGAAAGGAAATGACCTGAAGACATTCCATGCCAAAAATTATGACTCTAGGCTTAGTACTTTTCGTTTAATCAGAGAAAACGTAAAAAGTTTCATTTTAGCCAAAAACTGCAATCTGCGTCCCATTGGATAAACATGTGTTTTTCTTTGATCATGTCTGACAAGAAGTGGAACTTACTAGAACTCGGCAGACGCGTAGTTTCGTAGTAGGCATAGGGTGTTAATCATTCTGTGAAAGTCTCACTTTCGGCCTCGTTCCCTGCAGAAACTCGTTCTGGCTGCCGGACAATAAGATGTCAGCAATGAAGTTGCATGTGCAAACGCACCCTAAAGGATGCAAATGTATAAAGATGATTAGAAGTTGATTCAGATATCCAAAACCAAATTTACGTCAAGTCCAGATTTCAGATTTGAGTTCATGAGTTTGTCATATGAGATTTAGTTCAGTAATGAGATTTGAATTCTCATTTGTTATTTTTTAATGACCATGAATATAACTGTCCGACTAAAGCAAATACACAAATGAAGGAGAAAAAACTTGATCCGTTAAGTCGAGGAAATAGAAAAATATCGATTTACAAATCTCACCAACAAGATAAAACGGAATGAGAAACCTGATGTGAACATGATATAATGACATGGCTGAGAAAATGGATAATCATTGATGTAACAGTAATCTCTGATTTTCAGTTACATTCTGACTCTCTTCGTATTTAGTCGAAAACTATACCTTAAAATTCGACTATTCTGTCTTTATTTTAGACTAGGAGCGATTGTTACCGGAAAGGGAGAATTTGATTAGCGCTGAAAATGGGATAACTTGAATGATATCAAACATTTGGCAATCAAATTCAAGTCTCCATGAATTAAATACTTCATGATAGATTTCATGAATATCATGTACACAGTAAAATTGATAAAACCATGGAAATAGGTATTCTGTTGATATGTATCGAATCGAGGCATTTGCATCACACAAGCAGCGTACACAAATAGCTGTAATGGCTAAGTGTGCTATGAAATCATGTTTGAATACAATAAGATTCTTGTGGAATTGATTTGTGCAGGAACATCACCTAACCATGGGTATAAGAAATTTAGAGAACTTTCTTTCAAAAGTAACCGTTGTAATTCATCGGTGAAGTGATATTGTATAAGGTTATGTTACTTCAAATAATGTTAAATTTATTATTAATATTAAATTACAGCTTAACCTCTGCATAGTGAACTCACATTGAATCAGTTTTTTGATCCCATTAAAAAATAGTATACTTTGCGCTTGTCACATATCTCTACATAGCAACTATATTAATTAGTCCCCTTATTATCTAAACCGCGATAGTTAAGATATCGATATTGATATTCAACATTATGAATATCTTACATCAAGTATGTATTGATTTTATACTTTGTAATTAATACGCAACCCTTGTGCGTGTACTACTTTTTTGAGGCAAGTAGTTCGATGATACTTATTACTTCAAAGTTTCCTAAGTTATTAAAGTCTTTGTAGTTGTAAAAGGTCAACGTCTTCTCAAATCTTTTTAATCACAATTATAAAAGGTCTTCAACCGGTTTCAATTGAGGTTACAGTGTTGCCGCAATTGAAACCGGTTGAAGACCTTTTGCAATTATACTTAAAAAGATTTGAGAAGATGTTGATCTTTTACAACTACAACAACTATTTGAATCGAATATCGATCCGTCTTTGAGAGCTGTTTTTAATTAGTGATTGGAAGTTATTAAAGTCTATGAGTCTACAATCTAAGTTTAGATACAAGTAGTTAATGTAGCTAATAGTTTCAAGCTAACGTGCGCTTTAAGTGCACTTTTTGGCGTTTTCAAGCGTACCGACTGTTGAGTCAGATCAGGGAATTCTTTGAATGGAAAAGTGACCTTGCAGCTTGATCAACAAGCTTTTGATCGAATAGAAAACATGATTGCTTCTGTTGACGAGCGACGTACTGTACAGGCTCGTATTGACAGTTATTTCCATCGTTCATAATTAGCGCTGTATACAGTACAGATTATGTTATAGTAGTTGCATTTTGTATCTTGAGTTTACATTATCATTTAGCATGACATTGTGATACTATAATAATAATGATAATAGCCTTTATTGTCTCACATAACATTCAGTGAGAGGATTACAGCAGTTGACGATGACAATACAGAATTAAGAAGGATATGACAATAGCAAAGAGGAACTAAAATTACAACTTTATTTGCAGAACCGAATAAAAGATTGGCTAGAACGTCGCGTCCTTGATAAGGGAGGCAACAATGCTGTTGATGAATGACGGGTATTTGCAGAAGCCGATATAGGAACAAATAGCTAGTGAAGTGGATGGGACGTTGATTTAACAATTGTTTCAAAAACGCTTCAAGCAATTTCTGTCCGGATTGACCAAAAGACAGCTCTCACGGTTAGGTGGGTTGCCGATAATTCGGAAAAACTCTCTTTTCAACTCGTACCACCTCATTAAGCAAGTAATTTGGAGAGCTGCAAATACATGCGTATGCATAGATTAGCAGAGGTCGAATGTATGCAACGTAGGCCTCAAACAGTAAGTAATTTTCACAACCTGCTCTACGTAAATTTCAGAGAATATACATCTTTCTAGAATCCTATTTTACAACATAGCTAATGTGTCCATTCCATTTAAGATTGTTGCAAAAAGTTGCACCCAGGAAAGAGAAAGACTGTACACGACGTCGCAATGAGGCGGATGACAAAAAGATATCTTTCATTACGAGGTTGCTTTTTGTAATAATATCCATTACAAGACATTTACTGCTGTTAATTGGCAAAGATATGGAAGAAGACCACTCCAATAAATTCTCATATTCTTTCTGTAATTTATCATCTGTTGCTGTACGGAAAAAATGAAGAAGGAGTATGTCATCGGCATACTTTATAATAGAAGAGTTATCACACACAAGAGACAGGTCATCAACGACCAGGGTGAACATAATGGGGCCGAGAACACTTCCCTGAGGAACCCCACTTGGGCAATTCATCCAATCAGAAGTAGAACCATTGAGGGAAACACGTTGCATGCGATCCTCCAAAAACTAGTAATCCAGTGGATGATATGAGGCTAAAGGGAGAAATTTCGACATGTTGTCAATGACACGTGAGTGTGGGAGCTTATCCAACGCCTTCCTTAGATCTACAGAGAGTAGTATATACTATACAGTATTATTGATAATTACACCTATAAAATTTGTTTTCTGATTACATGTAGGCCTATTTAATTTTTAATGGTGTTGTATGATTGCTTTGCCTCTATATGCTTATTTTAAAACCAATATACAACCAATTTTTGAAATTCCTATTTCTGCCCTACTTGACAAGTTGTTAGCATCGTCATTGAATAGTTATTAGTTGCACTTATATTGAGCCACTAAACTTAAACAATCTAAGTCTATGATTGAAACACTTGGATTGTCGATTCCTCTCGGCATTATATTCATTCATTTTTCTTTTCTCCTTGACTTCTCTCCCTCCTTCATACTCTTCCTCTTCTACTGAATCACTCACTCAATCTGCCAAATACATCACAAAGCGACCGTTGGATTAAGCTGATAATCAATTCCGACATAGTTCCAATTGAATCATCAAGAGGCAACATGTGAACACATCAAAAGAATGCCTTCTTTCTCGCGCAAATTCATGTTTAATCACTGCAGCCAATTTGTTCCGCTAGAAAAAGCGGATGGGATTAATTGCCTCATAGATAAAGTCTTGCATCGAAATCGATGGAAACTCGTCTTAATGTGAACTGTGGGTGAACTTGTGCAGAATAACAAAGAAAACGGGGTCATTGTATGCAGAGACATTCTTCTAATGGAACAGGAATGAAATGTTGAATAGTTTTTATTAAAATGAAAATATGTCTTAATCCGTTCAATTGCGGCAATTTTGATAATTTAACATGTTTAGGCTAACGCACAGTTAAAGGCAATATTCATGAGAATAAAACTTCAAAGAAAAATTAATCTTTCATAATTTCAATCATTTTTACATGATCATACGAGAATAAACTATTGCATTCACTCGGCCGAATACATCGATTTTTCTTGATGAAATTCTTTCGTCAAATTATGCAGATTCAAAACAACAAAGGCGAAAAAGGAAGCAAACACAGATAGGAAGTTAGTGCAATCAGATACGTTGTCTGAAAAGTGAAAGGTGGCAACTGAAAAAGTTATTAACAAAGTGTGAACCGTCACGGTCCGGTCGTGTTTCCAAATGGATTTAGGTCTCGCACTGGTTCCTATTCCAATTGTAATGATTCTGCAAATTAGAGAGGTGCATGAAAGCCAGTCCGAACCCGAACCCGAATAAAAATGTCAAAATCGACCCGATTATCCGAGTTCGTCTCAAGTTTGCGTATTTCTACTATAAATAGCATGCTTCGTGAAATTGCAACGCACAACGGTTTTCAAAACCAAAATTACATAGATTAATGAATGCACAGTTATGATCATCCTGTATTATTATCACTAATATGTTGTACTTTGTAAATAGGCAAAACTTGGACAGCAATGATCATATTTAGTCCGAGCGAGGACGAATGCACAATTTCGTGCACATTCTAGGTCTCAGCATGCTACTGACAATCCGCCAAAGCTGGTATGGTAGTAGTATTCCATAAATTTCATTTTTAAGAATATCAAGTGATTAGAGTGATGTCTTTTCGATTGAGGATGCAACCAAATATTCAATACTTCTTTTTGCTGTGTGGTTCCAAATGCAGCACATTAGCAACTACTGTCACACTGGCTTAGGCGGAATGTCAAGGTGTCTTATTTGATGAACACGCGAAGAATCTAGCCTTCTAAGCTAATTACTCTTCTCATTTACTGAATCATGACTGAATATTTAATGAGGGAGTTTTGTTGATTTGAGGGTTGTGTCTTAGCTCCCTGATAATTCGTCATACTGGATCAAATAGGGACTATTGCGACACGTTCCTTTTATTCGAAATTTAGCAGACTGAGATTTTTGGTAAAAATGGCATGACTTCAACTTGACATCAAAAAATGCACAACTGAACACAGTGATTTCTTCTGAAAACAGCTGGTTATTTCAATGATGATCATCGACATCAGATCTCTCAAGATGTGTCAAGAACGTTTTCATTCTGCCAGTCTTTCAATTTTAATGCTCCGAATTATCACCCCTATCCATATGGGGAAACATTTTTTATGAATATTTGTCAATGAATCATATTACTATGTATCAGACCATAGAGATCGAATAATCATAGAAATGATATCGAGTATTGGAAATTCAAGTGTCATGTGCGAATTGATAAACGCATCACTTTAAAAACGCATATTTCATCTGTATTCCTTGTGCAAGTCAATCTCATTACATTCTCGCAAGTAGCTTTGTAAACAGTGATCATTAGGGTGGTCTATAGCTGAAATATAACAAAATTTTAAAAAATCAGTCAATTTAGAGATTTGTAATTTCGAATTACCATTTTTGGTGCGGACATGAACGAGACAGATCAAGTGAATGCTATCATCTGAAAGTTCACCATTGAAAATGTTGTATCATTTTTTTCTCATGATTCAGAGCAATACTTTGGAAGATAAGGAAGGGGCCGAACCCCCTCCCCGAGATGTCGATGCGCTTCAGATCCCAGTATGATTATCAAATTAAATCAAGGCATGGCTAAAAAATTCGAAGAATCCAGGACGTGGAAGAAAACGAACTTAAAACAATTACCCTAGTGGAAAATCGTGTAATAAATTAGATTACTTAAAGTCAAGAGACAAACCAACTGTTTCATCATTAAATTCTGATTGTCACCTCCAGGAATGGTAGTAACGCTGTTTGACGAGCTTGGCGACCTCCTTGAAGTACGATATTTTTGTGCCTGTGATGTCAAACTGTGGAAAATTGAGAGGGTATCTTGACACAGCACTGCTGGGAGGCTCTAATGATCGTGGTCAGTCATGCCGGAAGATGTTCGTGCACTCGCTTTGCCAGCCACCGTTCAGTCCGTCACACGCACAAAGATATCGTACTTCAAGAAGGTCGCCAAAGCTCGTCTTACAGTGCTACCACCATTCCTAGAGGGGACAATCATCAACGTCACAAGACCCAAATTCTGTGTTATACAAAAGCAAACAGTGATGACGCTCACGCTACCGTGGATCTGACTTCAACTTCTGCACTTTGACTTTAACTCGCTTTCTTTTATTTCATTTTGTATATAAACATTTTTCATGATTTATCTGTAAATGCGACGTACCGCTTGACCAGAGTCGCCGAAAGGCCTCGCGGATTAGAATTTAATGATGAAACAGTTGTTTTGTCTCCAATTTATTTGCAATGCTACATTGGTTTCACGTTGCATTAAAGTCAAGAGCGTATCTAAAATAGAGATTAATCCTTAAAGTATAGAGATCCATGCCCCACAGAGCAGGATGCTCAATACTTACAACAGTGATATTGAACCTCCAACCTGTACCACATGGAGGGGTCAGGTCGACCATATAGAATTAACAATAAGGAAGGTTTCTCCAATCCGAATATACATAGTTAAAACTCAATGGGAAATAAAATTGCATGAGAACATAAGGATAATAGCGGTTAGTTAACCATTCCTATGATGGAAAGTGTTTGGCGAGGAGAAAAACAACCAAACTTATAAACAAGAAACCTATTTCTCGAGAAGGAAGGGAAGAGTTTGAATGAAGGATTGAAAACTTAAAATCCGAAGCCAATTTTCTGATGTCTTGATTCAAGACTGAGTCGATCATCCAACATGAAAACTGCCTATTTATTTTGATTGCGATCGATTTGTCCCGAAAGTCCTTGCAGCTCAGTTCAAACACAAATATACTGAAGGACATTACTAAAGAAACAATTAAAGGTACATGACGCAGCCTTGTGGAAATTCACTCACGTAATGGCGAACAATGCAACTCTGGCCTTATTGCTTTAACTCACAAGAGAGATGCATCGATGGAGATGTAAAATAGGATGTGAACGCAATCGCTAATATATTGACGATTTGAATGAATGGCTTGAGAGAAATCTTAGGATAATAAGATGATTTCTTTATTCAAATGAATCTCCGCTCAACTTACAAGATCAACTCATTGTCTGAACACTTTCAAGCAGCATTTTTACACCAGAGAGATTTTGCATTAGAGCAAGATCAGTGAAGCGCTAACTGGACGGGAATTGATAATGAGGTCCCGAGTCGAGACTCAAGCTCGCTGACGGAGTTGACAGACAGTTTCAACCCGTTCTACCACACCACTTTGAAGGTCAAGAGGAAGCCGAAGAGATCTTTATGCTTTCGTTGAGTTTGATAAGATTGGCGCTGTGTTGATCAGTCTTTGTACTTTCATAAAGATATGGGAACAGTCTCTATTCTGTTATGAAAACAGAATTGTACTTTAACACACAAAGGAGACATTCCTGAGCATTATCTACGACGTTTTCCTTTTAATTTCTGTTTGTTCTTTGTGTTTGTGAGCAGAAATGTCTATAATTTGATAATGTATGTTTTTCGAAATTCTTTTACTCAATTCATAATTATTTATTCATTCATGTCAGCGATCAAAGATAAACTTGGCAGTAATGATGCTTTTGTGACGGATACTTCCGCTGTTTCCGGCTGTTTTGACGCATGCCATGTTATCAATATCAGATTGATGTTAAGTTCGAATTCCTGTTGTTATAACCAGGGACGCAGACAGGAGAGAATCTCACCTACACTCAAGTAGAAACATGATCGGGTGTGCCATTACAGAAACATATAGGTCTGGAATGTATAACAGAAAAATATACACCGCATACTACTTACATATGATGCTGATTCTGAAAATTCTGAAATTTGCATATGCTTTTCTTTGATCCTATCTGACAAGGGGAGGAACCAGATAGAATTCGGTTCATGCACCAATTCGTGTCAGGCAGTTATAGAGTGTGTCTGAGAAAGCCTAATTCGTTCGCTGCAGAAACTCGTGCTGGCTGCGGACTTAATGATACACGGCAACACTGGATAATTGGTATTTGTCCTCTTTGGGCTTGCGCACCTTTAATCTCCAATCAAAATGATTTTTGCAGATATTAAAATGGTGTTGTGCGTTCTTTGCATGCGCTTTGACTACAAAATTCAATAACTAAATAGGTTAGAATAATCGATGATCGTCCTCAAAGTTGTAAACAAAGTTTTCATATAAGTTGTTTCAAACTTAGGAGAAAATGTTGATATAATGTAGACGATTGCAGTGTTGCATATTTCCTTTGCGCCATTAGTTTAGTCAATGTCCTCAATTTTCGTACGTTTCCATCCTAATTTCGAACAATGACGCATTTTACGTCTGCCAATCGTATAATAAAAATAATATGCAATCTGATAGCGTACTTGTTCTGATATACGCATCCATCTCCTAAAACTCCTGCTTTACTAGCCCATATAAGGAAAGTAAAGTGATATATAGATAGAAGGATGTTCAAAAGACTCAAAAAACGTATTCATGTATAAAAAAGTTGAATCGATCGACGGGGTAGAATTTCATGTCTTAAATCCATCAACATGATTTTGGTGTCAATACAGTTTTAAAGTACTTACAATCTCTATCTATTTCGCTGAAGCACTTTAGTTCAATGAAGAGAATCTGTGTAAGGAAATTAGCCACGCTGTTTTTGATATTATCACTGTGTTTAGCTTCACTACATCGCATGTCAACCGAGCATGGAATACGGTAATTAGATTAACTTAACTCCTGAATTAATTTAGTAAAATTAGTTGCAAAGCAATCTCGGAAACAGAAACATATTCATCCTTTTGAGGGAGTGCGAAAAGGATCAAAACATTGAAACATGGGATTACAGAATGGGATGTACGATTTGCACTTTCCTGTTTTCAGGCAGAAATATTGCAAGCAAATATATAATATCATAACATATTATATATTGTATATATTATAGCATAATATAATATGAGGCTCATTGGTAGTGTATGAATTTCCTCATCAAACAATCATTTCTGATGTACATGCTTGCATACCGTGCGTGTACAAATAACGCATATTCGAAATACATGTACATTGTTACTGCTGAATCTGCTGAACACAATGACTGAAACAATGTTCACAATGACCCAACGCTCAACACACTGGATCTAAAAATGGGCCTAAAATTAGTTTGCCTTGAAGTGCAGCAGTATTTAGCCAATATTGCGATATAAGTACGAATCATAATGCGGTCCAACCTCTTAATATCTCTGGCATCGTCAGATAAGATAACGATATTCTTGTGCTTGGCAAGATGTGATGACTCATAGCAGGTAGTCAAACCCAATCATCGAAATGCTCAAGCAACACGAATGCACCAAGGTTAGCGAAACTCTAGATTAATGATGGTGTCAAGTGATATTCGTGCATAAGTCAAGTGCTTCACTCGCGGAATGAGATCGCCTGAGCGTGTTGCTTTCTTAGAAGTGAAAACTGATTCAAAACGATGGAACATGCAGGAGTTTACTTAGTGGGCAAAAAGAATTTTATGATGATTTGCAGAGATAGGAAAGACTGTCGTGCGTCACCTGCGGATTGCTGTAAATTCCTTCAAAATGCTCCGAACGCCACGATCCCTTCAGATTCGAAGAATTCAGATCATTGGGCAAAATTTTTCTCGATGATGCTGGTTCTTCAGATCATCATTAAAAATGATAGCAGGCGCACGAAAACATTTACAAACTTCTCTGTAGAACTTGACATCGTCTGTGTCTTTTTGATTAGTAGTCTGTGATCCGGTTGATGACAGTCACTGAAACTTCGCACAATTTGGAGTGTTTAATGTTGAACTGTTCATTGTTCGATTGTTATGGTATTATGTCAGCAGATTGTGCCATTCCATCAACGCTACATGTTCCAATGCTTCCTTTCTAATCAAACAGAAGAAAAGACGACCTGTCTAATTATGTGATGTCTTCACTAGTTCTGAGAGTCGTACATCGTAAGCACTTCGATGACTGGATTAGACTACCTATTGACAAGCCCTCTTTCGTGGCTATATCAAGAGCAAGAAGCGTAAGGCCTCAGCCACACTGCGAGCTTTTCCAAGCGTTTTGCAGCAAATCATCATTGCAGCAGTTGTAGACTGCCACACTGAGAGCAAAGCAAACGAGAGCGATTAATAGCTTACGGACATACGTTTGCTCGAGACGCTCGGGACGCTGGTGTTTGCTTTGCTTTCAGTGTGGCTGAGGCCTAAAGGTATTTATTCGATCTCTTAAAGACAGATACATTGGATTATTTGCTGCCAGAAAAGCTTCTAGAAAGGCATTTTCGCGACAAAAGTGAAATTCACTATATTGTCCGAAGTCACCATGACGTGCAGTGTATGATCTATTGATGTCTTCCTAATCGTGGTGACCTTGAACAATGCATATATGACGCGCTCTGCACACATTGGTCGCGAAAGGGTTGATACAAAAGGAACATTCTTATGATGCTGACGGATATTGATAATCACAATCATGAAATCACCATTTCTTGAATAATTTTTATAATTCAAAATAGCGGAATAAACACCTCTTCACTACAATCATATTATGGAATGTCAGGAAATATTAATGAACAGTTGATAAACTTATTTTTGACTCGCAGATAAGCGTCGACGGAAGAAGTTGAGTTAAGGTCGAGAAGGACTGACAACTGTCTGTCATTTGGTTTGAGAGGACATAAAACCACTTCCTTCTCCCACATTCACTTGTGATTTATCACGCACGAACACTGAAAGTTGAGTGGACACGGCTGCACGATTATCGAATTGGACGAACTTGGAAAACACATTGTCTCTAGCCATCGTCGTAGTTTCTACGGCTATTTAATTTGCGTCTAAGACTAAGTGCTGTTTAGTTAGGATGTAAAATTTATTGGCTTTGATGGAATAGAATCATCTCAAAATTCAGACATCAGACTTTATGCAAAGACAGGTGTTCCATCGATAATAGCGTTTCAAACAAACTTTCCTTCACTTTAAGTGAATGTTGAAAAGATTATTCGCTATAACGAAATCATTTTTCGAAGCATTGAGGTTCTCGATGGTGTTTTATGGTGATCCCATTATGACATTATGATGAAAAGAGGCTTGCAGAATGGATTACCATCAATTGCGGTGCAGCATCGCACTTAGGGTTCATTAGCATTCAGTTAATGTGCTGTGTAAGGAGCCGACAGTTGCTATTTTTAACCTAAGCTACGGAGCCATTTCAATTTTGAGCCGAGTTTGAGTCCCGCAACGCATGTATAACCGTGCTCGAATATAATAGCAACTAACGACAAAATGGAGTAGAAGGCCGAGAAAACTACAGCATAAAGGTGTCTGAGCGCGTCAAAAATGTCTACCGAGTGCATGTCCGACAACAGATGCTTAATGGAATCGGGTATGTCCAAAAACCACTCAGTTAAAAAAGTTCCTTAAAGATTCATAATTCAATAATCACCATCTTCTATGCTTGACTTTCCAAAAATACTCAAAAGAAAAACATCATCATACGTTTTAATAAACTTTTGATGTTTCATAATGAATAATTATTAAATGCTATGTAGGTACCTATCATTGAACTCCAGTAAGGTGTCTATTTCCGTCATGTTTCTATAAAGATGCATAAAAATGTGTTTTAGAGATGAAACTTCAAGAAGGAGATCAATAGTGATGGCAGTTGAATAGTTCAATAGTGTGTTTCAGACATGTGCCTTAATATGCACCTGAGAAATTCTACAATATTGCAACTGTAAGATTTACAATACATGCAGACAGACCCATCTTCATACAAATAGATACATGTAGATAAAAAATATTGAAGCGATGTCATATGTTTTCTAAGTGATCCGTCTGCAAACCCTCCGAGTTTGTCCATAAATGTCATCTCCTCAAATTTCACCAGGAAATCTGAAATAATTACACTGTTCAACATAAAAATTGTTTTCTGGCTAAAAGACATTGTTTCTCGGTAAATCAAGTGCGCTGATCACGAATTTGAACTTAGTTTTTGTCCTTGACCTCTAGTTTTCTTTCTATACATGTACATGTTTTTTATGTCCACAAGTCGGTTCATACCTTAAGTCTCAGATATTCTAACTTGCGCCTGAACGTTCATCTCGGCATTGCGTGCACTAGCACCACTGATGACGTAATTGTCACGTGCCATTGAGACGCACGCGCACACAGGCTTGCTAGACGGTGGAACACAGCTCACCCGAGCAAACCCTTACATTGAAATCTAACGACACAAGTCGATCCATTTTAGAGTTTTATGATTTTCGTCGCAACATGTCGCGCTCCTGCAAACGGTCACCGAACAGTTTCTGTTACATATGTGGAGAATATATTTTGAGAGGTCGAGAACAAGCAATTACTCCTACGATAGAGGAAGCATACGAGAAATACTTTCAGTGCAAATTGGGTGATCAAGACAAGCCCTGGTCTCCACACAAGTGCTGTTCCAACTGCGCAGTTACATTGCGAGGGTGGCTGCATGGCACTCGTAAAGCAATGCCGTTTGCCATTCCGATGGTTTGGAGAGAACCCAAAGATCATACGACCGACTGCTACTTCTGCTTGACTAATGTCAGTGGAATCAATTCCAGAAATAAGAAGAATTTCAGCTATCCTAACTTGAATTCAGCTTTACGACCCATTGCTCACAACGAAGATCTACCTGTTCCGACTCCGCCTAAGAAATTCGATGCAGCAGAGCAGTCAGGAACGAGTGGCAGTGAGCCAGATGGTGCAGCGGTGGATGCGGAATACGAACCTCCAACTCATTCGACCGCACCACATCTCATAACGCAGGGTGAGCTTAATGACCTGACTCGTGACCTCAGTCTCTCTAAGAACCAGGCAGAACTTTTGGGTTCTCGTCTGAAACAGTGGAACTTACTTGCCTCAGGCACAATCATATCTTCATTTAGAAGTCGTCAGAGCAACTTATCATCTTTCTTCGACATGCAAGACACACTTTGTTACTGCCATGACATTGATTCTTTGTTCCAAGTGCTTGGCGTAGCTCATAAGTCAGAAGAATGGCGATTGTTCATTGACAGCTCCAAGCTGAGTTTGAAGGCAGTTCTGCTCCATGTAGGGAACAAGCTCCCTTCTGTTCCTGTCGGACATGCAGTGCACATGAAAGAGTCCTACCACAATCTTGAGACACTGTTACAAAAGATCGAATATTCAAAGCATCAGTGGGTTATTTGTGGTGATCTGAAGGTCATCGGGCTACTACTTGGCATGCAAAGCGGATACACGAAGTACTGCTGCTTTCTGTGTGAGTGGGATAGTCGGGCAAGAGAACTTCACTATGTCAAACGAGACTGGCCACGACGAGACCAGCTACGGCCTGGTCATAAGAATGTTCGCTACCAACCACTTGTAAATCCAAGAAAGATACTGCTCCCGCCCCTGCACATCAAACTCGGGCTCATGAAAAATTTTGTGAAGGCGATGGACCCAACCAGTGACGGTTTTCAGTATTTACAGAGAAAATTTTCACGCATCAGTGAGGCAAAGTTAAAGGAGGGTATCTTTGTTGGTCCACAGATTCGTCAGTTGATGTTGGACAGCAATTTCGACGAATCGTTGAATGTGAATGAATTGGAAGCATGGAAAGCCTTCAAGTCAGTTGTAAACCATTTCTTGGGCAACACTAAGGCAGCCAATTACGAACAGCTGGTTGATGATCTTCTTCGTTCTTACAAACAGTTAGGCTGCAACATGTCTCTCAAGATACACTTCCTTCATTCGCACCTGGATTTTTTTCCTGCCAACCTTGGTGATTTTAGCGACGAACACGGAGAGAGATTCCACCAAGAAATCAGCTACATGGAAAAACGCTACCAAAGCAAGTTGAGTCCGCACATGTTGGCAGACTACTGTTGGACTTTGCAGAGAGAATCACCAGAGACCGCGTACAACAGAAAAAGTTTAAGAAAGAACTTTTAGCTGCATCATGGTAAAGGTTTGCAATGACTTTTTTGCTCTCCTTTGTTTTGTGTGAAGCAGTAAGTAAATCTGCTGATGTCATATATTGTAAAGGCAAATAAATGCAGAATGCATGATGTTTTTGTTTTTGATTTTAATACAGTGAATAGCAAGGCGGTAAACTAGTGATCGAAAACGGGCAATATGACTAAAATTACTATAAGAAAGGATTCAAGGAAAAGTGGACTTGATCTTATTCTAATAAAGATCAGGGCCCTTGTGCAGTCCCCCCACATTTTCAATGCTGCCCATGTATTAGGGTTAGTGCTATGGTCTGGGTAAGGATTTAGGGTTAGGATTTTGGATTGTATGTATTTAGTTTTAGGGTTAGTTTTAGGTTAGGTTGGGGCCTAAGTTTTACCCTGACCCAAACCCCAACATCAACACTGGCATCATGGAAAATGTCGGGGCGGGGGACTGCACAAGAGCCAAAATCAGTGTTTTTTTTCAAAATCATAATCCTAAATATTGACCGTAGAAAAAAAGTAGAGGTCCTAGGAAAAACGGTCAACGGATTTGTGATCAGCGGCACAGAATTTGTAGGAAACGACTAATTTCATTTAGGAAACAGACAAAAAGTCAAAAAATGTTGAACAGTGTTATCTTGAATCATAACATTATGTGTGATTAATAGATAAAGCAATTAGCAGTGCTATTGGGCGAACTTTTTAACACAATGGTGTCAATTGCATCCCAAGTCGCAAACTTTAAATCGTCTATGAGTCTATTGCGACAAGAACTTCCGAACGAACATGTTTTTCTTTTCCCGTTGTTTCTGCGTACGACTGATGTTTCATTATGACCTAAAACCCTTTTACTTTTCTCTTTATTTGTCGTAATGCAGATAAGGAGGTTCTGATGTCCAGAATCATGGTTGACGAACACATAAATTAAGCAATAAAATGCACTCAATATGTTCATAATTTTTGTGATTACTGGTAATTGATTTTTTCACAGCAAACATGAATGCTGTTGGAATGATATCACTTGAATGTCATCTGATTGCAATGTGGCTTGTCCTACACATGTCCGCTAGAGTATGTGCAGAATGAGAATACACGTTCTCAGATACCATATGTATATGTGCTCAAAACTGTAAAACTGCATCATGCAAGACGTAGTCACATTTCCCGAGGAGGCGTTTCTCGTTCTGTTCGTGAATACAGTTTTGAGAAGTTTTAGTTCTGTGAATATTTATCTCTTTTCAATGGACTTCTCTGAGTGCAACTGTTTGAAGAGACTAAATAAAGTTTATCTGTAAAATTCTTCATTAAAAGTTTGCTCTTCAGTATCCTCAATAAATTCAATGGAGGTGGATGCAGTATTTCGGAATCTATTTTTTTATGTATCTGATTGACAGAGTGAACTGAAATTTTTAATATTGAAATTTTACATCCAACAAAATGAACAATGAAGGACTAAAAACAATCCGACCTGTTCAAGAAGCATTTCCATAGCAATTCGGATTACTTTGATGAAATCCAGCTTTCAACATCAGCAAATGTCACGAAATTAGAACAATGAGGTCTCCAAAATGGATGATGTTATCTCTAAATACTAGATCAGAAAATATATATCTCTCCATCTGAAAGAAAGGAAACATCATGCAATCTAATAAAATGCGTAATTTAAATTTTTCTTTGTAGCTGTTTCAGGCATTCGCATATATGGACACACGTTCTGTGACCGTGACCAAAAAGCTAAGTGTCAACTTCCCGAATACTCACCGCCAGTTTACCATTGGCAGCGGCATTTGTTGGGAAATTCGGTGGCCCACCAATTTACGTTCCTGTGGTCTGTAAAAATATTAGATCACTTTTTTAGGAGGCTAACTTTTTTTCAAATTATTCCTGAGAATTATTATGAGAAATTAAGGCATATAAATTAAGCGGAAATTTTATTGAATGCCAATGAACTTTTATGAACCGCGTTGTAATGCAAGTCTTCATGGAAAAGTTGAGATCATACTGTGCTTTTTGGCTGAAATTTCAAGTTTTTGATTAAATTTTCATCGGCATGATTTTATGACTGACTAAATTTATGTTTCATTTCTTGAATCTGAATAGTAATGTGGACTCATTTACAGCTTTTACAGATAGTTATGATCTTTGCCTTTGATTATGATATTCTGCTCTTTCATTGGCAGGTCGTTTGTAACATGATCACGCTAAAAAATACACTTATTTCTAAGACTGAGAATATCAAAGCTCCTATCGAATTGCTAATTTAACAAACATTGGCTCTCCAAGGCTGTCATGACACGGAGAATTTCTAGAACACTATTCTTCTTTCTGTATCGCTATCATGATCAGTCAAATCCGTGTCGATTTCTTCAAAGGTATAAACATTTACATATCTCACATTTGGTTCTAGGTCTCAACTCGAGTTCATTTAATAAAATCGAAACTGCATGCACATTGATCATTCAATTAGGACTGAGTTGCTACTCTACCTAATATGCGTGCTTACTCTATGCATTGAACTTAATTTCTCTTATTTTCTCCGTGCAGTAGTGACGGACATGCTGACTCGGGTGACAGGCTGTTTCAATCGGCATCAGGATATCGCCCTCTGTATGCGGAGGAACAACATCTCCATTCCAATCTTTCGCGGTCCGTCAGGCTTTGATTTCGGCTGGGGTTCCTTGGATGAAACAGAGGAGATGTGCAGGTGAGTGGCAATCTCTTTCTCATGTCAAACTTTTCATGTAATGCCGTGATGATGGGAATATTTTCACATGACTGTCTTGCTCGCTGTCGATTTTCCTTCCTGGAAGGTTGAATTGTCGCTTTATTTTCTCAATTCTGGCAGAGTTGAGGAATTTCCAAACCTGCCATTGTTACACGGCGTCCAAGCGTGTTAGATATTGGATGAATCTATCTGCATGAACATTGATGTTTGAGTTCCATTGCTTACACTGCTCAGAAATTGCGTTTTACATGAATGGAGACTTGCCAATTAATGCAACAAAATAATTCCATGGTGTTCAATTTCGTTACATGACTGAAATCATGGAATTTGACGAAATAGAAATGTTATTGATGTCATTGCATTGATGCATTTCATGTTATTGATGCCGGTTATGATGGCATCGGGGAAGGCATATTCGTGGCACAGTGCCTGGAGACTTGGCCTTGTATTCTGGCTGTGTGATCCAGTTCTCATGAAATGGTATTCAAAATATCAATACCAGGACGATTTAGTAACCAAAGTCCAGGTAACATTACACGTTCAGCAGGAGATTAGGGGTCTAGCTGAGAAGGAATGGTTCGAGAAGTTATAGCGTCCACTGAACCTTTGTAGATGGGTTGGCTAAAGCAGACAATGGTAATTTTGTCCAGCGCGAAATAAAGAAGTGAGTCATACACGCATATAATATGACTCACTTCTAAAATTCGCGCTGGACAACATGCTGTGGCATGCACTCAACATTGGTCGCTACCGAACAAGGCAATGTAATCCTGCAGCCAGAACGAGTTTCTGTAGGGAACGAGGCCGAAAATGAGACTTTCACATTATGATGTGCACCCTTTGCCTACTACGAATCTGCGCGTATGTTAAGTTCTAGTTAGTTCCTCTTCTTGTCAGATAAGATCAAGGAAAGACACATGGTAATCCAATGGGATGCAGATTGCAGGTCTCGGTAAAAGTGAAATTTTCTATATTTTCTCTTATCAACTGAAAAGTTCGAATCACAGAGCCTAATTTTTGGCATGATATATCCTCAGGCCATTTCCTCTAATGTGTTTATAATAGCATCACGCTTCTAATCGGCGATGTATGCGAGAATGTGGTTCTATGTGGATAAAGTGGGCCAATATTTTGGTGTTTGCCGACAGTGGGAGACTTGCCAAATCTGAATGTGTGCATGTTCATAGATAAATGTTCATGAACATGATAAGAAATGACCTGAAGACATTGTATGTCAAAAATTATGGTTCTGGATTTCATACTTATTAGATGATAAGAAAAAACATGGAAAATTTCATGTTTGCCAGAAACTGCCATCTGCATCCCATTGGATTAACATGTTTTTCTTTGATCTTATCTGACAAGAGGAGGAACCAGGTACAACTCAGCAGTCGCGCAGATTCCTAGCACTCTATAAATCGCTCGATACCAATCACATACGAAGGATGCATACCAAGATATTTTTTCGGCACATTTTTGTATCTATTTGTATGCTTTTTGTATGATTTAAGGCGTTTTGTCAATACAGATCGCTTTAAGGTTGCATGGCACTTACTACTGTTTTGTAAGTAGTAAGATAATGACATTTAAGAGTCAAACTTGCAATACTGAATTCGATTTTGCATCAACGTTTATGCATTATGTAATTTTGAAATCAGGCATATTATCAATCCGAAATAAAAACACTTCATAATTCATAAAACCAAATATAGTCATGTTTGAGATATTTAAGTCAACATGGTAGCTCGAAGGTTATTGTTTTATTGAAATGATGTTTATCAACTTAGTTCATGGAGTTGAGGTAATTATGAGTCGTGTGAATGTTGTTAGACAAGATATTAATTTCATAGTAAATCGAGTCTAGATCAAATACTCTAAATACCACGCTATTCATAAGAGTGTACATGACTAACATTACTGACAGAAGTTATTTGAAAGTAGCATGTAATATATACAATTTTTGCTGGATGACTTAAAGCTCTACATACCAGAGGCATGCGAATGAGGACAAATTTGCATAGGGTCTCGTATATAAAACATGCGAGCAACTCGTATTTCATCGTAAAACAGCCAATCACAGATAGAATGGTTCGTATCGTTGCATACCAATCACATGAGAAAGAAAGTATACTTTCGAATGAAAAATATACCAGATCTCTGCAAACATGCGAGAATCTCATATCAAATGTTAGTTTCAAACGGTATGTGAATTTGATGTATGTTTGTATGCAATTTTCGAATCCATCGATTGCCAGTGTGGGCATAGGGTGTACATCATTCTGTCAAAGTCTCATTTTCGCCTTGTTCCGTGCAGAAATTCGTTCTGGCTGTCGGACATGCCGGCATAGTCTTATACAAAGAGCAAAATCACTGATGAGGGAGTGAGACTAAATCATATTGTCACGCACATTCACATCATGATTGCAAATCAATGCCGTCAAGTCTTCGGCTTCTTTCCAAACACTTACGTTCTACATTATAGCATCCTCGTAGATTAAAATCGCTAATTTTTTCAGGTAAATTGTATCTCCCGTGGAGATTGGTCTTTCAGTTTGCTTATTCACTGCATTTAGAGAGCAATGGAGAAATCCACCATTTCACCGAAAACAAACACAGTGTCTACATAGAGTGCAAGATGCCAATAAATCAAACAATGATTCTAGGAGCATAGGATCGGATCAATTTCAATCATGCACCTGTTTCTATAAAAGTAACGCAAATTTTGACTTATAACTCTGTTGCCGTTTTATTTCTCTTCTAACGAGCTCGATTCATTATATCTTCTGAGCAAACATTTGCAATGTCTTCGCTAAACTGATGATGACATTGTCAGTCACACGAAAGTAGCCTGTTCTACAAGACTCTAATCATGAAAATAATGAAAATGTTATAGCCTAATTCTAGAAATTTAGAAAATGCTTCAGAAATCTTTTCAAATGAATCTATTTTACACGAAATTTTCATAAGTACCAAATGGGCTTTCATCTGCTTAATTATGTTTTCATAAAATCGAAAAATCAGATTTTTTAATGAACAGTTTGTATTCAATAAGCTCATGTCTCGAGTGCATGCACGCTAACCAGGGATCTTCGATTCCACAGATATCTCTTTTCGGTTCAGCACAAACAAAATGAAATAAAACAAACCGATTGTCTTTCTAGAATTGCGTTAAATCTGCTCAGTTCATTATACTACTTTGAAGACATCCATTACAAGACTGGCAGTGAAATGAATCTGTCAGTTCGAGTAATGATATTCCTTTTAATAAACGAAATAATGGATTCTGAAGTTGATAATGAGGAAACATTAATCAAGTGAATTAAGAGTTTGACAGTCATTAATGAATTAAATATTTGTCATCCCAGAATGCGGAGTCAATATTGAAGGGTCAATGCCATAGAAATCTGACACTCTATAATAATAATAAAAGACTTGAATCACAGAATCAGATTGTTTAAGCGTATCTCATTGCTAGAAGTGAAAACTAATTCAAAACAATGGAACATGCATGAACTTACTAAGTGGGCAAAATGAAATGTTTGATTCTTTGCAGAGATAGGACAAATAGTCGTGCGTCGCTTGCGGATTGCTGTGAATTCCTTCAAAATGCTCAGATCGCTACGATTCCTTCAGATTCGAACAATTCAGATAATTGCGCCAAAGTTATGTGGATAATGTTGGGCCCTCCGATAATTTTTCGTTCACAAAACGTTCACAAACTTCTCTGTAGAACTTGACATTGGGGCTGTTCATTAACTAAAATTCTGCCGACAGAAAATTAAACCACTTTAATATTCTGCCAGCAGAATATTCAGCCGACTTAATGAACGACGGTATAACACCGAAACCGACTGAATATTCTGCCAGTTTCGGTGTTATACCGTCGTTCATTAAGTCGGCTGAATATTCTGCCGGCAGAATATTAAATCGGTTTAATTTTCTGTCGGCAGAATTTTAGTTAATGAACAGCCCCATTGTCTGTGTCTCTTTTCTGTGTAATCCGGATGATAGCAGTCACTGAAACTTCGTACAATTTGGCGTGTTTAATATTGAACTGGCTGCTTATTGTTCGATTGCTATGGTATTATGTCAGCAGATTGTGCCATTTCATTAACGTTACATGTTCCAACGTTTCCTTTCTAGTCAAACAGAAGAAGAGACGACCTGTCTAATTCTGTGGCCTTGGCAATTGAAAACAATAGTGCGCTGTGTGGACATGCGTTGTCATGACAGCGATGCCATAACGACTGCAGCTACGAGTGACAGACAATGGGAAAGCTATGGAATGATATGGGAATCGGTGTACTTAATTCATAGGCAATCATGGTTGTTATCACTTCACTGTATAAAAGCATTTTAATGAAGTAGCTTACAATCGATTACCTTGCGACAAGAATCTGCAACTGTTGCATGTTTCAGTAATTTAATTGATCTTAAGAACTAGCAGCACTGACTTAGATCGGTGCCTACATGCGTGGCTGAAATGACCAACAATAATCAGCTGTTGTCTATTCTAGTTTCACTAGCATGAACAAATCGAAAAGTCGGATTTCTATGTGCGTGGTCATGATGGCTACCAAATGGCATCTACCGATGGATGACACCAGTGGTTGACAATGGGAAGGCAACTTAACGGTGTACCTCGTAAATATTCACGTCTTTGAAATGAATAATAAAAGCATTTTTGGTATTGAGTAATTACACAGGAGGTAGAGTGTCGACTCAAAAATGACAGTGCACAGTGAAAAGTATTATATCAGAAGATTCAGTTTCTACAAAGAATAAGTTCGTGTGATGTAAAAAATATTTGACCGCTACTTAAGAAGCTATTAAGGAATTTTAAATTAATCCTGTGTTTGTATACTCACGACTTGGAACCTCTATATAAGTACCATGAAGCTTATTAGATATAATACAGATTGTTTCATAAAAAATGGATCACCCTTAAACATCGCCTTAACTTCAACTTTGTCTAACTCCGCCAAACTTGAACGAATTTCTCTGAAATTTGGAAGATATGTCAGTTGTGCTTACTAATATCATTGTTGGAAATTTCAAGCATGAATATTGAGTTGTTTTCCTGTTATAGATAAAAAAAGTAGTAGATAATTTGATCTTCACTTAGCAATGTTACACAAAATCATACCTCACTCTTATAAAATTACATTTGTTTCCTTTGTTATGTAATATGTTGTTCTACAAGCCAAAAGCTATCAAGCAAAACAAAAATAAAGAAAATCGGTCAATCAGAGCCAGTATAGCACCATTATTCATCAACAATAATGTAACTGCTACATGTGATTAACTGGACTTCATGTTCCATAGCTTCCTGACTTCGTTGCGGTGGTGTTGGCAGCACTCCTGATTGCTTTCAGCTAGAAATCTATCTCTTACCGGTTGAAAACAATACAAAGCACAAATGAACAATAACGAGATCGCATTCACAAAAGGGAAAGTGTCAGGGTTTTCTTTGCGAGCTACAAGCAAGCGACTAAATGTCCCTTACACAAATGTGCATCGATGGCATAATGATGATTTTCAACTCTGTCGTAAAGAGGGCTCTGGCCGTCCACGCAAAACATCCAAACGTAGAGACCGCCTAATTTTGAGATTTGTTAAAGTTGATCCAAGTCTCTCGTTAACTGAGATGGCTGCACTAGACTCGTCTATTTCTAAGTCCACTATTCGTAGAAGACTTATTGAGTCGAATTTCAAGAGCTGTAAGAGGCCCTCTCAGATCGAATTATCAGATCAGCATACAAAAAGACGTCTCAGATGGGCAATGAGTCATTGTCACTGGCGAAATCAATGGGATCGGGTTGTCTGGTCTGATGAGGCATCAGTCCGTCTGAAGGATAGTGATGGTCGATTGAGATTATGGATAAAATCTGATCAGGAAATTCCGAGACATTTACATCGTCCCCGTGTACAAGGTGGTGCGACTCTACTGATTTGGGCTGGCATTTGGACCAATGGCCGCTCTGAACTTCACATACAGCAAGGAACCATGAATTCTGAACGCTATGTGAATGTTTTACGAATGAACATTGGCCAAATGACAGACCAACTTGGTGATCCATCGACTTGGTTATTTATGGATGATAATGCTATGTGTCATAGGAGTAGTAGAGTCAACTTATGCAAGTCTCAATTAGGGCTTAGGACATTATCTTGGCCAGCTCGTTCTCCTGATCTGAATCCCATAGAAAATGTATGGAGTATTCTAAAACTTAACGTTCGTCGTTCACTGCTACCTACAGATGGCGTATCAAACTTACGTCACTGTTAAAAAGAGAGTGGGGAAAGTTCTATCAGTCAAAAATCAACGATATCATCGAATCAATGCCTAGACGAATTGGTAATGTCATTGACAATAAGGGTAGGGCACAAAATATTAGCTTCTTAAGAACCGTTACTGTATCATAGCTTATCAGATTATATAAGGACATTTAAATATATTAGGGACATGAAATAACATGAAAAATGCTTTCTGTATCATACTTATGTTTTATTTAGTCAAATTTTAGGATGATCCACTTTTTATGAAACGGACTGTAGTATAACTTTATTGCAACAGAATGTCGAAGTTCTATGGATTTTGCACTTCGTTTTTCAAGGAATCTCAATGAATTACTTCGACGGTTGACAATCTCGCATAATTCGTTCAAACTTTTGACTTCGCACTTAGAATTTACTATTCTTGAATTCCATTCAATCCGAACCACATATTTTATAGCATAAGTGACAAGTTTTCAGAAGTATCTTCGCATTCGATAATTGAATTTACTTTCTTGAAAAATATCATTAATTCTCACTCTCTAACATAGAAATGTTTGACATTTCTTTGAATCAGACTCACTCTGTACAGACTGTCATTGAAATAGCATGCCTTATCTTGAAGCTGAATGAATTCACGCGTGAGCACATGTGTGATACAGTTTCAGGGGATAAGGAGATCTCAAATCTACCATTTCAAATCTTGCTATATGATGCGTCTCTCCCTATCAGCATTATCAAACTCCCTATTGCTTGTCTATTTACTTAAATATACACAGTATTGCTGCTATAATTGAATTGAATTGAGATTTGAATCAATGATAAAGTGGCATTTGTCTTGAAGGGATAATAAGACGTTGCCGCACCCACGTGATTCAGTATATATAAGAATGCATCTCTGCCTGATCAAATTTCCAATACTGAATCTTGCCTGAGATCCTCACTGTGTTCTCGTCGCCGTTCTTCTCAGCCTCGTTAGGGATCTTTCAAAATGGCGATGGAAAACGTGGTTGGGCGCAACCCCAAGAGACTAGACATTTTTTACTCTCTATCTCGACTGTAGACCTCCGTAATTGCATCACGAGTGGCGAGCGGCCGGTGGCGTCTGCGGCAGTTCAAAAATTCAATTTCTCGCCCAGCGGAAGCGGCGACCGCAGTGAAGTCAAATTTTCCCTCCTTCAGCCTCCCTCAGCGCCCATTTGGGAGTTGCAAAGTAGAAAGCAAAGAATAAACGGATTTTTGTGAATTTTCGCCGAGCATGCACTGATTCGTATAATGAGAAGAAAATGAACGTCTTTTCAATCGTAGGAATTCAGATCATTCTTAATAAAGGCGACAGCGGGCGCCTTTTCCGGCAATTAGGGAGCCAGACTTGAAGCGAGAATATTCAAGACGGAAATGGCAAGTGGTGTCCTCTCGTTACTTTCTTTTCGTTTGATTCGTATCCAACATGTTTGCAATCTGCCATTCCAACTTCTAAATTTTACATTTTTCTTGTCTGTAGAAGTGAAGTTGTCATCTGAATCTTTTATCAGTTTATCACAACTTGCCTATTTCTAACCTGGTCATTATTTTGTTATTTATAGAGTTTCTTTCTTCTGTTCTTTTTCTGTCCTTGTCTGCACTCTAAACTTATAATTATTTGAACAGTGTGTGAATCTGTATGACAGGTAGTCGTCTTTATTTGACCATGGAGGTGGTTTACAGTCAAAATTTCTCGAGACGGGTTTGCACCTTTGCGCACTTTTAAATCTCTTTCGTTTGTATACACAAATGAAATATTTTATGCCATAGACCAAGAATATCTGCACAATGAATCAATCATTAAAAGTGATTAACTCATTGGTGGTGTGAATTGTGCATAGAAATATGTACGTTCGTAAAAGTACGAAAATCTCCACGATCATGAGCAATTTGAGCACTTAATTCATTGGCAGTTGTAGACCAACTCAAGCAAATGATAAATCACCTATCCTGTGACCCGGTGGTCATTGTCATTGACTTACAAACTGAAGGTAAATGGTTCAACTGTAGCCACAAGCATAGTAAAGGCATCTATAAGGGCCTCACAGACACCATCGCTTCCGGCAACTGCATGTAGAATTCTCTTGCTATGCCTGACGCGACGCTCGGATAGTGTGAGAAATAAAGAAACAGTATTGAATCAAATGTGTTACAATGTGGAAAAAGGAAGGCAACAATGTATCTCGTTTAAATGGTATCTGTATCAATGCTTAATATAATATGTTTTAAAAATCCCAGTTGGAGTATGTCTACATGTGCATTTATAGTATTGCTGCCCGCTTTTTTCCTACATTGTTGCTCGTTCATTTCAATTACACACAATAGTATTAACATAGCTTTTTTCGGGTAACAATATAGGACATTTTCAGGCATTTGCGCACCCTCAAATGTCCTACATTGATGCCCTAAAAATTCATGTCGATAGTAATGTGAAAAACGATTTCCTTTGAAGGCAATGATGGTCTGCTTGTGCAATTCTCCACCTAAATTGTACTAAACAGTCATTTTCTTCTCTGCAGTTTTGCTCATTTGATATTGCACTGACTCCAATACTCTCCTCGCAAAGATATTCGTGCAAAGAAATGTCTCTTAATTACAAAGTTGCAACGAACACTGACAGAACTTTGTGTGAATCGTTATCCATTCTCCGTCTCACAGTGTCTCGGTTAAAGTATAAATCACATCTTGTTATAACATGTTTTAATGATGAGAAAATAGAACATTGATCAATGAAATTAAGTGATAATGTCATGAATGAAATCACCTCAGGAATTATATTCACCAATATTGAAAACAGGATGAGTGGAATGTGAGGAAATTGAATGGCAATAATAATAAAATGAAATTTCTCATGGCGAGATTCGTAGATATTATTTTGGACTGGCGTCGAACGCCCACCTCCATCCTCAGTACTACAAAATCTCGAATAACTTGTGAGCAGTTACACTGCTCCTTCGAAAAAAATGCTTTTGTGGATTTTAATACCAAACAAACATTATCCCAACATAAGCAAAGAAAAGTGCCGTCTGCAAGTTATTGTCACATTGCTAAGGATACTTTCCGTATATATGACACAGTAACTTGACTGAGCAAATTGCAGGCTGTTGGTATTCATGAAATCAAAATCCCGTAATAGATGGCTCGGAAATGGGAATTTCCATATGGTGTGGTGGTATGGGAAAGGGCTTGACGTTTATTATCTGAGTGGAATTTACAGTCCTGAGATTTCTTTGGGTACTACCTGTGAAATGCAAGCAAAGTGCATGAAGAGCGTCAGATCATGACCACATTAAAATTCAAGTGCATTGTTGGCTACATCATCGCAAAATATGTCAACAACAACAATTTTATGCCTCATGTGACATTGGTGGTGGGAATCAGAAACGCATATTTTTCATAGCATGAAGATAAGTACAAATGAAAAGGTGATGAAAGATGACAATAGTTCATGAATTACAATGAGTGATTGTCTTAACAAAGATGGCATGAAGTGAATAATTAGAAAAACAAGCTCTTTTTCTCTTTTTCTCTGGAGGGAGAGGACGAAGACACAAGTAATCATTTTTCCTTATCAAGGCACTTTTTCAAACCTTCGATCAAATAATTCCAACAACTTATAAAATATCACCATGAGCCTTATAGATAGATATCAGAAAAATGTAGCATCCTTGCAGTATTCAAACTCCATTTATTGGCTTAACGGTGATCTGAAGTTTGAATGGGAGATCGAATGTCAACATTGTCTATTACTGGCCCTCTGCAATCTTTATCGCTATAAATGGGGATGCTCAATGTAATTTGTACTCGCAGGTTTGCCATGGCAGTGTCGGCGATGGACTATATTTAGAAATGTTAGATGAAAGGAGCGCAACTGAGCCGAATACAACGAAATTCACGAATTCGTATCAATAAATCCAAAGCACGAAGCTTATAATGTTTACAAAATATTGGCAATTACGCATTGTGCATGTAGGCAATGAGGTTGCTGCATTCGTCGGTGCATTTTAGAGTTATTTTGCGTCTTTAATGCAAATCACTCATGCATGCTAATATTATTATCCATAAATTCACATGCATAAAAAATTGCGTGATATATTACACTATCAAAGAGTTCTACAACACAAAGTCACAGTTACAACAGCTGATTTGTGTACATATTTGAACATGTTGAATTCTTTGTAAGATAATGCATTCTCTACTGTGTTTGGTATTCTCACATCCCATAAAGAGTTTCTATGGTGTGGTGCAGCTGTAAGAATGAAAAATCAACTCTCAAGGCAATTCTGTCAATTATAATAAACAACAAGAATATCATTAAAGGATATTAACAATAAAAATGAAATAAACGATGTTTCAAATTTCCATACCAAAGATGTGCGACTGGAAGGACTCGACCCTACTGCATCAGGATAAGTAGACCCACCCCGGTCCCGAAAAAAATTAGTTCATTTCCGTTAGCACCATCGTGTAAAGCAGATCATGAGCACTTTAAAAAAATATATACCAAATAATCCAACGTGCTAATCAAAAGTTATTGATGCTTACTGATTTTTTAGTGATTTTTGAACTTTTTGCGACATAAAACTGATTTTCTGCTGAATAATGCAATCCGCTAAGGAGAACACAAAAGTAAAGTTTATTGAAACTCTGTCGACCAAATCAAAAGATATTGACATTTATTTATATTTTTTAATTGATTTTTAGCATTTTCATGAAAAGTTTTGATCTAAGTCATTGAAATCAAAATGCAATCCAGTTTTATTCGTACTAGCTTGTTAGGGACTCGGAGAACACATAAATCAAGTTTGCTAAGAAGTGAATCGAGCTATTCAAGAGGTATTGACTTTTATTGATGTTTTCTATTGATCCTTTAGCATTTTCACAATGATTTTTTTAATTCACTGAAATCAAAACCCTTTGTTTGTTGTTATGAAATAGCGGACGAATAGGCAGTAATCATCTTACATAGCTAACGAGAGCGATCTATATAACAATCAAAGACAATATAGTCCGGCAGCCAGAACGAGTTTCTGCAGGGAACGAGGCCGAAAATGAGACTTTCACAGAATGATGTACACCCTTGCCTAATACGAATCGGCACGTCTGCCGAGTTCTAGTGAGTTCCTCTTCTTGCCAGACAGGATCAAAGAAAAACACATTTAATCCAATTGGTACGCAGATTGCAGTTTTTGGTTAAAATGAAATTTTGTATGTTTTCTCTTATCAAACTAAAAGTACTGAGCCCAGAGTCATGATTTTTGGCATTGAATGTCTTCAGGTCATTTCCTTTGATTTTCTTGCACCCCTGTCTATAAAGATAAACACACTCAGATTTGGCGAGCCTCTTAATGTCGGCAAACACAAACATTTTGAGCAATTTTATCCACATTCAACCAAATTCTCGCATACATCGCCGATCAGAGGTTTGATAATATCGCATGCACACCATAGGAAATGACCTGGAGACACCTCAAGCCAAAATTATGACTCTTAGGCTTAGTACTTTTCGTTTAATCAGAGAAAACATACAAAATTTCATTTTAGCCGAAAACTGCAATCTGCGTCTCATTGGATTTACACGTGTTTTTCTTTGATCCTGTCTGGCAAGAAGAGGAACTCACTAGAACTCGGCAGACGCATAGATTCGTATTAGGCATAGGGTGTACATCCATCTGTGAAAGTCTCACTTTCGGCCTCGTTCCCTGCAGAAACTCGTTCTGGCTGCCGAACTAATATCTCTGTTGATAATTGTCTGCTTACCTACAGAAAGCGCATGTGGGTGATTTTTGTGAAGAAGTAAACACTGGCTTGGGCCATCATTCAGAGCAAGCTTCTGAGTGTTCACGTAGTTTTCCAGAATTTCTGGACTAAACGACTATGCGCCGAAGAAATATAAACAGGCAGCTATGAACAGTCTCTTCTACAGAGCAAAACGGATCTGTAGCAATGACAGCATATTGAAGTCCTGTAATGATTTCATTGTCAACCTGTTTCTCAGTAATGGTTACAACATCCACTACATCCTCGATGCTAAGCCTAAGGTTGAAAGAAGAAACATTATTTACAGTACATGTACTTTTAATGATATATGTAATCAGTTTGGTACAAACGTTACTGTAGAAAAGATCATTTACTGGAAACTGCCCTACATTCAAGAATGGGAAATTGAACTTCGTAGGCGTATTCATTATTTCAATAAAAATCTGATTAACGGCAAAATCATTCCCGTTTCCAAGACCATGAAAACTGCTCATTTGATTCATCGCAAAGATGGAGTGTCTAGTTGTCTAGTCTCGAACAGTCTACAGATTTGCTTGCGAACACTGTGACAAGTGTTACATCGGCGAGACAACTAGACATCTACATGTACAAACGCGTATTCGAGAGCACTTGCAAGGTTGCCCTTTACCATCTGAAATAACGTTACACAATCATGTGAACTTTGAGCAATCATTCTCCGTCATCGCCCGTACGAACAAAACTCGCATTGCAGAATCAGTCATCGTAGCTGCATATGATGCAGATATCTTATTAAACAGTAATACCAGTCTTTCACATCGTTTGTCAGGTTGTGAATTATAGACCCAAACTCTTTTATTGTCTTGATTAGTTCCGTTTTACTATATAAGCCACTGAAGATGAAGACGAGAGTCTTTGAAATTGTACATTTTAGTTGAATTTAATGAGTCGTAATGAAAGAACTCTTCTATCGTTACCAAAACTGGGCACATTATGTCATAAGAAACTTGAAAAGTCAATTATTAATAGCCTATATCATTTGATTATAGCTTTTCTGAACTGACTTTTTTCCTTTTTATACTCTTTTCATAGCTATACATGAATAAAATTTAATTGCATCTGATTGCAATGACTAAAAAAGTTAATGAAAATGAGAAATAAATAAATAATCGAGATTTATGATGAAAAAATCAGTAAAAAACATCAATAGAAGTCAATACCTCTTGATTAGCTCGATTGATTTCTCAGCAAACTTGATGTAGGTGTTCTCCGGAGATTCCCTAACAAGCTAGTATGAATAAAATTGGATTGCATTTTTTCAACAATGCAAATCATTTTCATTTCGCAAAAATTTCAAACAATCAACGAGAATTGATGACTTTTGATTAGTTCGTTGGATTATTTGGTATGCTATATTTTTTCAAGTGCTTTACATCATAGTGCAAACGGAAATGAACTGCATTTGCTTCAAACTAAATTTTTTCGGGACCGGGGTGAACCTGTACTCTACCAGCTGAGCTGAAGAGAACTGAGGAGCAGATAACAGGTAAGTGGTACATTACCTTGCGCCAAAACACATGAAGATAAGCAAAATACAAATCGAACAACGTGAATAAACATGAAAAAGGAATTTAGGTCAAAAAGATGCAGATTCACTTTCATGAAAAATGGTCACAACCATAGAGTAGGGATAGGTAGAGTGTCGACTCAAAAAAGAATCTGTATACAGTGAAAATTTTTATATGAGAAGATTCAGCTTTTTGCGGAGATTACGCTCCTGTGGTCCAAAAAGTTATTTGAGCAGTTATACAAATGTCAAAATTTTGTCAATTTATATACTACCGAAATCACTCTCCTTTATAAGTAGTATGAAACAAGTTGGTCATCAAAAGGAATGAATATTTGCTAATAAGCATCGTAACTAAGCGGAAATTAAGCTGATTATCAAGGGAATTTTATGATTCGTATGAGAAGTCTTCATGAAAAGGTTGTGATCTTATTCGCGCTTTCTTGGCTGAAATTTCAAGTTTTTATATCAATTTTCACCGGCATGATTTTATGATTCACTAAATTCATGCTTCATTTCTTGAATCTGAATAGTGATGTTGGTTGATCCATTTACTTCTTTCAAAGTTAAATGAAATCATTGTCTTTGATCATGTGATTTTGCTCTGCCAGTGGCAGGTTGCCTGTGATATGATCACGCATAAGAAATACTCTGAGGTTCAGCATGAAAGTAATAGGAACCCATCGAATTGCTAATTCAACAAACATTAAATCTCCAAGGCTGTTATTACACTGAGAATCTGTAAAATGCCATTATTCCTTTTACATTATACTATCGTGATCAATCAATTCCGTTGCAATTTCTTCAATATTGCAAACATTTGCATATGTCGCATTTGGCAACAATTACCAACTGTGTCACCCACGAGTTCATCTAATAAATTTTAAAGTGCATGCACATTGGGGATTTAATAAATGCGGAGTTGCCACTCTACCTAACATATTTCCTCTATGGTCACAACATTATTTGCTCATGTATCACTTCCAAATTGTCACACACACACACGTAGAAGTAATTTCATGTTGATCGGAGAAAAAAATGACTGTCATGCTTTACCCTTTGATGCATGAATTATTTTCAAAATTAAAGTTTTTTTGAAAAATAAAAAAAAATCAAATGCAATTTTAGGGCGTTCTAGGGATTGTACGAAGTTGGGAGAGGTGCCATTAGAAGCGCATTGATCTCTTCCTTCTTTTGGTTACAAATTTGTGCCCCTTTGGGGTGCATCGAAAGGGTATTAAGAAAACCAGGGTATTCAATATTTTTCTTTTTAAGGTTATCCTTGGTTTTATGTGAAGGTCAAAGATCAAAAACCGCCAATTTTTAAGAAATTTCCATTAGATCACTGTGAAATGGAAAATGACAACAAAAACTAATAAAGCATACACTAATCGAAGGATCTGGTCAGGGTGGTTAATAAAACGGTGATCATTAATAGCTATGAGATTATATCATTGTACTAGATACGGTCAAAGCTCTAAAAACTCAAATAGCACTAAAATCGCACATTTTAGTATTTAGTTTCTGCAGGTGAAAAAGCAACCCAATGCGAAATATCCCGAAATCAGTCAAAATATTCCACACATTCATATTTTAAAATAGCTTCCACACCAAAGGAATGCTGCTTTATTTATTTTCCTTTCGTCAAAAGTTGCATAATACGTAGAGAGTAAACTACTAGAAATCTGGTAACCATAGCTTGCTTGGTGAAGAAGATTTTCAAAATATTCGCATGGGAAGCGTGGGTTAACATTAGAAATCAATTTCTCATTCTCATGATATTCCGTCTGAGTGACCACCGATTGTTTTCAAAGATATTCATCATTCTCATAGAAGAAAGAACTCAAGGAACTTGTTGGTAGTTGATAGACACCGTCCAATCTCATTATCCCCGGCAGTTGTCCATCATTCAATTTCATCCAAAATTCGCAAGATTTTTTCAAAAAAATATCTAGATAAATCGGTTTATCAAATAGTTACGCATCAGATAGGCGCATACCGTTACATCAGCACACAGTACCTGCCTCCAGGTAATGTAGATATGAATTAAATAGCAATCTGCATATAATTGTGCGCAGATTACACTTTGTTCATTCGACCATCTACCTCATACGGAGACGGAGATATATATCTGAACATATAGTCCTGAACCGGAATAATTTCTGTCAACACTATTCATATCAATTCCAATTATCTAACACAGCAGCCTGATCGCTGGTAGGGATGAATAAACGTGAGATAGTAAACTTCTGCAATCATTGTTATCTTGATTCGAAGCTATGTTATTATCGTCACTCAAAATCTTAGGAATTTGAATCTGCTCGTGCACAAGAGGACATATTCGAACTCCTTGAAGGCGGCGATGAACCATTAAAGTGTGGCAAGTAAAGTCAAACTTCGATTGCATTCTATATTATTTGGCTGGCTATATCATTTTTATTCAACCAAGAATTAAACATGCTTCACATGGCGTTTTTACATTCCAAATAAAGGTTTCAGTCGAATAAGAATAATCCTTTCATGGTATTTATAGAACGCCCGCCTTAATCGATTCTGGCAGGATTTTCAGTTTAATCCATTGCTTTGTCATTTGAATGAATTATATCAATATTAACAATGAAATAAGCGATAGATCAAATTGCCATGCAAAAGATGTGCGCCTGGCAGTATTCAAAACTACGACCTCACGTTAACTAGACCTGTGCTCTACCAACTGAGCCACGAGCCGCTTATATGCGACTGTGTCAATTGGCAGGATCAAACACCCTCACTACCACATATCAGTTGTCATAGTAATTGTGATCAATGAATATCTCGTCATGATTGTGACTGCCGACATTTAGGCAAATAGCTGGGGATCGATTGTCCAAAGTATATTAAACCATGTAGCAAATTCAATTAACAATAGAATGAAATGAAATAGACGGTAGATCAAATTGCCATGCATAATATGAAGGAGATCCATCTCCTTTGTGTTGTTCAAAAAACAACGAAATCATCGAATGATCATATTAGACATGGCATTCATGAATAGATTCTCAGATCATTTTGAATGATAAATCATTTCAAGTTGCATTTTTTCCATCGAGATGGGTGGCAGAAGAACCAATGCAATGTCACTACTAATTACTTCGATGTTGTACACATTCTGCATGACCGTCGAACAGGTTGCTAGCTGCAGGTAAAATTCTTATCTACAGGACAGCTAATGAGCTGATAAATTTGGAAATTTTTGAACTCTGTCTTCAGCATGCTGACAATAGAAGACAGGCCTACCAAGTTTCATAACTTTTAAATTAAAGTTCACTTTGCAGAAAATCAAAATTATGTTAGATAGAGTACTTATTTAGAATGATTTAAGAAGATAAAGCACGAAGACCGAAGGTGTGGGTGTTTCATTTTTTTAAAGTATGAGAATAAAGTACTCTGTCCGATTTAAAGCATGTTTGCCATTTGAAATCAGTGCTATATTTTCTCTTGGAATATAAAGCATCGATGAGGAAAATGAAGTTTAGCTATCCTAGTATTCCGGGAGCTACTGACACTTTCTTCCTAAATTTCTTCTTATAAAAAAGGGGCAAAATTGCCAAAATTAAGTCAAAACATGAAATTTTCTCATTTTGTAGAGGCTCTGAAACATCAAATAATGAATCGTGTGACTCACTTCAGCTTTTATATCGAAGTTGATGTTCTGAATTCAGTCATGTTTCAAATTTCATGGGATTCTGATAAGTAGTTTCTTTTCTGCAAAAAAATGTACGAAAACTGCCAAGTGTTTCACAATCCATAGATATTTCTTGAACTTAATCATTGGATTCCAATGGGAATCCTTTAACCTTGTCTATAACCGAAAGCGACTGGTTGTGACACTCAAGAATTTGATTTCTGTATTCAGCGTTTCAAGATCCACAAATTCATGCTATTAAGCCCTTTGTGCGCGAATTTAGGAAGAAATCGTCAGTAGTTCCCGTCCTAATCCTGTAATTTGTTTCAAATTTTCGTGGATATATGATAAATGTCTGTGATTCACAGCAATTCTAATTTCACAGTCCTAGGTATATTTCAAGCATTGCACCACTAATCTTTATGATGACTTAGATAATTTTGGTCGGAAACAAGCAATATTTTGAAAAATAGAGTCTCATAATGGGAATAAAACTGAATAATGGGAATTCAAAACTGAATTAACGCTATGATAATGGAAGTTTCAATTCAACCTGATATTGGTTTTCGATTTTAACAGACCAACTAACAAGTGATGTCAATTATCTTTGAATTTCCAACTTTTCGTATTTCAAATATTTTTTGATATTTCGGGAAATTGCATCACAAGTTGTATTACAAAGTCTCTCGCTAATGTGTTCTATTTTGTTTAATTTCATAATTGGTACAGTAATAAGAGAAATTGTAGCTCGAATCTTCAACCGACTTTTTCATCATAAAGAGTAATACAATATCGGTTGCACCGTGATCACGAGAAATGACTAGCAAGTTGGCTGTTAATTGTCATTCTTTTGAGTGGAATGTGGTCGACCATGAACAACCGACTTGCTAGTCATTCCTTGTAAGCCAGGGGCGAAATGCCGAATGTTTTTCTTTGCTGTTTATTGAATCAGTTGAAGAATCGAATATCCTTTTTCTTCTTTGATGTTTAGGTTCCATTAATATCTGAAGACGATCAATACTGTACTCAAAGGTCACCTTCCAGTGATTACCTACACATAGTTCAAATGATTGATGAGGCCCAACAGGCGGAATCATGTCTCGTGGTGGATACATCGGTTGAGATTCGATAAACGTATTCAGATGGTTACTAATTTTAAGAAAAATCGTTCTGTGGAGTAAGCGCAGGCCGAAAAACCTGCAGCGCACCGGGTTCCGAGACTAAAACGAAACAGTAAAAAGGTCGATTGTCAAAAGGGTCTGCCTCATGAAATATCTGCAAAATGCATATGAGGATTGTTCCTCTACATTCTGCGTGCAACCTGCCTCATAATCTCATAAAACTCATCTTGGCTTGAACCCACTCGCACTTGGAGTTAGTTTGTTGAGCAAATGAAGCATGAATCACTAGATCTAGATGAACTTACGCTTTTTGTTGGCTAAGACAAATTCCCTGATGACTCCATCTTCCATATTCATTGCAGAAAGTTAGATAGAGTATGAGCTCCCTGGGGAATAATGTCCATCCTTGTGCGTTGAATATCCTCCTCTTCTCCAATATCTAAAATTGAATATTTGAAACTCTATCGAGGAAGGCACGTTTGACCTCAGGTGCGAAAGATGACACGAAAATTATATTTCACATTCCTTGCGGCCGTTGAAGACAGATTTTTCAATAATGCAGCCAGTTTGACGCATCTGTTGCTTGTGTCACACATACAGGCGGGATTTCGATCAACCAAGTTCAAATTTGATACATTTTGGATCGGATGAAAAAACCGAATTCCTAAAGCAAAGGATTCACTTTCCAGAGAGCGAGCAGATGTTCTGACCTCCACCAGTTTTGCATCGGATCTTAGAAATTTCATGGATGCGGGGATGGAGTTTTCAATTTCGGCGACAACAAGAGGCGTTTCGGATCAACCTTTGATGATATATTCCTTCCTCGTTCATCATGCTATCGATAGTCAGACGTCTGCAATAATCATACAATTAAATCCAAATCTATCGCATTTCTCTTGTTAGTCCGTCAGATTAATGTTGATTGGACCACGCGCGTCATCTACCGGACCATGCAATCTATCAGAACTTTTCCTTCTTGGATTTTCTTCGTCTTGCTGCTGGTTCCTTACTCTGTTGAATATACATGTACTTGATCATTTACAGTCGCAGGTTTTGATTCTCGAAAATCATCGGCACTTAAGTGCTTCGTACAAGCCATTGTTTACTCATGCATGACATGCTCAGAGCAAGCTTTCCTAACCTATAAAATACAGAATCGCAGGAACGAATTTCTGTTGAGTGGCCATTTCTAAGCATTAATGCGATTTTCTTAAAAACGTTAACAATACGATACGGATTACGTAGAAACTTGAGACAGTTTTGCCCCGGCAAACAATTGTATAGAAATAGAAGCGCAAGATACTTCATGATCAATTGCTTTTCTTATTCACGGTGCGTTTCGTCTGCTCTCGGTCAGTACAGAAAGATTTTGTTTTATCGCTTTTATTGCCACGATAATTCTTTGTTACTTTTTCTCTCTTTTCTTCGTTCCTTTTTTCCTCCTGTGTTTTTTTATGATGACATATATTAACTGTCTGTTGTTTTTTGCATTTTATGTTATACTTACATATCTTTTTATTGCTTTATATTATATATTTATTTATATTTTTGTGCCCATTTAATTATCTTTTTCATGTTTTGTACAGTTTTGCATTATTCAGGATGTGGTCTCCTGTATTCTTAGACTGTCTCCCATTTACTTCTGCTCTGTCTTGACATAGCCTACTGCCTTCTATCAACATTATTCTCATTCTTTCATTCCGTCTATTGTCCAGTATTCATGAATATCTGTCTTTTACGTTGTAATAGTGTGTGCATATCGCGACTTTATTGATTTCTGCTTCTTCGCTTCTGACTAACTTTGATGTGTAAATTAACTACTGTAATCATTTTGTGTACGTACGTTTTAGATCATTCTGCTGTAACACCTGACTGAGAGCAGACGAAACGCGTCGTGAATATAAAACAAAAGTGATCATGAAACATCTTGCGCTTCTATTTCTATACAATACTCATTCCAGTTATTCGCGATAAGTTTAGATTGCACATCAATGAAAAGAATCTACTTCAAATCTCCTGATAAGCAGAATCTATATCCAAGCATTGATAATAGGAAAAGTGAGTTAGTTATGTATTGTTGGAATCTGGGCCTGGATACGGCGTTTCTCGATCACTTACAGTGTCTCTACTAACGAGTACATCAGGACTGTTATTTGGCTTATCCAGGACTAGGTTTTGTACAATCCCGGGTTTGAGAAAGCACTATTAGATTCATGCAGATTGTGGTTTCTGTCTACGATTTTGCCTTCGTGTATTGATTTAATAATAGATGCAGCGACTCCAAATGGTAATGAAAAGCTAATAACCAATTGTTTTTGTAAATCATTATTTATTTCTACGAACGTGAACAATTTCATAAATTATTATTTAAGGACAAAGTAATCATTCAAGTTAATCATTAAGTAAGGTGCGTTCATATTTTACGAAATGAGGCATTTTTAACAAATAAGCTTTCACGTCATGTGCACTTGCACGATATTTTCTTGTTTGTCTCATTTAAGCACTGATAACATGATCAGGAGAGGTAATGAAGAACAACAAAATGGCAGGTTAGCCAGCCGAAACTCCAACGAAGTTCTACTTGCATGAATGCCTGTTTGAAAAACCGTTTCAAAATGCACATGTTATTCAAAGTTCGGTCGCTGATGCGATTTCTGAATTTCGAAGCAAAGGTCCCAGCGACGTTGAAGGCACGCTCATACTTCACGCTAGTTGGTGGCATAGAACGAAGCCTTCCAGCCACAAATGATAACAGCTTACCTCGGACCTTTGTTGTAAGGAAACGATCTAATTCCTTTAGAAGAAACGACGTCTTTAGTCCTTTAGTGTAAATCAATTCCGCCAGTTAGAAAAAAGAATGAATAAATATTGTGTGCATCTTGTCTTTCCTTTATTAGTAATCTCTGAATTAAACGACAGATACATAGCAAAGTCAATCCTGAAAAATTTCCGGGATTTATGATAAAAAATCCCGCGATCCCGGGATCCAGGATTGTACACCCTACCCAAGACGATGTGTCAATTAATACACCACCCTTCTCATCTTTCGATCGGGGAACAAGAAGTAGTAGAAGCTCTTTTATTCGTGAAATTGAAATCATTACACACATGAAGACATGCACACTTTCGACACATCTGCAGATAGAGATAAATTGCAATAACCTAATGAATAAATGTACATCCATTAATGCTTACAAGAATTAAAATAACGACACAGGAATGAAAGAATTTGCGAAAGTTGCGGAGTGACTCAGAGGCACACAGTACTTCTAAGAGTATCTTAGAACTGATGGCATGCCACCGTTGAGAAAATGGTTTGCGTCTCGAGACAACCGAGTCCATAAACTGGAGGCCAAGCGCAGGCGTCGATCATCAAGTATGTCTGATGTGCAGTTACATGACCTACAATTTTCCTTATTGCAGTCATGATAAATGATGTGGTGAGCTCGGTTATGAACCTTACTCAAGGTCTTCGCTTGTTTGTTGTTCAGGCCCACAAACAGTGGACAGCAATATTCCATGACTGAACGCACTATCACTAGTAAGTGGATGATAAATATAACTCCAGACAATTATTGTCATATTATCCATGCGTTGTCGTCACAGAATTAGACAGGCCGTCTCTTCTTCTGTTTGACTAGAAAGGAAACGTTGGAACATGTAACGTTAATGAAATGGCACAATCTGCTGACATAATACCATAGCGATCGAACAATGAGCCGGAAGTTCAACATTAAACACGCCAAATTGTACGAAGTTTCAGTGGCTGTTATCAACCGCATCACAAAGCAAAGAGACACAGTTGATGTAAAGTTCTACAGAGAAGTTTGTGAACGTTTTTTCATGCGCCTGCTAACTTTTTTTAAAAATGATCGGAGGGCCCAACATTATCGAGAAGACTTTTGCGTAATGATCTGAATTCTTCGAATCTGAAGGAATCGTGGCGATCGGAACATTTTGAAGGAATTCAGAGCAATCCGCAAGCGACGCACGACTATTTTTCCTATCTCTGCAAGGTATTAAAAATTTCTTTTTGCCCACTTATTAAGTTCTTGCATGTGCCATCTGTTTTAAATCAGTTTGCACTTCTAGCAAAGTGACACAATTAAACAATCTACTTCTGTGGTTGTTGGTGGATGTTGGTCAGTGCATGCGTTGTCCAGCGTATTGTTAAAAAAACCTCCAGTATTTATGTTGCATTTAATTCTTAGGGATGGAGGTCAGCGACGTTGCCGAAATGCATCGCAGTGGGTACAACTTGGTTCTGAATTTCACCGATACTCAGGCCTGACCTCTATCCCTAAGAAATAAATGCAACATTGGTCAATGTTCATGAAACTGTGAACTCGACAAGGCATGGCAGGTGGGTGACAAGAGGTGGTCCAATTTACTCATCTTCAGCAACGACCAATATGAGAGTCTTGACGGCATGTGTCCTCTTGAACTGTCGAAGTATTTACTTATATTGATCAGTGCAATTTTGTGAACATGAAGATATCCATACTGCTCTTAGCTTACTTCTACAAATGATAATTATTTTCTATTTGCATTATTCATTGATTTCACGAAAATTAAAGGTCTAAGTGCATGGTACGGATTTTGCATGAGGCTCTGTTTCCCTGTCACAGCTGTTGAGAAAAGCAAATAAAAAGTTGCTGCGACATTTGTGTCTTCCTAGTAGATGATTGAACTTGCTAAAATAACTTTTAATCTTATTAGCATGCTATGAAAATGAGTGATTTCTAAGAATCATGTGGAAAATTAGTCCACTGATCTTTCAAAATAATATATTCCTGACAAGCCTTCCAGACAATTTATTAATAAATTCGAAGATGAGTTTCTGAGAAATATGTACTTTTGCGTAAGGGTGTCTGCGTAAAAATATGCCGGTACACTATATTCACAACTGACATCTCAAAATTTCCAATTTAGTTCTCATTTCTCATTAATTGTTTTATGATTTCGATGTCTACTGAGCATTGCGAGGTCTTAAAAATTGTTTGTCTTTTAATGCGGCATTAATTTTTTCACCGATACGACATCTAACAGGCATTTTATACATTTTCTGATGCGTTTGATTGTAATTCATGACTCTTTGTTCTGAAGGTATTGATAAAAAGAATGATTGAAAAGAATTAACCTTTGACGCTTCAGTAGGTCAATCGATGCAGTGAAAAAGCCGTGATTATAGCAGCAGTGCAATCGAATTCCGGAAGTATAGAATGTGATATGCATTATCCATTGGTGGAACTTGTGATCGGTTTAACGTAATCGAAAATAAATTCTTGACATATAATCCGTCCGTGAGCACTAGTTTCTGAAGTGAACGTGGCGGAAAATGAGACTTACGCAGAGTGATGAACATCCTATGGCTATGGTGCGCGTCTACCAAGCTCTACACGGTTCGGTTACACAGATAGGATAAAAGCAAAACACGCACAAATCCAATGGGAAGCAGATTTCCAAAGTTCCAAAGAGAAGTCCTCGGCAATAATGTGGCTTTTATGCTTTCTATGATTAAAGGAAACGTGTTAAGTCTGGCCACCATTTTGTCATGGAATGTCCTGGGCCATTTCCTATCATGTGTGTGAGTTATTATTCTGCTTCTGGTCGGTGATGTATTTTTTATGTACTTCTGGTGTATGTGATAATGTTGTTGCATCTGGTCAAAATGTTGTGCTGGTCGACATTGAGATGAAATGAAAGCAATCAATCACTTGATGTTGAAATGGAAGCAATCATTGGAAGTCTTTTCTAATGAGACTTTCATGAAGTGCGCTCATGTGGTGAGTTTAAGGCAGTTGCTGCATTTGTATATGCAGTAATCCCTCCTACTTCGCGGGGCTTACGCTCCGGACCCATCCGCGAAGTAGAAACGATGATTTTTTTGAATTGTGAGCCCTAATTTTTTCACATCAGAACTTAAACTGCTTTCTACCCTTTTGGAATTACATTATGCATTTACTCAGGTATATACAATTGTCCTTGTACATACGGAATACGTGTATAGTACAGTGTATATACAATACTGCACTGAAATGTATGCAGCACTGACATCAGATTTTAGCACTGAAATCAACCAACTCGCTACCAGGGGACTTTCATGTCGATGGATGGTGCGCTCCTCATTCATGCGATAGCGACGACTCGTTGAGACTGAGTGTACTGTTGCTACAAATGGAGGCCAACACCGGTGGAAAGAACGCCCTGAAGCAACGTAGTGACATTAAAGCATTTAAGTATGCGTGTACATGTACTGTACAGTGCACTGAATCTTTAATTTATTCATTTCAGGACACGAAAATGATTTTTAAGCATAAATTATCATTCTAAATGAAAATGAAGGAACTTGAGTAGCCGCGAAATCCCGCGAAACAACGAAATTTCTGTGATAAAAATTGAAATATTTTATGAAAACCCGCAATACAGCGAAGCCGCGAAGTAGGAGGGACTACTGTATACCGGCATATTTGTATGTGGTGAGGGTATAGTTGAGACTAACGTGCCGCATATTTTCATCCCTTCACTATCCTAGAGGCCTATAGTAGGCCTTCAGTCTTGACGTCTTGTAAGCTTTACCTAGGAATGGACATTTTGCACAGAAATAAAGTTAAATTGGTAGATATACATGTACTGTACATGTATGTTCGGAATAGGAAGACGTGTAGCAGCTATTGGAAGCTATTGAATATTTAATATGACTAAAAATGATTTTGACGAGATGATTATTGAAATTGAAAGCGAAAGAGAGTTTCTAAGAGTCTCAAAAGAGTCTAAAAGAGTTAGATAAGGCTATTGACTATTTGTAATAACATACACACTAGAATTATAACATGTTAAGCTGTTGATAATAGAAAGTTAACAACGAACATGGAATCATTTTTCTCCCAACGATTTCGTTATCGCTTCCTTAACCCGCCTCGTAATCCCCCATATTGATTTCGATAATCCCTCCCTTCCCCGTAACGATTGAATAATTCTTGAATGATCCTTAAGTTTTCTATCTGATTCTTGAAGTCATCGGTCAGACGATTATATGCGTATTATCATCTACATGTATTTGAAGCTTATTTGTATAAATCGTAGAAATTTGACTTTGCGATTTTATTTAAGTTATAAAGATCAATATGGAAGCCAGCAAAATTCAATTATTCACATTGGCACCGATCTAGGTCAAAATTGTCAAATTTATGGAAGAATCTTTCTGACAAGGCATGCAATATTTGTAGATTCCTATTCTAAAGCGGCAAATAGTGACTTGCAGACTATTTTATCAAAATGGGGAATTGATGATAACACGGTACTGGCACCTAACAACTGTCAGTCATTGGAGGTCGCCACTTTGCCATTTACCATGATAGTTCGGCAGCCAGAGCGAATTTCTGCAGGGGACGAGGCCGAAAATGAGACTTTCACAGAATGATGTACACCCTATGCCTACTACGAATCTGCGCGTCTGCGAGTTCCAGTTAGTTTCTCTTCTTGTCAGATCGCATCAAAGTAAAACACATTCAAATTCAATCGGAAGTAGATTGCAGTTTTTGGTAAAAATGAAGTGTTCTATGTTTTCTCTGATTAAGTGAAACGTGCTGAGCTCAGACTCACATTTTTTGACATAGAATGTCTTCAGGTCATTTCCTATCATATTCATGCACCCCTGTCTATGAAGCTTAACACATTCAGATTTAGCAAGCCTCCTAAAGTCGGAAAACACAAGCATTTTGGCAACTTAATCCACGTTTTACCACATTCTCGCATAAATTACCGATTAGAAACATAAGAATATCACATGCACATCATAGGAAATTGCCTGAAGACATTCCATGCCAAAAATTATGACTCTGGGCTTCGTGCTTTTCGCTTTATCACGAAAGCATAGAACACTTCATTTTTGCCAAAACCTGCTGTTTGCGTCCCATTGGGTTTACATGTGTTTTTCTTTGATCGTGTCTGACAAGAAGAGGAAGTAACTAGAAGTCGAGAGACGCGCAGATTCGTAGTAGTTCCCTGCAGAAACTAGTGCTCGCGGCCGGACCATGAGAACGCGTCTCCACGACGCACCATTGCTTCCAATGTACAATTCCTGTAAGATGGCCGGATTTGTACCCATTGATAATCTGATCCCCGACTGCTGTGTTTCTTCAAAAGACTATTTAAGCCTTCAGATCTTTAGTCTGCGTCATTAACCATTCGCAACGCGTCCCCTTAGGCAAAATTTTGTCAATTCGTCGTATTGAATTTGTCACTGAAAATTGCCAATTCTATCAATGTGCTTTACCCTGCTCACTATCGTAGCGTCGATAAATTCACCAGCCAACTAATCACTCTAAAGCACGAAATGATGATAATGTATTTCTGTCTCGCTGAATTCTCAGACGATATCAAGTTAGACGCTTTTTTTCCAACCGACGGCGGATCCTTGACAGCTGGCGGAAAGTCTGAGACGTCTCGACTCACCTCAACAGCTGCTAAGTTGTTTCTAAAAACGAAACGCGATGCAAATTCGACTGCAGAACATGAGAGACAGATATTCAACATCATTTGGTTCAATCATAAGAGAAGACTTCGTCTTGCTGTTGATCTTTCCGCGTTGAACGTGAGGCAGGCAGAACCCGGCCGAGATTTGCAAGGCTCAGTCCGGTTCAACAAATCAAGACTCCAGCCATCATTATTTGATACCGGATCGGATCCGACACATAATGGTGGTCCGATCAAGTCGCAGAATTAGAGAGGTCGTCTCCTCTTCTGTTTGACTAGAAAGGAAGCATTAGAACATGTAGCGCTAATGAAATGGCACAATCTTCTGACATAATGCCATAGCAATCGAACAATAAGCAGCCAGTTCAATATTAAACACGCCAAATTGTGCGAAGTTTCAGTGAATGTTATCAACCGGATCACGCAGCAGATAGACACAGTCGATGTCAAGTTCTACAGAGAAGTCTGTGAACGATTTTTCGTGCGCCTGCTAACTTTTTCAATAATGATCGGAGGACCCAACATTATCGAGAAAACAATTGTCCAATGATCTGAATTGTTCGAATCTGAAGGAATCATGGCGATCGAAAATTGCTGATGGCAATTTCAACTGCTCAGTCAATCACCAACCTCAGTCATTAAAATCTACAAGCATTTATTATGAGAAAGTGTAATTTTCATTTACATTTATTATACCTTTAGTATTGGACGGGCCTTACCGACCGATGCCATCTGGTTGACTGTGGAATCCTGATGAAATTCTTTACAATTTGAATATAGCAGAGCTGATCAAGAAATCCATCCTGTTGATAACAGAAAAACTAAGAAAAGCAATAGCCGAATACATCAGGGAATTAATCGTTTATTTTCTGATATAGTCGTGATTTTCATAAAGCTTCATTTCCATTATCTAGAAATGAAAAGTCCGCAATTAGCAAGTAGCCCAGAATTGAAAAATCTTCCATTCATTGAATACCTATAATTTTATTCAGACACAGCCCTAAATAACAACGCGAGTTAGCTAAGAGGCAACTATTCATGCCTTGCAAGAGCAAAGCTTCCTTTCATTCAAATTTTTGACTATTGAAATATTGACTGTTGTAAAAGAATAGATAAACAATTCAAGCGGTGCTAATGCTTAAAATGTCGCTAAATGAAACGAATGCACTTGTTACTATTCTGTAACTACATGTAAAAAAAATACTCGACGTAGACGACCTGATGGCAGACAGTCGTCTTCCATCACTGTTCCCTAGTTCGTTTTGCCTTCGAACACATCGCGCTAAACTCTACACACTTCACCGCAAAACTCTCACGAATGTTTTGAATGAAGTTTGCACCAAAATCACTTACTGCGGGACTTAATTTTGCATTCTAACTCCGACTTACCTGTCTACAAGGGATGAAAAAAGCAGACATCTCATCAACGTATATCAAATGCTCACTCGCGTCTTAAAAGTCGGGTCGTTTGTTCCGATTAGGAAAGTGCCTTCATAAGTCGACACATGATCCTCTTTCCTTCATCACTAAGAGCACTGTGCAGACAGCGTTCAATGTAAACCTCAGGCAAATTGTCGAGATAGCTTCATTTACATTCACGCTCGAGGAAGCGCTTGGCGAAGATGGAGAGCTGTCACAACTCTATCGAGGGATTTCATTATTATCATCTGGTCCAAGTAGAGTGTTCTCGATTTTCAATTCATTTCACTCCGTAGAATGATTATGAAGATAAGATACGATAGAGAACGGCGAGAGAGTGGGAGAGGGGAGAGTGGAGAGAGTGGAGAGGGAGAGAGAGGGGAGAGGGAGAGAGAGGGGAGAGAGTGTGAGAGAGTGGGAGAGGGGAGAGTGGGAGAGGGGGGAGAGGGGAGAGTGGAGAGAGTGGAGAGGGAGAGAGAGGGGAGAGAGAGGGGAGAGAGAGGGGAGAGGGAGAGAGAGGGGAGAGAGTGTGAGAGAGGGAGAGAGAGAGGGAAGAGATAGTCAAATTGCATTTAAAAATTCAGTTCATCGAACCCTTAACCCTCGCGTAACTGGACTGCCCTGGCGATTTTCTTGAATATCTTTTAAAACAAGCAAGCGATGGCCACCAGATTTCTAGCAGCATACTTTTTACGTATTATGCAATTTTTGACCGAAGGAAAATAAGTTTGAGAAGACACTTTTAGCATGAGAAATATTTCAAAATTTGAATATTTTGAATATTTTGGCTGATTTTGGTATACGTGTATTCACCTTTATTGTGTATTGCGGTATCAATTCATGATGAAATAAGTTCAGATTACATGAGGCACTCTTCCTATCAACATAGAGATATTCATAAATGCGAAATCTTTGAATTTGAAATTATCTGTTTATTATGCATGCATGTTTGAAATTTATATTTCAAATATGATTTTTCATTATTTTTTACTTTTTAGTTCTGTGTCTGATCAGCATTTATTGGAAATTTTCAGAATCATGCTGCTTTTAGCCTCAGTGTTTCGATAAAAGTCACCGAATTGGGCTGTTTCTTCACCTGCAGAAGCTAAATACTAAAATGCACGATTTTAGTGCTATTGGAGTTGAACCAAAAATTTTAATTATTTGACGTTTGACCTCATCTAATACAATCTAATACAATGCAATAGCGATTTATCATCATCATTTTATTGACCATATTGAGCAGATATTTCGATTAGTGTATGGTTTGTCAGATTTTGTTGTCATTTGGCATTTTAAATAGTGATCTAATGGAAATTTGTTAAGAATTGGTGGGTTTCTGACCGCTGAACTTCACCTCAGCCAAGGGATGACCTTGAAAAGGAACGTTATGATGTTTTTCTGAATCCATCTTCAATGCCTATTCGATTGATGTGTGGTTTGCAAAATTGGCATAATAATTTGGGAGATCAGCAGGCAGTCCGCCCCAGCCATCGCATTTCGTGATTTTGAAGGCCACGTTTTGGTGCAAGCTCAGGAACCTGTCACGTTCAGAATCGCTAGAAAACATCAGAAAAATATCAATAATGTGACCATTTGGCATGAAGTATTTATTATTTTTTAAAGCATTTCAAGCAAACAGTAGAAGATAGTTTTAAAATGACGAGGAAAGTGAAAGATAAGCAAAACTTCGGGAAATTTATATCACTGTAGTAAGAGTCTCTATTGAGCAGATAAATGTCATAAAAAATTTGTTTTACTTACTGTCCGAGTTAAAAAAGGATCCTTTTAAATGAAAAATATATCATCAACTTTTTTCGAGCTTGCGAGCAACAATCACTGAAAAAAATCAGCAAGATTTCGCTTTTCCTGTTATAAAACATGCAAATGTCATATCATCAGCTCATCATTAAGGGGCTTTTAAGTATAGAAAGGAAGATTTATACATCAAACATTCTGTGTTCAATAATGTGTCCATTGATGCGCTTCACAAGGACGATGTAATGTACAGGGTGAGAATCCCTAAAACATCTTATCTGATACGTGTATGGTCAGCATCGTTCGTATCAAAGGAAGTCTTTATTCAACAATATCATGATTTTAACAACATGGAATGCTCAAAGCCCTCTTGGAGTCAAGTATTGACTGACAAGAAACTTTCATGTTTTTTGAATTTCATTCCATCTGTCGCCATCAATTGTCCCAATTCTGGAGTATCAGAGCATATCAGAGCTAAAACCCGATAAAACATTGAACTTTATTTTCTTAAAACCTGCAAAATGTGCAAAAGGTATCTCTTTCCCGTCAAATGCACATAATTCTAAGCCAGTTGCAAATTTTAAATCTCGCATGAATTCTATTCTCAGCTTTGTAACGGAAGTCTTATTTAAGTGACTTTGTTGTCAACACGTCTTAGAATAAACATTGGACATTCAATCAATTTCTCATCAAAAAGGTTTTGTAGAGGCACTTCACTGACCTGTCATGAAAATCTCATGTTGTTCAATCATTACCCCATGATTGTTGATTAAGTGATTCTTTACCACCAAAAAGGTGATCCTATGGTTGATTAAGTGGCTTGTTTACTGCTTAAGACCGTCCGTCATTGCTGATGATGACGTTATCCTTCTTCTTCCGCTCGTCGCCCATCCACCGCGAGATGGGACAGCAGTCCAATTCGCGACCGACAGATTCTCGGGCACAGGTTGCAAGGGAATGAGCCAGGTGCAAGTCTGAGATGTCACTGGCGGTGCGCTTCTCCCTTCTCGTTTGTTCTAAACGGGCTAAACCTTCGTCACACATGAAGCGCCAGACATCTCCATCCTGAACTAGAGTCTCAAGATACGCAGAGATGATATTGCAGGAGGCAAGAACACACTTGAGCTAGTTCCTACACCGCTTTTTGGGTTCCCCGTTTTAAGTTCGTCAAAGAAGACAAGTTTCGGTAGGTGATTGTCCGACATGCGGATGACATGTCCAACCTATCTCAGAACACGCCGATTGATGATGGCTTCAATGCTTGTGATTCCAGCACGCTGGAGGATCTGGGTGTGTGGAATCTTGTCTCTCTACGTGACACGCATAATGCGTTGAAGGCAGTGAATGTGGAAAGTCTCAAGTTTCTTCACCTGTCGACGGTACGGGGTGCAGCACTCGCAGCCGTAGAGAAGCGTCGAGACAACAACGGCTCGGTATACGGCGATCTGAGTGTGAGTCTGAGGTTGCTGCTAGAGAAAACTCGATCACGAAGACGTCCAAACGAAGCAGATGCGAGATGCATCCTTCGGAAGACGTTGTCGTCGATATAAATAAGTGGAGAGTCTTTAGGAAGGGAAGATTTTGAGCCCCTCTGAGTACCATCATTGCACTCCGCAATTTCATATCTTCCTGCTCTGTTCATTCCCGAAACTGGAATCCTAGAATTGAGTCTTTGCATCAAATATTCAGTTTTCTAAGTTTTTTAATGGATAGGATACTGGAGGCACCAGAGAGATCTCTGCAGGTTGTCAGCCATAATGTGTGGTTTTGTCCAACTGCATGCAAAGTGGGAAATGTTCATCCGAGTTCAATACTTGACGTCAATATCCAGTAATGCATCTGCTAAAGCGTCCCATGAAGTCAAAATAACTATTGAAGAATTCCTATAGCATCTTTTTTCCAACAGTAATATGATTTCAGCCATTTGAAAATGCTCAGATAGATAAAATATCCACAGACTTGAAATGTGTATTCAACGTTCTTCTGATATGCGTTTAGGAGAGCTGATGCTACAATATCTTATGTCAATGTTTCGCACGGCAAAGTCTGTGCAGTCCACCCATCAGCTTGTTTGCCATGAATGTTGAATTGAGCGCATCATTAGCTAGTCTGAGCTTTTCTGAGCGTTCTGAAAGGCCTTGTGGACTGAAACACAACATGTACGGCTGCCGAAGATCTTGGTTCTTAGATCGTTCAAGTATTTGGACACTTTTCTAATCCATGGGATCGTGATGTCTTTCCTGCAATCCCCCCACCAAAGGCATGAATCTATAATAGCAAGTTAAGGTCTCACCAAGTCAGGGTTAGCAACCTCAAGAGAGTGCTGGTACTTCAATGGGTGGACAGATTCGAACCCTTGACCCTCTAAACTTCCCTGCAGATGTCCAAACCTCTGCCAACTGAGCAATCCTACCGTCATTGACGTTCTACAGTGTGCTATAAGAAATACTCAGAGTTTCTTTGATGCAATGTTTCATCTTATAAATTATCTTTGATTTTGAAATCTTATTCCATCTGTCGCCATCCTATACGCAGACAGTCAGCGTCAATGGGCAAAAACAAAACTGAACTTCAAGCATCTGAACTTTCTCACTAATAGAAACTGATTGATCTTAAATAGAAATGCATAGACAGTTGGATAAAAACGAATCCTCATAAATGAAAGATGGAAACATTCAATGCAGCCCAACTATTTCTTTAGGCATTGCTTTATCCCACACTCACTTCCTCAATGATAACCATCAAGAAATGACTTCCGCTGTACATTTTCAATCTACTTGATCCCGAGGTCACAGGAAAGAAGGATCCTACGTACACCGTCTGGAAGGCTACTTAACCATTTCCTACTTCCATGCTTGTGCATAAAAAGTTCCATTAACGGAGACTCAAAGTGGACGACATTCAGTTTCCCAGTCATTACTTTCTCCAGGAAGGACTGAATGCAACATCATTGCTATGAAATATCTTCTTTTTAAATTTCACAATGTCCCGTCCGCACTTGTAGATGAATTTGAAATTTCAGGTTTGTCCCGCTATTATGGCTTCGCACGCTCTAAAATCAACTTACAATCACTGTTGCTTTCCTCATCGAAGACATGTGCTTCCTGAGATGCTAGTCAATACGACATTACGTCTTCACTATCTTGTTGGTACATGTTTAGTGAAAGTAGTGGTATGAACTTGTTATGCAGTTTAGGACTAGATGTAATCAATAATAGCAAATGGAAATATGCCTTGGCTGGTATTCATATTTTTAGAAATTGAAGAGAGCCAAGCAAATTGATAACATATTATGCCAAGATGTACATACGGCATAATATAGAAAGAAGAGAAAAGCAGGAGTTACACGGCAGGTAATAGAGGGTTACATAGGACCAATTACAGAAGATTTTGGCTTAGATTTTAACTGCCAATGTTTAAACCCATTGTGGTTAGGTCTTGGGCGAACGCAGACCGACCGCTCTACCACAAGGTCATTCAGTGCACCGTCAATGAATTACTAAATACAGTGATTAGTACACATAGCTAGTCTGGAAGCAATATAAAAGCTATCAGCATATTTTCCCTTAATAACTAAGTTTCACATCCTTTGTCAGAATCTACTCTTTCAGCATACTGATTCGGTCAAGCAGACAAGCACGTATTGAGAATATAATTTCTGTTGCATAAGAGTGAATCCTGAATAATATATCTCCTTTTGTTTCTCAAACAACTCAAAGCATTATGACAAAATCAAGCAATTATCTTCGAAATGTAATAGTTGTTTACAAAGGATACAGAGTCGCAGTTCAGTTGTGCCATAAATCGGTCATCCAGCCGATCAAATATATAAAAATATTGCATCATTTTGATGATCAATTGAGACAGGAGCGTTTTGACTGTTAATATGTACAGATGAAAGGTGTCAGTGCATGAACTGTCAGATCCTTGGAATGACGCATGATATCATTTTCTTATCAGCCGTGATTCTTCAAAACGGTTTTGAGAACCTGAATTCAATCCTTATTCACCGACATCATACATAGTCCTTTCAAAATATCAATAATTGCGTTGGAAATTCATTGATAACCAAGAAGCCTTCACTTACAATATTTACGACAATAAACTTTTCAGTTTCAAATTGGTATCTCGGCCTTGTACCTTAAAATCCTCGAAACCAACGCTTCAAATTCCATGAGAAAGTAAGGTTATGCAGTTCGTGCAAGTTTACGCTGATAGTAGCATTTGCTTTCTATTCATTTTAACACTGAAACTTGCAGTCTTGTTGGAATTCATGAGAAGTACAAAATAGATAAATAGTAGATTAATGTCTTGCCTAATTAAATCTAACTGCGCTTTAAATCTTCAGATACGTAAGATGTTGCAGCATCTATGAGGGAAGACTTTTGTGGGTTAGACGCATTATTGCGTGAAAATGTCACTGAAAAGAATTGATAGTCAATCCAGATAAAGCTATTGATTTGACTTCTCTTGTACCTTTGCTTTCACAGCTATGAATTCCTAGTATGGGATGAAAGTTTTCAGTCCCTGCAAGCAGCTCCAAAGTGTTCATTGCTTAATGCAATATACTTGCATCTTGCAAAATGCATTATTGATAGATGCACTTTATCTATGCGTAGGAGTCCATAAAAGGACCATAGAAATGAAAAGCCTATAGTCTGCAATACCTACAGTATTGGCGGCTAGAATGTGCCCCCTTGCACACGTCTGTGCACTGCACTATCTGAAAGTTAAGGCATTTACGGAATTTTTGAATTAAAAGGTCACTGTTTCGTAGCAGGCTAATGCATAATCTGAATCATAGAAATTCGACTTTTAATGGACACTAGAGGTCTGCTGATGGTCATCTTAGCGAATCATTTAGGGAGCGCTCTAGGTCAATTTGCTCGATCTTGAGAAGAATCAAATAACTGAAACATGCAATAGTTGCATAATTTTGCTGCAAGGGGATTTATCGCAAGTTGTTTTATCAAAATGTTTCTATTTATAAAAAGATATGACAATTGCCGTAAATATTTACAAAATACACTGATAAGATACCAGTGCCTTCACATTGTCAACTACTGGAAGCCGTCACCGTTGTCATGACAACGCATGTCTATGACACACTATTGCTTTCAATTTCCGTGTCCCTTAATTACTGAGTGTCGGATTTCTGTGATCGGAGCCATAGAGTAAGTATATTAGGTAGAGTGGCAACTCAGCATTAATTAAATCCCCAAAGTGTATACAGTTTCGATTTTATTAAATGAATTCGAGTTGAGAACCAATACCAAGTGAGATATGCAATTTTTATACTTTGGAAAAATGTACACGACCATAGAGTAGGGATATATAGTTCGACTCAAAAAAGTATCTGTATACAGTGAAAATTTTTATATCAAAAGATTCAGTTTTTGGCGGAGATCACGTTCCCATGGTCCAAAAAATAATTGAGCACTTTTGAAAAAGGTCAAAATTTGCCAATTTATATACTACCGAGATGACTCTCCTATATAAGTAGTACGAAGCAAGTTGGATATCAAAAGGAATGAATCCTAACTAAGAAGAAATCAAGCTGATTATCAAGGGAATTTCATGATCTGTATTATAATGAAAGTCTCCATGAAAAAATCGCGATGTTATTCGTGCTTTCTTGGCTGAAAGTTCAAGTTTTCAAATCAATTTCAACCGGCATGATTTTGTGATTCACTAAATTCATATTTTATTTATTGAATCTGAATAGTGATGTGGACTCATCTTATCTTTCAAAGTTAATTGAAAACATTGTCTTTGATTACGTGATAGCAACCTATAGAATTGTTAATTTAACAAACATTACCTTTCCAAGGCTGACACGGAATCTATAAAATAATATCATTTCCTTCTGAATTATACCATCATGTTCAATCAATTCCGTTGCAATTTCTTCAAAACTGCAAACATTTGCACATCTAGCATTTGGAAACAATTCCGACTGCATCTCCTTTGAGTTCATTTAATAAAATCGAATGTGTATACACATTTGGGATTTAATAAATGCGGAGCTCTACCTAACATTTCTACTCTATGTACACGACGTACACGTAGACTGATCATGATAGCAATACAGAATAAATAATAGTATTCCACAAATCCTCCATATCATGGCAACCTCGGAGAGGTAACACAGTTTGTTAAATTAGTAATTCGTAATTCGATGGGTTACCATTACTAAAAGCACAGCTTTATTATAATAAGATTATTTTCTCAAGTGTAATCATATCACAAACTGCCATTCAAAGAGAGAAACATCAAAGAAACTGATAACAATGAACTTTAAAAGATGTAAATGGATCCATATTAATTATTCAGATTCAAGAAATGACGCCTTGTGAATCACAAAATCATGCCGATGAAAATTGAATTAAAAACTTGACATCTCAGCCAAGAAGCACAATAAGATCTCACCTTTTCCCTGAAGACTTGCTTTATAATGCAGCTCATGAAATTTCCTTGATGATCAGCTTCATTTCCTCTTAATTAAGATGTTTGTTTATAAGCATTCATTCCCTTTGATATTCAACTTACTTCATACTACTTATAAGGTGGCTTCATTTAGTTTTTTAAAAACTGCTCAAATAATTTTTTTGGACCGCAGGAACGTAAGCTCCGCAAAAAACTGAATCTTCTGATATAAATTTTTTCACTGTACACAGATACTTTTGTAGAGTCAAGAATCTCCCAACTATACTTGGTCTATCATCGGAGCTTAAATGGCGTATCACATCACCGTGTTCAAAGTCGCAGATAAGTGGTCAATAAACTATACATATCTATGATGAAATTTCGAAAGCATGAGGTAGCAGTTAAGCGTGTACATGAACATGTAACACGATGAAAGGGATGAAATCGCATAGACTATTATGAAATGTGAATGCAACTGTCAAAACGCAGAAGTTGTAAAAAATTCAACTAGAGACACTCTGATTGGACGTGACAGTTGTGACCTATTCGTTATCACATTATTCATAAACATCTTTGTTATGACGCTGCACTGCAATAACGTCTTGCATTGTCAGCCGATATGAACATGCTTGCGTTTCACACGACGCTCGAAGCCACCCACGTAACACGTACGTGATGTGACACGTGGCCTCTAGTTATCATCCAAAAAGTCCTTGTCTAGTGATCAGTGATCAGAAATCACTGATCCATAAATCTATGGCGAACTTACCAAATATATCTACGAACATCTGCATACGTTCCGAAACAGTCATTTAAAAGAACAAGCATGCACAATTAAAATCAAATGTTTGGTTAAAACAACACCACGCTGTCACAAAAATAATTTCACTTTATGCTACAAAAGAAATTTATTTTCTTACATGATATACAGTACTTTCTGGATGACATTCATTTGGATTTCTCTTGTTCGAGTTCGTCAATTTCTCTCTGAATTTTCAATTGCAATTCGGAGATTTTAACAATCACAACTTTTCAATTTTTGTCAGAAGAGCGGTTATATGTACTTGGCAGTGGGTTTCCCTGAATAACTTCTGGTGTAGATAAGTAGAAGAGAGGAATCAGGATGTGAGTAAGATGAAGGGATTGTTTGTGAGGAAATCATAAAAGCTGCTGCTCCCTTGGTGCGGTTGCGTCACTGCCTCCTGCTGTCACAAATTACAAATCTCACGCCAACTGCACCTTCCACAATGTCTACACCCCATCAACAAAACTGTCTGGATGCAATTTGCTAGCTGTTTGTGTGGTATTTCTGTGACATAATGCATCGTAAATATCACCATTTTATCACTTGAATAGTTATGAATAATTGATTGTAAGCACAACAACTAGAAAAACAAAGGAATAACTTTCTCAGTGAATTCAAGAAATTCAGATCGTGGTAATCATGATCATTTGAGACTTGAGAGGTATTGAATTCCTTTAACAGTTCTCTATAATTCTTATTGCACATTGAGATACCAATTTTCTACTTTGTCTTATGCAACCTCTTATCTTCTTACTTGCATAATTGCCACTGGGACTTTGTAATTAAATTAATATGAAATGGAGAATTTTCCATGATAGCTGATGCCATCCTAACCGATGCTTCATGAAATATTCGCTATTCAATTTAAGGTCTTTCTATGAATGTTTAGATAGATGAGTACAAGAATTCAATGTTTTCTGGCTATGGAATTTATCATTCTAGATTTAGATTTCTCTCATGATTGTGGTTCACTTTATCGACAGGGTCATTTCATCGACAAGTCGTTTCATCAATGTATATGTCCAGAGTCAGATGACATTGGTGTCCCATAGAAATTAACAATACCACAGAAAGTCTAGTGTATTATTATCTACTTCTATGAGAGTCCCTGATTAGGCTCAAACACATAATAGCTTGATGTCTATGAATTGTTGAGTTAATCTATGGATACATGATACTCTTGAGCGAATATCATCCACATTTCGATGAAATGAGTCTGTCGATGAAATGAACCACCACCATGCATATAGCAGCATAACAGAATAATAATAGTAATAATAATGAATAACAGACTTTTCAGCCTCCTGCATAGTTAAAGGAATTTTTGAATTATGTTAATTTCAAACGAATATTAATTATCATAGGAATATCTAGGATAATTAGTCAATCAATCATTTAACTAGTATTTATCCGATTTTATAGTTGGTATATATACGTACGTACATGTTTTCTCCGGATTATTCATATATTTACGCATATAAATTTTCAAATTCTGTGGGAAACATCAAGGGTGGACAAGTAGATGATCTTAATTTAATGCAGCCATATATGAATGAACTTTAACATTATCATAGTTAATTTCGTGCAATTTTTTTGCTTTTTTAAAACATCCCATTGCGTAAAATGTCGCACGAAAGGAAGCAATTCTTCGCAGTCTCTGAAGAAGTCTAAAATTAGAAATGACTAGTTTCTCAATTCGAATTTTTATATCTAATATAAAGTGCAGTAATTCTAGTGTGAGCGTTGTTTACGTCTCATTATAATAGTAGCGCGGATTAATACGTCACATTTAGAAACAAACTTTCAACAATGCTCGGCTTACTATTTCCGTAAACTTATGACATGATTCCTTAACAAGTGAAGCGGTAATCGAATTCAGGAGTCAGAGATACAATCTGTACATTTTTTGCGGAGTGCGTAGGGAATGAGAATTTCGAATCTCTACAATGTAATTGACGTAAAAAATAGACTTTATCGGGTATCTGCAAATCACTCAATAGTGCATCATTACCTCAGGTCGAATTAAGCTTCAGTGATGATTACCACTGATATTCTTCCCATGCATCAGATTCCACATCAAATCAAAGCCACGTATCGGTCATGTATCTGTCGATCAATGCGCTGACTACAGGCGCAGTAACGGTCATCGACGAAATTTAGTGAAATGAAATTTCGTCAGTGCAGACATTCGATAACCATATAGTGATATTAGTTGAATCATAAAATTAAAGTTGCGTAGTTTCAAAAAGTGCAAGAATCAAAACGGAATGAATATAGAAAGAAACAAATCGATAAGCGATCATGAACATTAGCAGTTATTTCTATCGTAGCAGTAAAGTTGCTATTTCTATCACGTGTTTTGTTAGTTTCTACGGTCACTGTTCAGGATAGAAAGGCAATTGGTCTATGTATAAATACGGATACGAAGCTTCCGACGTCCGTTTCCAAGATTTGATGCCTCGACAGAATTAGGGGCTCTCATCACTAATAAAAACGATCCTATGTGCATCACGACCAATGGCGGAAGGATGGATTGCATTTATTGCCGATAAGCTGATTTAATCAGTAGATCTTTACAGGCTTTATTATACAAAATCTGTATTTGTGCACCTATCTACATCAGTGATGCATTGGAAAGGTGGATTGCATTTTAAGGCGGTTTAATTTGATGATGGTCAGAAATGTCACTGTAATATTACGAATTATGTTCACATTTTCCGTACAAGTTTGAAGGATATTTTAATCATTTTTTGCGGCAACAGCATAGAAATTGATGGCAATAAAATATCTAAAATGGAAGTAAAGCTGCAAAACACAATAGCGGCACAATGATCACAGCATCTTCACTTAGATACACTTGTCAACGACTGCATCATTGGTTTAGAATCAGTCATATGTACAATTTGAAGCTTTTCATTGGTCCGTCATGCTTCAAATCAGTTCCCCGGATGTGCCACGACCTTGAGTCAATTTTCATTCTAGTCAACTTAAGATAAACCATCCATTTCTATGGACAACAGAGACCGGCACTGTTTTGAAAGCAATTTGATCTGACATTTAACGATTGAAAGAAAATTGCAGAAGGAAGCCTTTCAATTGCTTTTCAGACATTTTTGCTTCTCAAAATGTTGACATCGGTAATAAATGTTTACTGACTCTATTTATATCAGAGAATTCTGTCAATCAAAGAGATTCAAAAGATATGAAAGATGACAAACCTGATCACTAAAGTAAATATGAATTTCGATATGAATGTGTGCTCACGTTTTTCCAACAAAAATTCGAGACTTAGGCATCGAGACATGCTTGAAATATGATGTGCTCATTTTATTGGAAATAAACGTGATTCTGTAAGATCATATTAAAGAGGGATTTCAGATGGCATCATGTTGTTTTACACTGAAAATGTGTTTTAATATTTTTTGACTTAATAGCTATATATAGAGCTACTTTCAGAGCATAGACGTTTACATTCTTCTCTTTTTCCCCATTGCTTTCCTACTATCGAGATAAGTTTGAAAAGTCAATTATACATAGAAAAACGGTTGCACAGGGATAAAAATTAGTTTGTCAGCTCAATAGCTGATTCACAGCATTTCGGCAAAAATATACAAAATTAAGAGAGGTATTTATACCCCCTGCAAATTCATTAAAGAAGGATAGAGAGGAAGCTTTTCGTACTTACAAGAGGTGATTTGCTAAAGAATTTAGTGCATCAAATAATCAATTTAATAAAGAATGCATACTCTGTTCTCCAATTCACAAAGACATTGACTGATAGTTCATTTTATCATTTCCATACATTGAGCTAGAAAATGAAACTGAAGAGGCTTCAAAATTCTTGTTCTACAAGAAGAAAGAATGATTATCTACCGATGGTACATAACTATTGAAGCTAATTTAATCTCTCAATTCTCAGACATTAATGACGTATCGACGAGAAAATCAAGAATATATAATTGTAGTTGTGGAATGCGCACTTTATGGCTAAAAATTATTTAAATTCATCAAGGAGTATCTCCAAACGTCTGTGCAGCTAACTAATAGCTTTAACATATTATTCAGTGTGTTGAGGATCTAGCTTGCCATCATATTTATCCCGACCACGTACTTGTATACAAATATTGACAAATAATTTCAGGGTTACAATATCCCATGCCTATACATGTATAGTGAGCGACTGAATGGAAACGCAATACTTCCATACTCTTTGCAATGGCCATATACATGTTTTCGCTATGAATATAATTTATACTATAATCTATACAATAGCTAATCTATATTATAATATAAACGCATTTCGCTAAAATCCGCATTAAAGCATCTCTTTTTTTTACAATTTTACGGTTTCCTTATTCTACAGAACTGCATATTGTAATCATACATTTTGAATGCGCCAATAGCGTAAATGTTCAAATGTTTGGCATTAAGTGATTGCAGAATGCAATCTGCCCTCCACGCACCTGCGTTAAAGCAGTGTCTTCCTGGCTAATTCGCGCTGTCAGCAGATGGTGCGATGGCCTTGTGGTTAGAAGGCATACTAGCCCGTCCTCTAGCTTCAACGTCGCTGGTTCAAACCTACCCAGGATTGATGAGGCCCAACTGGCCGAAACATGTCTTGTGGTGGCTACATCTGTTGAGATTTGATAAAATGGCTGATCTATATGATGATATAAGCGCATTTCGCTAAAAATGCTCAATAAAGCATCTCCTTTTTTTTGCATTTTCATGGTTTCCTTATTCTACAGAAGTGCATATTGTAATCATGCATTTTGACTACGCAAATAGCGTAAATGTTCAAAAACATTCTCTGCAGCAAAAAATTATAATCATTCATTATAATAACTGAAGTCAATACCTATTGTCTGGTATGTAAACTGGTTTTTCACGCTAGCTCTTCGTAAAAATGCTGATGACTACTGAGATACAGAAAGTTATCTTGCAAAGATTAATCAACAGTTTCGTCAAGGATTGAAGAAGCAGTCTCTTTTAGTTGTGTATTTGTTTGATTAACTACTTTGTGTACTAATTTGACGAGATAAATGCAGTAAATTGAGATCTATGAATTATTCTTTAATCATCAAACTCAGTTGAAGGCATTGCAGCAAAGTATTCGAATTACAATCAAATGCTTAATCTAAAACTGATATTTTATCTAACACATATGATAAGAACTTATTATCTGTGTGAATGATAATTACCCCCAGTTGCCTTTCATGCAGAATTCTCGATTGAACGTTCAACATGAAACGACTTCCTGATGCAAGAGGAAGCTAGATTTATCAAAGCTAACAATTTACTTTGATATCCAAACTTATCGAGGAATATTTATTCGACGATATTTGTACTTGAAAAGTTGTCTAACGACCTGTCATAATTTGTCTACTTTATTCTGACCGTTTGACGTATGCAATTATGTTACTGTTTGCACATGTACTGAGATAGACAGTTACAAGAATTCATTTCACTACCATACCCTCTCTTCTGTCAATAAGACAGTTTCCGTGAAGTACATGTAAGATAATTTCGAAATTTATTTCCCTTCCTATGAAAGTCGCTATAGAACATTGCTAATTGATATTTTGATAACATTTAGCGAATGTAAGAGAAGAAAATGTAATTACTGCCGATTCAATAGGTTTTAACAGGAAGGAACTGACATCAATCTAATTATTGAAGTCTCTGAAATCCTCCCTTCTCAAATTTATAACACAAAGCCGATTTTACTGAATTATGAAATAGAAGCCTCGTTTTCCGACAGGAAGTATAGTTTGATATCATACAGTGTGATTAGCATGTTAATGTGATTAAATATGATTATTGTAATGGGAGGATTATGGGAATGATTAAAACAATAAATTTAAACAACAATACCTCATTTAGTATAAATGCCATAAGTCAATGAGATTTAAGTTGTTCGGACTTTGGTCAATATCATGCAATAGTCATTTTTATGATAATTATTGCACTTTTAGGACAGATTTCTTCTGCATCAGCTGGAAATGCGATATTTTTAGCAATAGCTCGTTTGACTGATTATCTTTCAAAGTTAATGAAATTGTCATGACAACATGTTTTGTCATCAACAAACAGCTATTCTAACCCAATGAAGATCTACATCAATCAGCCGACACTAATGTCGTAGTTGGCATTATAATTCATCTAAGCATAAGATTTCTACATTTTGCCGGACAATATTGCTCTTGGTTGCAATATTGTCCGGTAAATGATATGCAATTTCTATGGAAGAAAAAGGCCCAATATATGTCCGCTACCACAGATGTTTCAGCGATTAATTGATCACATAAAATTAAGCATTGCCGCTGTATGCTGTAGTGTAACGAATTGAAAGGCTATTTTCTCCATGATCAAATAATGGAATCATTTGTGTTTTCTACGTTTCCATTTGTCCACCATTTGGATCAACCCATGTCAATGCTTTGCATAGAATCAATACATTCAAGTGCGTAGATAACTTGAAAGCATGAAAACATTCATTGTCTACTTATATTTCTAAATCTATGATGCAATGATATAGGAATAATGACAGTTCGTACATTGCTGCCTGTTGTCGGCAGGCAGCAATGGCATTACCCTGCCGTCATTTTACTGATTTGTACATTACTTGCCTTGAAATCTCATATGGTATTCCTTCATTCCTCGGATAATCTGCATTATTGTCCTCTAAACTATGACAATATTCCTATACTATTGTCCGCTGAATTACATTGAAATTACATTGGGTTGAAAACTGCATTATTGTCCGGAAGAAGCACTCTATGTCAAATCTCCATAGAAATTAAGCAATAGTCAGAATTTTAGAGCAGAGGTTTTCATATGTCCAAAGATAGAACATAGATTGTCACTTAGGAATCATTGCTTGGAGAGATCGCCATACATTTAATCTTCCTTGGGTTAGAATACCAATACCATCCATTTCTATCGGACATAAATGCAACATTCCTCGGACACTAACGTGTGCTCAGAATCAATACATTTATGTCCTCTAAGGGCCGATTTTTAAAACGAGGGCTAAGTTAAGCCGCGGCTCAATGCGCAGTTAGGCCACGGTCTAACAAACTTTCACTTAATAAAACACGACTTTTTAAGCCGCGGGCTAACCCGCGGCTCACTCTCTTAGCCGCGGCTTTTGATTTTCTCTTTTTACAACGAAGCTTCGCTTGCACAGCCTAAGCCGCGGCTCTCTTTTTCTTGTCAAAGTTAGACCTCGGCAGAGGCAGGTGTAAGTGCTGGTGAGCTACGGGTTTTCATCCATATAAAGCGGAATTTCGATCATTAAGGACGGAAGTAGAATGAATTACTTGAAGTTGAGACAGCAAATTCACGAAAGGCAGGAGACATTTCGATATTCGACTCCATGTTCGTCTGACTCCATGTTCGATTAAAGAATTCCAGAAACCTCTTCTCGACATCGTTCTTGATAATTCAATCCAATCAGATAGTGACCTTGATTGAAATGACATCAAGATGACGTCAGAGTTAACGTTTCATCGGTGTGGCTGATGTGTCAGAGATAGACCACGGCTCAAAGCCACGTCTTCGGTAGGCCGCGGTTCATCCTCGTTTTATAAATGCAAAGATAAGCCGTGGCCTAGTGAGGCCGTGGCCTTTCATGATCCGCGGCTTAACCTAGCCCTCGTTTTAAAAATCGGCCCTAAAAGTAGATGCTATTCCTATATTGTCCACTCAAGTGCTACTAACTTAATCAAAGCGAAAATTCAGATTTTTATGGATAAATCTCTCAGTTAAAATGAATGCTGGAAGATAGGATTTCTGTTGAATAGATATTGAACCGATTCAGAGCAGATCACAATTACCGCTGGTTGACGAGAAACTAAATCGATCAGCAGGAATGACCAAATACATCATGCACGTAAATGGTGTGGATATCGTTTGCAGTGCACTTGACGGAACACTATTGAAGTGAGAAGTCGATTTAAGTAAACCTAAGATTGTCCATCTTGACGACAATCTCCTATTCAAATTCACTACTAAGCAAAACATGTGTCTAGAAGAAGGTTTGTGGACATCAATTTCAGCTACAACAACATGAACATTAGCTTATAAAATCACCCGTGCGAAGTTCTGTCAGAAACATCTTTTTGCTAGCTGCTGAGGGAGAAATCTGACTTAAAAGTACAATCAAAATCATGAAAATTGCAAATCTCATTTTGGGTGATTAAATGAATGTCAGATTATTACGTTATTGAGTGTATTAGACTCGGAAGTACATGGATCTACATGAAAAAGTGGAATTCTACGATGTTTGACGCTCTGTAACTTGCAAGACGACTGGAACTAAAGCTTGAGAATGATCGTTTTACTGATGTTGGTTGACAATTTACAAATCAAAAATGATAAGAAGGTAGTGAGCGAATTTAGGAAGAAAGAGTCAGTAGCCCTCGGATTGTCATTCAAGCGACTGCATTTTATGTCTTTCAACATTGTGCAGTATTCATCTCTTCACTGAACTCATTCTGACCAAATAATAGATAATTTTCGTAGTGATAACAAGAAAGTCTCTGTAATTATAAAGGACTAGACAGGACATGAACATTGAAACCAGTAGTACGTCGTGGAAGTAGTAGTGCCGTCATGTCAACGCACCTAAGCAATAGCGGCTTCCACTGCCTGGTAATGGGAAGGCACCGGAGCGGTCATAGAAATAGATTGTTTATCTGAAGTTGACTAGCATGGAAATTGACTAAAGGTCGCGGTACATCCAGGGGAACTAAGTTGGGTGCATGAATTGCCAATGAAGAACCTTTAATTAAACATGAACATGTGACTGATTCTAACCCAGTGATGCAGCCGCTGACAAGTGCATCTAAATTAAAATGCGTGCGATTAATGTGCCACAATTGTGTATTGCATGAAGCCTAACCACCATTCTAGAGGTTTTGTTGCTATCAATTTCTATGGTTGCGGAAGCTTGTCGGTGTATTTTGCAAATACTCACAGTCATTATCATTTCTATTTATAAATAGAATGATAAAATGATTTACAATAAATCGCCTTGCGGCAGGAATCTACAACTGTTGCATGTTTCAGTAACTTGGTTCTTCTCAAGATCCAGTGAAATAAAGATAGATCGGTGCCTAGCGGATCAGTTGAAATGACCTTCAATCACAGAGATAAATTGCTTTGTCTGCGTGTTTGGGTCTAGAGATGACTTTCCTCAATAGTGATGGTCACGGCTAGAAGATGATAAACGGCCAGAGCTGCTTTCGAGGGGCAAGAGGATAATTTTCCATTGGACGTGATGTAACTTTAGCCTGAATTCTGACGAACTAGATCATTGACGCACACAGTCAATAAATTTGGATCGTGAAGAATCGAGCAGTGTGAACAATATTTCCATTTGACGAATTTATCACTAGGAAACATTGAGTTAAAGATATGTACTTGTCACTTGACAGGCCTGCCTGCTGTCTGACCATTGAAGCCCGTGGACTACTTCTGCAGTGCAGGCGCTTGACAAATCACACAAGCCAAAGATAGACGAATATCTATGTCAATCTCAATTGTCTGCTACCATTGCATGCACTGACTGGGATAGGTTTGTGTCCTCTCTAGACTAAACCACACGCAAATGAATCTATCTGTGTGCCTTCAACGATCCTCTATTGTCGGTTCTAGTGTCTAGCTGAAGCAAAGCGAAAAGTAGGATTCTCATGGAGATTTTTCTTGATTGTGACGCTGTTTGATTCTCATATCCAGCCACATATATTTTATGACTACGATATATTCGAAGCGACTTAAAAGTCCGACTCCGGCAATTAATCCGCCCAAGCTTGGTCCGTTATGTCGATGACATATTCCGGGTCTATTTTGCAGTTTGCGGAAATCTTTCTAGCATTTGCTCCAGGGTGAATGCGGGTCCTCGATCCGGACGATCCGGAGGCTTCGGGTCAAGGCCGACCCCCGGACCCAGACAAACCTGGACTCGGAACTTTTTCCACATTTTCCATAACTAGAAAAACAGTGGACCTATGCCTATACAAAGGGAGATCCGTGTTGCACACACATCTCATTACATCTAGGTCTATATTTAGGGTTGTATGATAGCATATTCACAAGATTCAACACCCTTAATAGGTCTACAAGTTTTGTGATAGCCTAGGCATTAGGCTGATAATTTCAACACATGCCTATTAGCGGTAAACTCTGATGTAAGTTATTTTTTGAGAAAATGACATCTATTAGCGTCATGCACTGTGCTGTACACACAATTTTCCTTACAGATCTCTAAACTCCTCATACCGATTTACAATGACTTTACAAGTGCCAGCGGTTATGTAATATTGAAGCTACAAAAAAAAAATTCCAGTTCGGGTCCATGGACCCGTAGACCCGCGGACCCGACCCGGATTCCAGCATGATTCGCTCCCTCCTGAAATCAATGTGATCGCAAATGTTCGTATTTCTCCTTTTAAACTGCATCCTCAAATAATCCACCGCCCATGGCTCCGCTTGTTTTTGATATCACAGTAATTTCAGGAAATGTAGATTGAATGATGCACACTTAGGACAATGTCTACACTACACTCTTCAGTTCTGCGTCCAATTGACGGGCACTTGTATAATAGCGGACAGACGAACGCTATCGGAAAATCCTCTCGAAATCTTTCTTCCTGCATCAATTTCCTATTCTCTGAACTTCCCGCCTTGTGGACACGAACTGAACACGGCTCGTGTAAACATAGCTTAGATAACTCGACGGGAAGCTACATTAACGCCTTGTAACTGCTACCACTGTCATGTTGACTTTCACTTGAGACCGTATTTGACGTCTCGTCAAGGTTTTTCATCGACAGACTATTTTCCATTATTTCAAGTGTAAAGATGGATACCTGACACTCAGTTCGCCGTCGGAATGAATAGATGGACAATTTCTACTGTAAACTTGGTGTCATTGTCGGCGAATGCTGTTCCTTATCCTGCCACCATCTATTTTGGATTCCAGTTCGTATAAGTTGGAATTCAGCCTTCACTCATTTTTGGGAATCATAAGATAAGATAAAAGTTGATGAATTAGCATCTATAAATATTCATCAACAAGAAAATTAAAATCATTTCACATAGCGAAAATTGGAGACATATATGTGAAGCAAAAGGAACTTACATTCAACTGGATACCTAGTTGGGAACGTGTATTAATATCCCGTCCATATTGTGGGGGGAGTGCGTGGTGGTTGGGGCGGTTCATTCTTGTCATGGCCCTCTGGGCGCTCTTGTGACTTTAAATCTTACATACACTGTAAACAGCCAGTTAGCAGCCAACACTAAAAAACACAGAATATAGCTAAATGGGCTAATTTGTATAAATTTATATAATAAAATTGCAAAAACTGTACTTTTCCAATTATGTCACGTTAAAAATACATGTTGTAGAACCTTGAACTACTATTAAAGTCCATAAGATGTGAAAGAAGTGTTATTTCACTCATCATTAAATATTATATTAGTTTTTAATATAATGTAATATTTTCTTGCATTTCTTGATTTTGAATGCTGCAGACAGCAGCTACTAAGAAATGTGACAAAGTTCGAAAAAATTAGGTGATAAACGGGAGAACCGTGAGAGAGCGACAGGAGCACCGACGGAGCTCTAAATAATACTGTGAGGTAATAGCGACTTCCCGTCGGACGTTTTACCTTTACAATTTTAGATGATTAAATGGACTTGAATTGTCAAACAACTGTTTTTATTACATTTTCTTGCATGGAAAACAGTTGCCAATTTAGATTTATAGAGAAACACAGGTAGATTCAGACAGAGCCGACAAACAAAAGTCAAGGTCAATTAAAGTCACGCAATTAACACAGAATCCATCACAAGCGCCATCAAAGTGGCATTGATCATATCGAAATTGAAAGTAGTATTTTGACTGATCACAATACATCATTAAAAACACAATCGATTACTGACATTTAATTGAAACTAAAAAATTACAAGCCCCTGACATCAAGATGATAAAGATCACTGATTGCCGCATTGTAGAAAGAAAAAAATGCCGTGCTCTGATGTCTTGTTGTCTGATCACTAAAACATTTGAGTAAAAAGAGATTTGATCAGGATATTGTAAGAGGTAAACAAAGGAATACACACGAATATCGGAAACTTCACTGAGTCGATGCTGCACTTTCCTCAAGGGTTGCATGACGTCAGGTACTTGAAAATGAAGCTGCAAGGAAAACGGGGCTTTCAATGAAGGATCTAAGAAAGCCGAACCTGCCTTCAAAGGTAACGCCGTTAGCGTTTCATTGAATGGGGAAGAAAAGGCCGGACGAGAGTTGGTAAACTTGTTACACTTCCTTAATGAGACTCTGATATTCGACTGACTTTCTTCGTGCGGCTTTATTCAATAATTTGCTTTTCTTCTTCCCCGCCCCTACATCCGCCAGTGAACGTGAAACAGACCTTCCGTAGAATTCGTCGCCCGAGGCGTCCTCTGAAACATATTCTCTTTCCGTCTCGGTCTTTTCTGAGCTATTCCTCAATCTCCCGACTTTCTTCATCTCACAAGTCTTCCCATATGTCATGCTGCTCCTCCCTCTGTAATTCCAACTGCTCTTGATTGAATGAAATATTCTTTGAATTTGACACTTGGGTGCTTCATCTATCCATCTATGATATATGCACATCAACAGCGATAGTACTTGAAGATCCCATTCGCATCACTTCAAGTGCTGAATATCAATTTGTCAAAAATTTTATCAATCCTATAGGATTCCCATAGCTGGATTGATGCAAGAATCCTAACGGTTTGATGAATTTATAGCTAGACAAGTCTGCAATTTGCAATATCAAAATGCACGTATGCAATGACTGATCTCAATCACAGAATGTGGCAGCAAATGTTGAATTCATGTTGGTCTAATCTCGCTTCGCCAAACATTAGTGCTATAAATTCTATTTTTTCTGTGGAAATCCTACTTCATCAAATTCAGAGTTGTTGTTCTTAGAGCTTCAACACTCTATATTACTAAAGGACTAGGCCGGACATGCATATTGAAAACAAAACATTGCAACATAATTGGCTTTGTACGGGAGCTTCATTATCATAGAGGCAAAAAAGCAAAAAAAGGCAACTCCCTATACAGTAGGCCGAATGTTTTAATAAAGCAGTGAAGGTAAATACACAAGCCAACGTTTCGACAGTCACTGTCAGCGTCAAGGCGTAGTAAAAGTAGCTACAAGAACGAGGAGTGGTTAATATATTGTCGTCTCAGGGCCGAGTATCCCTCAATCAATCAGCTCGTGTTTGCGATCTAATTTAGGGTTGTACTTCTTAATATAGTCGGCTTCACTTAGACGTGACGTGTCTCTATTGGTGATTTAATTTAGCAAGGATTTTAATGTCAAAGTCCGTAATGGTCATTTTACTCTGATGATCTTTATTCGCATGTTCTGCCAACGCACTGACATTGCTCGATAGCTTTAAGCTGTTATAAAGAAGCGCTACAGTATCTGCAAGTAAGGCAGCAAACTACAAAACGGTCATCGCAAACGCGGTGGTGATCAAGCTTATCACAAAGATAACAATTGCTGTGTCTTTTAATACGACGAGCTGAAAAACATTGCCTAGAGGTCTTATTAGGTTTACTGATTTAAGGTCACGGGTAAATAATATTTGCATAAAAGTTGATTTAGTTTACGATTGCAGCTGTCAGTAATGAAAGCAAGAGAGCATTTTGCGTTACCATTATGATTAATTCTGTTCTTATGTTTTTTCTCTTTCTTCTTTCTCGTAAAATTCACACTATAGCCGCTGTAATTCAAGCGGATATGCAGACGTTCAGCAGCATTATGTTCCAAAATGGGATTAGAACACCTATCCCTGACGTGCGTTCAATCGTAAACACGAGCTGATTGATTGAGGGATACTCGGCCCTGAGACGACACTATATTAACCACTACTCGCCCTTTTAGCTACTTTTACTACGCCTTGACGCTGACAGCAACTGTTGAAACGTTGGCTTCAACGTTCGGCACTTCAAAGTTCAAAACATTCGGCCTACTGTATAGACAGTTGCCTTTTTTGCAATGATTGCAACATTGCACAGATTCAGTGTTAGCATTACAGGTATGTGTCATAGAGAATAGTTTTCATATAACAACTTGCAAAAATATTTCCTTACGGCAATTTCCATCTACATGTTTGGCATACATCAGTAATTTGAGTATTCCTAAGATCCAGCAACCCTGACATACGCCTTAGCGCCTAACCGAGCATCTGAAATTATCATCAATAAGCAGCTGTTGTCCAGTCTAGTCCCACTAATATTGACAGGTCATAGAGGATCGCAATGAAGAAAGTTATAGTTTCAAATAGAAATGAAGAGATATTACTGATTCATTAATTTGAGTTTTCGAGTTTATTTGAAGCTGATTGCCTAAGTTGCACAAAGGGACCACTACAAATCGATAAAAACAGCCAAAATAATCGTTAATCATCAAAGAAAACATTCGTTGATATCAGATATATTTGAAGGCGTCAGAATAAGAGGACTAACACAGCTGAATAAAATAAAGCAAAGGAACAGTGGTCGCTGATTCAAGCCGGTAATTTTAGCCGTTGATTTTAGTGGTTATTCACCTTTTCTCACTGTGCAGTGTAAGGTGCATAGTCAAAACATGTAGTTTCATAATATGTCTTAGAATCACTAATATTCTCTTCCAGGACATTTATCAGTTTTGCATGAATAAATTTTTAAAATGAAAGATTTTTGAAAAATAATAATTTTCAAATGCAATTCGCGAGCGTTCTAAGCACCGCGCGATGTTAGAATCGCGTTCACATCCGCTTGCACTATCCTTTACATACAAATGTTTGCTATTTCAGGATCAGCATTGTTGTGAAATGTTGCCCCAAAAATGCGGGTCAAGCTGTTGCTGTGGTGAAACAATATGCATGACTGGTTTAATTCGCTTCCATAACTAGAAAAATGCACTTTGAAACATTTCTTGTGAAACATTTATGGAATTTGAAACAAGAGGTAAAATGATATATTCACAATGGTAAAGACATTGACATAGGGCCTACATGAATGTAAGACACAGATAAATGAATGACAGGCGTAATATCAACACTAATTTAACAGAAACATCTGCGGTTTAGGCATCGATTAATGCATCAATGAAAGCATTAGATGAGAACAAATAGTTCATGACATCACACTTATGACCACGGGCGAATTCATTACCGCTATAATGTCTTTCAATTACTTAGCACCTGCCGGTGTTGATTTTCGTGCATTTAACAATGGAAGTGTTAATCCTTCGGGTCAGTATCATAAATCTAATGTATTTTTGCGTCATAGACATGCAAAGTGAATGAAATTGAAACAAACAAGAAATAGATTGTTGGATGAACTTTTCTGCACTGAGTACAAGCACACAAAATCCAGCCACCAAAATGGCTTGTGCATAGAATACAAGCATAAAATTTGCCATTTGCATTTTGAAAGTTTTAGAGAGAGCCCTTACTTGAATATAAGTGTTTACTAGGAATTGAAAATTTGGGCGGAAAGTGTATTGTAGCTTTGAATTTCCGGGTGAAAACATTTGCAATTTTTATTGACTCGTAGGTTCCGTGTTATTCAATTTCCCCTCTTTGTCTTGCGAATGTTATTCAAATAATTCAAACTGAAGATACGCTCCTGAGATCTCGAGACTTGTGGCTTCTTGGAGACTGTTTTAAGTTTGCACTTGCATCTCTGCTAAGATTTGAACAGATTTTAACTCTGGCTTCTAGAAGAGTCCATTAGCCTGTCTTTTTCGAAGCAGAAATTAAATAAAAGCAGTTTTTTTATATACATGTAGCTTTCCCGGTCAGCAATTTAATTGGGGGGGGGGGGTCTAGAGAATGTTGTAACTCATATATAACGACCTCAAAATCTGCCTTAATGATCTGTTTCTATCAAATTGCCATGCAAAAGATGTGGGATTGGCAGGACTCGAACCTACGACTGCAAGCTATCTTCACCTGTCGCTGTGTCCATCTTACCATCTCAAATGCAAATAATATAGAATTAAATGAGAAAATCTATAGAAAAAAAGCATGAAAAAACATGTGCAGGTAGGACTCGATAACATTTCCTTCGCAAGATTACTATGTCTTCTGTTCACATCATACAACGTAGGCCCACTGCGTATGCAGCATTAAGCATTGACTATGCATGTGTATTTCTTGGCAGTATTATAAGCATTCTCATCTGACTCACTAGCAGCTGTAGCAAGCCATAGGCAGACTTATCGGATTATGGGATTAATTGTTTCAATCTGCTCTCGCTGCGAAAATAATGTCATATTCAAAAACAATACTCAAAAAACTGAAATATAAATTGTGCAGAAAAATATTAAACCTAAAACCATTACAAAGCGGTGACAAAATTAAGTTGGAATGCAGATTGAATGTCCCCACCGGAACAAGGACAATGACAAAATGCAAGTCACTGCAATTTTATGGATCTATTCCTTTTATTTAATAAGTTATCATGAAATGAAGTCAAAGTTCAAATTAAAATTTTAAACGTCAATGCTAAGTTAAATTGAAGGTCAGCAGTCACTCAGTGAACCTCGCTTTCATCACATATCAGTCAATCAATTAATTGCATTCACCTGCATTACATCATATATTTTATGACCCCGAATTAGTCCTATTGAACCACGGTAACTACTTTTCATTTTCTCCTTCTTTCAGGACTCGTGGACATATCCTCACACTCACTTGCATGAAAGCATTAGTGAATGAACGCTGTCGTGGATCGCATGAAAATACTCTGAAGCGATTGCTGTTGGATGCAGTCTTCGACGTGTCTCCATATAAACGCGCCGCCAACTACCTCTGTCACAAGGAGAACATGCGCAGTGAGTCTTTGCCATTTGCAGTAGTGAGGCGAGGAATTTTATCGTCCTGGCCTCACCAATTTATCGTCGCTATGTCGCCTGTTTGTTTCACTCCAGACAATGTTGCTATCTCATGGGACATTTTCCGGTCAACGAGAAGCAATCAGAGAGATTGATTCTCCTTCCTATAGTGTGTTCATTCGTACATTGAAATCATGTCCTTTATTTTCAACGAGTCTTTCCTTTTCAGCGTACAGTTTGGCTTTCCCAGGCATTTGTCATTCTTTGTGATTTGTCATTTCATTTGTTTTTCACTACTTCAATTCTACTCATTTTGTAGAGGATTTCAGACATCAAATATTGAATCATGTGACTCGCTTCAACTTTTATATTGAAGTTGATGTTCTGAACTCAATCATGTTTCAAATTTCATGGCATTCTAATAAATAGTTTCTCTTCTGCAAAAGAAAATGTATGACTATTGCCAAGTGTTTCACAATGCGTAGATATTTCTTCAATTTTACCATTGGGTTCCAATGGGAATCCTTTAGCCCTACCTATAACCGAAAGTGACTGACTGTGAGAGTTAAGAATTTGATTTTTGTATTCATCGTTTCAAGATCTACAAGTACATGCTATTAAGATAATAGATAATCAAACCAAATAAGAAAAGGATATGCGTATAGAACTCGAATGTATTAAAATGAAGTCAATTAAATCACAAATTTTCGGCCGAAGCCTTCATCAGGTGAGAGACAAATACACTGTTAAGATGCTGTTGTAGCAAGTGTCAATTTTCATGGAGTGGCAATCATAAACGTCACATGATTTAGCAGAAGCTTCAAGGGTAAGTACATAGAACACACAATAAGAAGATATGGCACTCTCAATGCACCATCCGTAACATAGCTAAAAACAGAGAATAATAAAGAACAATAGATAATGGATAAAACTGCATATTAAAATAGAAGATCAATTACGTACAATTATAAAAACACAAACACAAGTAAGTACAACAAAGCAGCATGTACTAAAATCATATTACCACCATGACATTAAAAAAATGTGATCGACTGGAAAAAGAATATTAAATATCTAATTCCCTGCCTATGCATCCATTCATTAGCGATTCCTGGTTTCGTAATGCTTCTATAGACCGTCGAACGTTTGGATGCTTTACATTTTTATCTAAAAATTTCCACTTCAATGGCAAATCAGTCGACTTAGGGTTAACATCATGATAATTCAAATGACTGTAAATCGCAGAATTCTTATCACAAAGGTGTTCTTTGAAACGAGTAGCAAAAGTTCTGCAAGTTTCACCGATATACATGTGATCACAAATGGCACAAATAATTTCATATACTACAAATTTGGTATAATTGTTATATTTTGGATCATGCTATTAAGCCCTTTGTGAGCGAATTTAGGAAGATAGTGTCAGTAGCTGCCGTCCTAATAGAGCAGGGCTCTTCATCTGGATCGCCATTCAATTAAATGTGTATCTGAAATTTACTTTACATGAATATGTAGTTCAATTTAATTGGTACCTTTTGTGAATTCTAAAAAGAATTGCATTCGATGAAGAAGTGCAATTACAGTAGTCTAGAACACACATATGCAATTAGTGTGTAATTGCAAGTACTAAAGCACACACTGAACTGCGTTTGCTAACCGTACGAGCTGTCTAAGCAACAATGATTGACCTTAACTTCATCTCTGCAATGGGAATGGTATTCCTCAAATACCGTTCGATTTAGTTCAAAGGAAACGCTACCTTGAACAAAGTTCAGTATATTTCGATGGCGTCAATTGACCTTTGGGATTTTTAGACCTGCATAAAGACATCAAAGCAACGAAAATAATCTTGTGATTCAATAAGTCAGATTATGCAAGGTTGCTGACGATTAATATTTGAAAAAATCGATTACTCCGAGAAGGAGATCAATCCATAGATTAAACAGCAAAATATGACCGTCTAATAAGACGTTTTTCTTGATATTCCTATAATACAAACATAAGTAATTGCTGTATTTGATCTATTCGCTCTTCAATTTAGTTATTCTTATATTAGATTTGAATGTTATTTGTCAGCCCCTGGTAGGACGACGAAACGTCGAATGTAAAATTTTGCTATCTTAGTCAATGTAGCGTCGTAAATTGGGAGCGAATTTTTTTCTTTGTTGATAATTTTTTCTTAGACGATAAATTATAATAGCGAATCTCCAAATCTCCACGTTATGGTATATTTGAGAATTGAATCAATTAATCGAGTGGAAATGTCAGAGACATCGAAGAAAATTTCTCGTTCTTCATATTTGCAGACTTTTTAATCTGCATGCTAATGCCCATTAGGAAGGTATTTCTCAATGTGCAGCTTATTGAAAGACACATGGACAGGTTACGATTTCAAATAATTTTTCGACATTTTAAAATCATGCGATTGTTCCTTTCAAGGTATCAATGCTTCGAGTATTCGGTTGAGAAGTAACAGTACATTAAACGACATTGACATACCGACCTTATAAAGAGAAGCAGAGATGAGTTTCAGTGAAAAATATACAAAAGGAGTAAATGCAAATATAGTTAAGGGACTAGCAACACGATAATAACAATATCAAAAAAGAACGCAACGAAAATGCTTGTGTAGAATATTTTGCGGTTTTACATGACCTCGCACTCGACAGATGATTCACGAAGTAGTGCTGCGCATTGAATGGACACGGTTAGAGATATCGATTTACTTGGCCAGTAGACATTTCAGAGATGAAATTAATTCACTTTAATACACACTTTATTATTTGCTGTCTGTTATTGCTGCCTACATCTAAATGCATAGCATCCTGAATTTAAAGAAGTAGCCGAAAGTGCATCAAAGCGCTGTGCTCACCTGCAAGAATAATTCATTCCAATCACATGGTCTCCATCAGTCTGACAGGCAGTCGCTGATGATCAATCCAGGCGTTGGTCGGCTTCCTGAACGGCTGGGAGCCATAGATGTTGGTAACGGCACCACCTCTGTACATGCTCATGTTATTGATCAAAGAACCGGTCCGGTGCACCGAAATGTACGAAGTTCGATCAAATTGATATCTACTGTCTATTTTCAATAAAATTATTCACTTTATCTGTCATCTTAGTCACAGCAAATTGGAGAAAACAAATGATTAATTAAGCCAACTATAAGGGGAGAATTATTGAATTCTAATTATCAATTCAATTTTCTACATACTGAAAATGACACCTTTTGTAAACGACGGCTACATAATAAATGAACCGATGCTTCGATGCATCTCCTGATGGTGAGAAGAAAATGTGAAAAGCCGACGAAAATTAGATAACGCAAGTTCATGAAAGATCATTTTATGCCACGTAATCTCAATTCCCACGACCTCAGAATTTCAGAATCTCATTGCGATTGCTGCGTACTCTGCAGTTGCACCTCTTGCTAGGATATAGGCAGTCTCAGTATTTCAGAGCCAGCGATCGGTCCGAAAGACTTTTTTCGGTATCGGGTAGCATTATCGCATCACAGGGAGATTGGTCTCCGTGACACAGCGGTTAAGTGCTTGCCCTAGCGACGCTTTGGTCCAGAGGTCGAGACCCGAAGGTGCCTTTGGAAGTCTTCAGGAAGGGCATCAGTACTAAAAGTGCCACAATGTTCAAGAAAAGTCTGACTATGTCAGCAGCGTCCAGGGGAGAGTAGTGACGTCAACGCTTCATTCAGAAAGATTGCTTGAAGCCGAGTAACGTCGAGATGTTGACCTTCTTGCGCAGTAATTTGCGGATAACCATGACATTGCTTCGAATCTTTCTTCATTTCTTGTTGTGTTCAGGTATAAAAATGAATAAAAAGTAGACCCTTCCTATGCTCCCTATGAGAAGTGCTGGTTAAGAATGATAAATAAAATTATAGGAAGACTATGTAAGTCTGTCTTTGATTCTTTGGAACAATTGGAATTTTCCTGGTACTGCTTAAAATTTGAATTGAACTCTAGAAAATATGAACATCTATTGTGAAGGATGCTTTCAAAATTTGGCAACTTCAAGCGATTGTCACACGACAATCTAGAACATGACAGAATTTTCATTTCGCCTATACTTTAACAAGTGCCTCTGTGCAACCTTTTAAAATTTTCGTTGCTCCAGTCATCATGCCCGGTGCACCGATGCGAGCAGATACAACTAGCGCACACCCTATTTGCAAATTATTTTATAAAGATGCTATTATTTATTAAGAGAAATGATAACAGCCGTGAATACTTAGAAAGTGCACTGATAAACTGCCGGTGCTTTCCCATTGTCAACCAATGGAAGCCGTCATCGCTTAGGTACTCGCTGTCTTGACACTGCATGTTCTAGTCCTTTATTATCATAGAGGATATAGGATTTCTATGGATATTCTAAACTAGAGAAAACACATGAATAATTGTGATCTTACGGTACTAAGTCGATGGAAGTTGTTTTCCAGTGGGATATTGAGTACGGCTTTCATTGACCACTACATTCTTATTACAAGAAAATTTCAATGCCCTATAGCTATCTTCTAAGGCAATTAACAATGATCTTACGGCTGAATTTTAGTTATAGAGACTCAAAATTTAATTGCCCAGGGGTCATCAAAGATTAGTTGTAATTAAATTGTGATAAGTAAATAGTCAGTCACCTTTTTTTGCTTATTACGATGATCACCATTTATATAGACTGATTTTTCAAGGTGGATATTCAATTCAACATATAAGAAGTCCACATGCAGTTTTGCAAGTCGCATAATAGCTTCACATCAGATTACAAGAAAGTGGACAGTGAGCAGATAGATCTATCACATTAAATACTTTTTGATACATTCTTAATTGGACTTGAATATTGATGAATTTAATTAGACGTCCGAGCGTAAGTTTATGCATTATTATAGTGATGATCACTTGGTGCAACAAGTTAATGAAGAATCATGCGTGCCGATCGGCTATTTATAGATCTATAGGTCATCTATAGTTACCTATAGATAACAGAACACAAAAGAAAAGTTCTGTGATTTATTATACTATTGTACTTTGTAAGATTGAAATATGAATTTGGACATCCACTAACATATACCTGCAGTAAATAGTGCCCTACTCTATAATCCTAGAAGCATTTTGTCACTGGTGGGATTTTTCCCTACGATAGTGAGTGGTGATGACATTACTGACTGAAACTGATCAATAAATGGCAAAGATTTTGAAACCTACGGAAACTGCTGTTCAACTTTTATTTTCCGGAAGGAGAGGCAGGTGCAAGTCCTGTAACGCCGGTATATGGGACTATCAACTGCGAAGAAGAACTGTCGTGTAATTCACACATTCGCATATGAAACATAAAATCCTATCAAACAACGAATTCATACTATGCAATTCAGGACATATCGATCACATGATTTACATGTATGTTGACACCTCTGAATTACATGTTATTTGTTTTCCATTGTGAACTTACTTTGGTAACTATCAACAGGCTGTTTGAAGTTGGATAACATCGTGTTCCATTCATTTATACACAGCGGCATTTGCAGTCTGTCTGTCTTGATTTCTTGTTTTGTCATGGCGTTAATGTGGAATGAAAATCATTTGATGAAAGCATTAGGATACAACAAGTAGCTTCAGAATTTAAGATGAGTGCAAGAATTTTTGTAAAGAAAGGTTGACCCGATGCATGACGAATCGGACCCTATTGCTAGCCACGACTGTTGTGATCCGATGTCACTGACAATAGGGCTACAAGAAGGCAAGTGCATCGAGACTGTGGAAACAAGCATTCCTTTTGATTATGCAAATGGCAGAAAAACTTCACTCTTGATAAGCTTCACTTCAATAGGAATATCTAATTAGCGTCTAGCCACTTTGCAAAGAATTCAGCGAATTTTTAGAATGCTTCATTTGTAATGAGATCGTGCATTTTCCAAATATTTTCTTTATCATTTTTTAAAAAATATTGTAAATAAATGTCATCATTTGCTCTGTTTTCCATCTATTTGTAGACACTGCCTCCTTGACATATGTTCTTCATAATTAAATCAATAGTTCGGCTCGTTCATCTATTTTGATCTATGCTCTTTTGTGTAATAAATATCTTATTTGTCTTTTGATCAGGTAAATGATTATGAGACTTGTAAATGGATATCCGTAACTGCAATACAAAAGTCAATAATCATCTTTTACAAGTCACTGCCGAGATGGAACGTTTTATTCTTCTAATTGTCTTGAGCTTTAAGTATTCATTCATTCAATGTAAGCTACAAGCATGAAAATGATGAGAATAAACATGGTGCTGCAACGATGACTCCATGATAAGTCCTAATTTAATAGCATTTTCGTATTTTGTAACTGTACAGCATTCATTGGACTGCATTTGCCGCATATAGCTTGGCATATATGTCTCTCAAGGTACAGGGAGGCATGCTACACATATTTCTTAAAAAGTGCTAAGATACTCTAAAAAGGAACACGTTTGACATGAGTTAGGAAGATATTTCATTAATTTTGACTCTCCTGAGAAAATATCATACAAAAAATTATTTATTTATTTATCTGCGAAAATCATGAGTTTGATATATCTAAAAAACATGCATCAAAATTACACAGAATTTTGTCAATGAGATATAGCAACAGTGATGGTAGAACTGTATGCTTGTAATTGTGATCATAAATGTTGCAGCAACTTTCGATGGTCAAAATAATTGAGTAGAACTATTTGAGTTTATCAATGCGTGTTCAGTCTAGACTTTTTATATTGAAAGATGTGTGTAAGAGCTATGCACAAAAATTGAAGATATGAAGATAGCAATTGAGAATCTCGAATACTCATTGATTCTAACAAAAATACTTTTTCCCAATAATCTGAATTCCTGATCATTGATTACCATATACGTGCGTTATTCATCAATTTAGCATCTATTGTTTGTGACTGATTAGATCACTTTTATCCATGACACGAAGTGCTGCTTTAATCATCTCCTCATCATATATAGTCATATAATTGTGTAAAGCGTGCACTGCTACAATTTTATCCACAACTTTGATAGCTTACATTCAGTAAAATAAGGATATATATACCTTTAATGCTCTAAAATTCACTCACAAAGTGTCAGTCTAAAACCTCCCGAGAGGGGAAGTAGTTGACATCAAGAGAAATCAGACTTTGAAATTGAGAATATTGATGATATTTCATATTGGTCGGCATCAAAAGTGTCATCTTATTTACTTGAAACAAATTGATGAATAGAATAACGACCATTTCTGCTTTTATATAGAGTTTGAATGCTTTTATGTAGCTCAGCAATGATTAGGGATATTTGCAGGTTGTGGCATTAGTGGGACACTTTGAGCAATAGACATACCCTTAGAAGACTATAGTCTTCTGTTATACACTATATACATATATATATATCGAATATATTCGACTGAGAGGTTCAGCCGTCGGTGCATTTCATTTATCAGCCCATCTCATTGTAGCCCAATGATTCAGTCACTGACAAGTGTATCTAAGTGAAAATGCGTGCAATTGTTGTGACATTATTATTTATTGCATAAAGCTTTACTTACATTCTAGAGTTTTTATTGCTATGAATTTCTCTGTTTTCTACCATTACATACAATGGCTGGGATAGGATTATGTCCGCTCTAGACTATTCCAGACGCAAATGAATCCATCTCTGAGAATGTGTCAATCAGACTTGGAAACTCTAGTGATAATGTCGATATGTATTGCTGCGTAATTGTAAATTTGTCAGCGAGATGCATTTTTCACACATTTAAGCTTTCTGTAAATGTGTGAGCTATTGTATTACAGTTAATGAGGGTGTCAGTATCTAAAGCAGCAATTCACACTATCCGACAGAAAAAAGGGTTGATTACTGCCAACTATCGCAAGTAAACAGCAACAGCAATTGAAATCAAGTTTGACCAAAATAACATGAAGTAATCTCTATAAGTTGCGGACGTCGTTAATTTGCTCCTACAGCGATAATAATATATTACAAATAGTTGGTAATCATGTACAAACTGAGTCAAAACAGTGCTCGACTAAGATAGGAGCAAGTTATGGACTAAACCGATATGAAAACTACCATAGTGATTGATAAAATGATGAAATCATGAATGATTAAATTGATAGAGAAACTGCCTCTATTTCGCACTCTTTTTGTAAGTAACTCAGAAGTCGACTCAAGTGCAAAATAGTTGCCTTTCAGATACTCGTGCAATGTAATCGAAAAAGCATTAAACTAACCGTAATGTTCATGTCATGAACGTCAAAGTCGCATAGACGGAAAATGTCACATTTCACAGTGTATCAATGAGTCTATTTAGCAAATTGCTTGACCGATATTGAATATACATCTACGACTTCCAGAGCTATCGCAGATGCTGAAGACTTACATGTACACTATCAATGTCTCACATATCAAAGAATTTCCATTTAGCCAGAAATCCGATCCCACGCCTATTTCTTCATTCTCAGGTCAACTGTGAAGAACCATAGAGAAGAATGCAAATATTCCTCGCTATCTATTATGGAAAACATCCAAATTAGAGGACCTGAATCATGCGCAGATAAATAGTAGATCAGCTTCATTCCATTGACCTTAAACAACACCGGATATAGCTTGCTTACGACCAGAAACGCGTATCGGCGTCGGAATTTTATTGAAGAATAATGAATAGCCGAATTGCAAAGAATTATCTACCAATTTAAAGAATTTATATTAAACCTTCAAACAGAGTTGTTCCTGTCACATTCGTATTCCGAATTGATATATTTCAGAAAGTAATTTATTACAATTGAACGATTTCAACAATTTTAACACTTCATTTCCACAAAAGCCGCGGAAACTATTCCAGACACTGCGCAATTTTATTTATCGCAATTTTGCAAGATTGAAAATGAATTCCATCAGAAGACGATGTCATCTTTTATATCAGTAATTGAATTTCTTTCATTATGATATTATTCTAATACCTACTAGAATTATCTGTAAATGCATGAAACAACTGCGACTGACCTTGTAGAAATCCTTGGAGCGGTCATTGATGTTTACGGTTGCATGTTAAAATGTTTGATTTCGATGTAAATATGGTCAAAAATATTGGGAGAAAGTCATACTGGATCGTGCTGAATGAATGATATTCCATCTGCGTTGGTTATTTAGACAGTTTTAGAATACGAGTATTTATCGATTCGGTTTTCCTTCTACAATACTTTTAATCAGAAATTCGATGTTTCAATTAAAATTTAAAATGACAACTGAACCGCTATCAATTCAGTTGAAATCACTTAATAACGGTTTTACTTCTAATATTAGAATATGAAAAATATTGAATTGTCATTCATATTAAAGATTTCTAAGAAGGAACAAATGAATACTGAAACAGAAGGAAATATTGAGTGATCCATGCAGCTCAATTTTCATCAATAAAATTTCCACCATTTTTGAGAATGAATCTTTTCTGATACCTATCCGTCATAATGAATTTCAAATGGTTGCACCCATGCCCATAAAGAAGATACTTTTGCATAATGTTAGTCGAAATGCTTAGCTCTTCTATAGAAGACAACAGAAAATACATTTTTTAAAAAAACTTATTTAAAAAACAGCATATACATGGCAATTTGTATGTAATAGAATCTTAGAATCTGCTTAATTGCTCATGTAGGTGGTGCATAATGATTGAATGACAAAAAAATGGAATTCATACGACTTAGATACTGTTTTCATGCTGTAAATAATGTTTCAAGAAGCTGTACTGCTTACTGCGTCGTATGCACCACAATACACAACATTTCGAATGTAGATTAAATGCTTCCTGTGTGCAGAATGTTGAATATGCGATATAGTTACTCATTTTTTAAAAGTAACGTTTTATAGATAATCACGTTCTATTGACATTATTCAAGCAGAATGTTTGCATAAATACTGCCATTCTATCCATTGAAAAACACACTGTAGCATCAGACTGATAAAATGATGTCATGTCACCCAGTGAAGCAAAGTCAGCACCTTTGTGGTACACATCAATATAAAGAAACAGTCATGTGATTCTAACATGCGCTATTTTAGTGAAGCTCAATCATGTGCTTATTTAAATATGCACAGCTAAAATGCGAGGTTTAAAAAGATGATGAGCGACTTTAGAAAATGCACCTTTGGAAGAGACTGAATGAGGAAAAATTGGTCAGTTTAGAAATATCAGCTCGTTCAGAATTACTTCTGACAAATCAATTTTGGATCATTCACTTTCTCAGACGACATCAAATGAAATCACAAAATAAGTTGGATGCATGAATTGCATGTACACATCGGGTCAAATGAAGTCGGCGCTTTATGAAAAATCAGCAAGGTCGAAAACCGCTTTGATCCCCTGTGCGTGACTCCTACCACTCAACGAATATTACACACACCAAGCTTTTAGGTAGAGCCTAAAAGTAGTAAACAAACTAATCAAATCAACAAACAGCCAAATAGCTATCCTATCATAACAACCTCTGAATGTCCTGCTCGTACATTTAATCATTGTTTTTCGGAAACATTCTTTAGATCTCATAGATATGAACTGTTGACACAATGATAATAAAGTATGTCTGACACACAATGTAGCAATTCAAGCCGGCTGAATATTTCATCCCTGGAAACGGTGCGCTCGTTTATCTCGTATCAAATGGCGCCAAATTCTTGTTCATTCATTGATCAAGTTTCGTCAACATTATGGTTTTCATTCAATTCAATATTCTTGTCATTTGTACTTCGAAAATATGAACAGCAAATGAACGTTATGAACAGCGAGGAATCTATGAAATCAATATCTTTTTGATAATGAAATTTTGCTTCTGTATTTGGAATGCTTGAGTCAGAAATTGTAGAAAGGACATGCGCGCGCATCAGAGAACACTGTATAGCATTGGTAACTCGTTGCAGTGTGAGCGGTAAACGCATAATTTTAGGCTGGCCCATGCCGAGCCTGCCTGATAAGTGCTAAGACAAGCGAGCTCTTGTGGGACCGAGCCTGAGGATGTGAGAGCCACCAAACCATACGCGTGTTTTGATAACAGAGAAAAAGTTTGAATCTTATCAGTGTGGGGTTCCACTTCAGCTTATAGATAACAATCAAACCACAAGGAATAGTAATTTGCCTAGCTGGATACAATACTCATTTACTCTTCAACGTCGATAGAGATTATTCGTTATTAGAGTTTGGTAATTTATGACAGAGAAGCGCATTATACAAGCTATCTTTACCTGATGATAAAGGACAAACTCAGATTCAGCAAATTTGCAGATTAAACATAAATCAGTTAGAGAAAAACAGTGACGAAGATATAAATATTCCTCATTTACCGCAAGAGTATCAATAAGGGGCTGAACGAATTGAAATGAGTCGGCTCGGCCAGCAACGGGCCGGAAACGGCAGGCCCATTTGCAAATCTGGGTCCACAAAGTCCATAAACATGAAAGTCATAATTCTGCTCCGAAGGAAAAAAGTTCACCTTTCGTATGAATGAACATTATTTACATTTCGTGATTTCATTCTCGAAGATAGAGTAGTCCCAAATCGAACTCTTCGGCCTCCCGGTCACTACACTCATATCTGTTTCACACAGAACAAGAAAAACGAATTCACGAAAGAGCTGGCAGCCAGCCAATCACGTACTGGTTACCTACGCGTCATCTTTACATCAACGTCAACGCTTTCCCACATGCTTTCTCAGAACTATGAATACTTCGTCACTAAGGTGAATGAGGCTAGGATTTCTATGTATATATTAGGATCCACTGTATAGTACTAATGATGCGGAAAGTTCGCAATGAAGCGCTGTCAGGAATATTTTCCTTCCAAACATGTAGGCCTACTGCACATGCAGTATGCAATTTGTAGTTTGTCGTATTCCGAGAGCTGGGATGAGATGATGTCAATTCATTTTACCTTAGAAGTACTATCTCGTTTGCTGACATAAAAGTGGTAGAAAACGTTCGTTTTCGTTGATCAAACAATGTCAAAAGCGAGGAGGCCTTCGTTTTTTCGTCAACGAAGGCAGCACCAGTGGAGACATGTCGATGTCATATTAATGATTTGGCCATATAGTTTGACACAGTTTTGAAATACTGTTTTAAGACTGTTATATTCATTATTTTGGCAATCCAACTACTCAATTGCTATTCGAAACGTTACTTAGAAATCTGACAACATGCCATTGTTTAGTTTATATAGTCTTATAGATCATATTATTCTTATAGAGCATGAAATTATCTGCAAAAACAAGCATGTTTTTTGCCCTGGTAATGACTCGCAAGCATTATTTTATGATAAAGGTGCGAGTACATCAGCTACATCTTTGATACTAGAACATTGAATGTAATCGGATACTCATTGTTTAACTCTATCCTCCTCTGAACGATTTTTCTGTTTTCTATTTTAAATTCAAAATCCGTTTTTTTGATGAATTTGACAATTAAACCAAAACAAAAAATGAGAAGCTTTGCGGCTTTAATAAAGTAATTAACTAAGTTCTCTTCTACCATGTTAACGAGATCAGTTCATTGTGCTCTACAGCCTTTGAATTCAACGCTGGAACAATAAAATTCATCTTCAAACTTTGCCTTTCTTAACCATATTTGAGTAGAGAATGCTCTACTTCCGGGAGGCATAATTAACACGTAGTAAACATTCTCAGTTGTAACGAGACATGAAAAAGTTGCTTCAGCTTGAAATTAACTTCCGACAGGTTAACATTGGACAGACTTAACTTACAAAAATAGGAACAAAATATGATTACCCTAAACATCATTAGAATTTAATCGACGTTGTCGTTAATTTTGGTAGATGATCACATCTTCTCTATGATCGTTTCAGCTGAGGATGAGTTTCATCGTTTTACGTACATTCATGAACAGGAATCGTAAAGAATTGATTGCAATTAATCAATTTTAATAGTAGCGAGAAATCAATTAACTTTAGCGGCTACAACTGATTGCCAACTAATTGCAAATTATCAAAAGTTTAGATCACAATGTCCCAATTCTGCATCAACATACATGTACTATATGCATCTTTTGATACTGTGACAGTTAATCGAAAATATATCGTAGTACTTTTTGAAAAGTGTATCAGGGTTGTTGTAAGCTAAATTTAATATGAAAACATAGAGTATATGCCATTATACTAAATGTGATTTGCAATGAAAGATAAACGAAGCTTCAAACTATGTTTTCTAGGTATTGAAATGTTAGTTAGCACCACGCTTTACTGACTATGTATGCATGTATGCAGTTTTTTTAAATAATATAGCCGGATTAAAGATGAAGTTAAATTAAGAGATTGACTTAGTTGATTATCCTTTCATTTTGTGTGTTGCACAGACTATTTGAGTAGATTTTGTAGTAAGGCTACTGTAGACATACACGTAAATTCGTTTAATTCAAATAAGTTTATAGTCTACTGCGGCAGACATATCATATCTTAATTTTTTATTTGAACATCAATGAGAAAGTGGACAGAAAACAAGAAAGAGTCAAGATACAATCGGCGTACATGTATTTTTCTCAAGTAGCACATATAACTGATTGTCAACTGTTGATTGTTTCCAAAAGAAAGATAGATTTACAACCGTGTTTTACGATGACTGAGATGATACTGTGGTCCAAACAGTTCTGGATTACACAAGGCTAGCTTCTTCGTAGAGAGAGTCGAGATTCCCTCATTAAGTTAGCAACTCGTCAACACCCCTTATACTTACTTACTAGTACTTGGGCTTTGATCACAGAATTATGTTCGCCGAATCTGTATGTTGTGTGAGTCTGCACACTATAATTATTGATTTTTGGTTGAAGCGGACTTTAAATAAAGGGAAATCATGATGAGCTTAACATCCTCCGCACTTTCTTGAGTCGCAGAAGTTGCTCCACACCAATAAGAAAAGTATACTGCAGTGTAAGGGATTGCAATCGTGATCCCGAAAATTACAATCCTAGAGTCCTGGAATTAAGAAATAAATTGCTCCATATAGTGCGTTAAGGGAAGAAAATTGCTTTTTAATGGTGATCTACAGCTTAGAATTTGCTACTCCGTAAAATCAGATAAATTAGTATGGATAGGCATAAAATAAGTGTAGCAGTATAATTTGATGCTTCTTCGTATATCAAGCCAATACCACTTAAAATTCACATCTACTTCTATACGACTTATTTTTTGCTATCGGAGAATTAATTGTGAATTGCTATTTTCCCTGTAGCATAGACTTCCACTATGAAACAAGATTATTTCAATGAATTGCTCAACAGAGTGCAGGTAACTGAAATAGTTTGGGTGATGACAAGTCGATTATTCAAGTCCATACACTATCTTCACGACATAGAAATCAAGCATGCAACGAACTGACACTAGGCCTGTAAATTGAACACGAAGAGCTATCTATCTACAGATTGTTTCATAAAAAATGGATCACCCTTAAACATCGCCTTAACTTCAACTTTGTCTAACTCCGCCAAACTTGAACGAATTTCTCTGAAATTTGAAAGATATGTCAGTTGTACTTACTAATATCATTGTTGGAAATTTCAAGCATGAATATTGAGTTGTTTTCCTGTTATAGATAAAAAAGTAGTAGATAATTTGATCTTCATTTAGCAATGTTACACAAAATCATACCTCACTCTTATAAAATTACATTTGTTTCCTTTGTTATGTAATATGTTGCTCTACAAGCCAAAAGCTATCAAGCAAAACAAAAATAAAGAAAATCGGTCAATCAGAGCCAGTATAGCACCATTATTCATCAACAATAATGTAACTGCTACATGTGATTAACTGGACTTCATGTTCCATAGCTTCCTGACTTCGTTGCGGTGGTGTTGGCAGCACTCCTGATTGCTTTCAGCTAGAAATCTATCTCTTACCGGTTGAAAACAATACAAAGCACAAATGAACAATAACGAGATCGCATTCACAAAAGGCAAAGTGTCAGCCTTGCTAGAACTAGGGTTTTCTTTGCGAGCTACAAGCAAGCGACTAAATGTCCCTTACACAAATGTGCATCGATGGCATAATGATGATTTTCGACTCTGTCGTAAAGAGGGCTCTGGCCGTCCACGCAAAACATCCAAATGTAGAGACCGCCTAATTTTGAGATTTGTTAAAGTTGATCCAAGTCTCTCGTTAACTGAGATGGCTGCACTAGACTCGTCTATTTCTAAGTCCACTATTCGTGGAAGACTTATTGAGTCGAATTTCAAGAGCTGTAAGAGGCCCTCTCAGATCGAATTATCAGATCAGCATACAAAAAGACGTCTCAGATGGGCAATGAGTCATTGTCACTGGCGAAATCAATGGGATCGGGTTGTCTGGTCTGATGAGGCATCAGTCCGTCTGAAGGATAGTGATGGTCGATTGAGATTATGGATAAAATTTGATCAGGAAATTCCGAGACATTTACATCGTCCCCGGGTACAAGGTGGTGCGACTCTACTGATTTGGGCTGGCATTTGGACCAATGGCCGCTCTGAACTTCACATACAGCAAGGAGCCATGAATTCTGAACGCTATGTGAATGTTTTACGAATGAACATTGGCCAAATGACAGATCAACTTGGTGATCCATCGACTTGGTTATTTATGGATGATAATGCTACGTGTCACAGGAGTAGTAGAGTCAACTTATGCAAGTCTCAATTAGGGCTTAGGATATTATCTTGGCCAGCTCGTTCTCCTGATCTGAATCCCATAGAAAATGTATGGAGTATTCTAAAACGTAGCGTTCGTCGTTTACTGCTACCTACAGATGGCGTATCACAACTTACGTCACTGTTAAAAAGAGAGTGGAGAAAGCTAGATCAGTCAAAAATCAACGATATCATCGAATCAATGCCTAGACGAATTGGTAATGTCATTGACAATGAAGGTAGGGCCACAAATTATTAGCTTCTTAAGAACCGTTACTGTATCATAGCTTATCAGATTATATAAGGACATTTAAATATATTAGGGACATGAAATAACATGAAAAATGCTTTCTGTATCATACTTATGTTTTATTTAGTCAAATTTTAGGATGATCCACTTTTTATGAAACGGACTGTATTTGTCATCCATTTCGAAGCATGTACATGCATAGAAATAAACTGTCTATCTGAAGTTCGCTAGAATGGAAATTGACTCAAGGTCGCGGCACATCCGGGGGAACTAAGTTGGGGCATGAATGACCAATTAAAATCTTCGATTTACTCATGTGACTAATTCTAACCCAATGATACAGACGTTGGCATGTGCATCTAAGTGAAAATGCGTGCGATTTATGTGCCGTTATTGTGCATTGCATGAAGCTTAATTTCCATTCCAGAGGTTTTATTGTTGTCAATTTCTATGTGTAGATGCAAACGCAGAAGAGCCAAACTATTCAGCTCATTCGCACATAAAGCAAAATATTTGGCTGACATAAGACTTCATAGCTAGAGTCCGAGCAATCAGAATCATGAAGATTGGCACCACACGCTAGCTTGGTAGACTCGATGACAGTACCGTTCATTGTTCCCGACTACTAAGTGATATTCATGCGAACATTAATCGTTTTATTCTCATACAATTTTCTGTGATTATTTTTAATGTGCATTGTAGGACATAAATGAGTTTACATGTATGGCGCGAATATATAACAAATCATATGTACATCAACTCTACTGTAGTATACAGTATTTGACATAAATTGAATATTGATAATTGACTTTTCATTGCTCAAGTTTTATTCTAATTTTCTTGGTTTTCTTAACTGCATAGGAAGCGCATATCACGATATTGCAAGCATTCGAATAGAGTGGCAGTTGAAAGACGATTTCAGTGGAGAAAGTTTGATATAGAAGGATAGTCAATCACAAAAATCATCGATCACTAACAGCTCGCCAACGACGATGTTATATGCAAATCTTTTTCCTATTCTAAGAATGAAATCAACGAATGTGAACGCAAATAAAGTTACTCAGAATGCTTAGCCTCCTTTTGTTCAAGCCACGGAGATCATGGAACGTTTTAGCAACTATACCTGAAGCGACGAGACAAAACTTTTGCTAAGCACCTCTATAAACGCGATCCTACTCTGTGCATTGAATTTGAGAAACAAAAGAGGCCCGTCAGTGCTCACAGCAGGCGCCCGAGCGCATTGAACTTTGCTTATCGATTAGCGTTTTCCTCGTGCTTTGTGAATACATACTTTTTAAAATGCATTGAAAACATGTAAAAATTGTTGCTGCGCATCTAAAAGAAGCATGCTTGTAATGATGACAATCGGCTGAAACGTAAGAGTCGCTAAATTGTGATAATGCAGATCAGGGAAAAATCAAATCAGCGTGCAAGGATGCTTTATTAGTATATAACAAGTCACTTAAATCGCAACAGACTCACATCTAGTTAAGTCGCATGTGTTTCTAGTGGTCATTGAACAAGCCTGCATTTACATCTATGAGGAATACAGCTTGCCTTTCTTTCGTTTTGGTTAAAAGCGTGATTTGTTTCACAGGCTCCAAAATTCTTTAATCCAAATGTTTTCTACTTCCTCTGCCTGGTCCAAGATGCAAAATGGATTCATTTCTAAATTATGAAACATAATGCCAAGCTTGAAAGTCTACTGGCATGTTGCGCACTGAAGGTAGCTGAATCATGAGAAAAAGTCACGACTTACCCAGATAGTTCACTCCTCCTGCCTAATACTAGCCTCTATTCGGCCGGCCTCCGACTTCTCAACGGTTGTCCGCACTCAAAGTCTTATAATAGAAATGTGACTACGTCTAAGGAATGAGTCAAATCAAATGTTGGAATCTGTCAAACTCAGTCACTGTCTGATGATACTTGATGACAAGCGGGAATCAAAGGCTTCATAAGCATCATCCGACATTTCACTTTTTTGCCGTCGTGAAGATGTTTACCGAGATGTTGATGTTGATGTTGTGCTCTCTCTCTCTCTCTCTCTCTCTCTCTCTCTTAAGCACAAAGCACAAATGTCACTCAATCTCTGTATTTTGATTATCATATCCATATTTCCTCACCTTCATCGTTCCCTGAATATTTCACGCTCATACAAACTGTTGTTTACCGATTCTAATTTTGTTGTATTTATCAAGTACGGTATGGAATTCCCTGGAGGACTAACGACTTTATTTCTTCCTTCCCGAATTGCTCGCCTCAACGAGTCAACATTTCTCCTACCTCGTCAGCGCCAGAATTCGAAATTCATCCTTGAACGTCTTAATGAGATCCTGTCTAACTTATCAACGAGTAGAGGCCAATTGTTGATGTCTCAGTCAACTCGTCAGTCTTCGTTGAATATTCATTTCGAAAAGGAGAAAAGATGTTTAGGAAGAATTGCCAATTCAGCTTACTTGTCAACCATTGTCAATGAAAAACTCGAGACTGAGTTTAAGGGAAGGGTTTTATTGAAACAAATAATGGATTAAAATATTTATTGTACGCGAAGAATTCAGGATTCAGCTTGTAAATAGTTTTGTTTCAACTTTTTTTTTGAAAGAAATAGCTACAGACTTGATGTCAGTAAAAATAGCAAAATAATTCACTAACATCAACATCAGCAATTTTGAAAAAGCGGTTTCAAGATGCTAGTTAAGGAATTCGCTCATCGACAACAATCTCGAAAATAGTGATTTGAAAATGAACATCTTAACTGAAAATGAACTCTTGAGACTGCTCATCAATTACCTAAATCAACAATAATTAAGCAAGTTAGAGAGAATTAGAGGGAGAGGGTGAGAGCCAAAAATTTATAGGCACTGCAAACTTGAGGGAAATCAGGATGCTAAAAGTAAGACATCTATCTATTGATATTTTTATCAGCAGAAACATCATCAATGATGTTCCTGGTTTTCTAATGTGTACAAATTTTTGGATATCGTCACTGAGGACAAATGAGTTATTAAAGTAATAATATATTAAAGTAATTATACATTTTGTATGTCGATCTGCAGCTTTCTCCATTGTCTTATAATATTTCTTGCAGCAGAAATATTCGATTTTATGACATCTTTTGCAAAATCATTTTTATGCATCTTTGAAATAAATCATGATCTATAGCTTATAATACAGTTACATGTAGTTCCATATGTCTTCGACAGGTTGATTGATTGTTTGTGATAATACAAATCGAGTCGAGGGAGAAGCTTGCCATTTGACATTAACAAAGAAAATCTTGCGGGTGGCTTATAACATCAGATTTCAAGAAATATTCGTTTTACGTTCATTTACAGCTTCTATTATTTTCTACATTATTAAACTTCTGATTTCAAGAATGTTCCGATGAATGACTTGTAGATGCATTGACGATACGCATAGTCTTCTGCTAATGCATTACTGTGATTAACCCTTGGACACCTTTTGGCACCAAAGGGTAGATAAATTTGTCACACTTTCTTCAGATTTTGATTTTTTCATGGTGAAAATCATTCATATAAATTGATTGTCTGTGACTTCAATTTTGTGTAAATGCATAGTTAAGAAATGCAACGCTTAACCCAGAAAAATGCATAAATATTGATATAGCAATCACGCTATTTGTTAATAGATGATGGCGTGGTGATCTTCAAGTTGAGGAAGTGATGATGAACTGCAATGGTTGTGTTCAAAGTCACTCACAAGTGTTGACTCAGTTTTCGAATGAAGAACTCGACCTCTTGGCAAATAAATCCTTAGCTTTCACTCAAACGTCAGGTGTTGTTGGTAGATCACCGATGCTACGGTATCGGTTATGTTCACAGACAACTTCCGTCCCTTCAGCTGCCGCAATATTTGTTGTAAACTTAATGATAAATTTGGATAATTTCATTCTATTCTCTACTCTGGACATTTTTCACAAAATTTTTCAAATTCCTTGAAAGTAAAATGCGATCATCCTTATTTAGAAGAACTGTTTACCCAATTCGCTTTCAGGTTGTCAAAAACAGACATGTTTAACCCGATTAAATGTTTATGAACGTGTAATGACACGCCTGCTTGCATTGGATTTACACTGTTGATATTTCTCGAGACAAGAAATTCCAAAGTTCCCACATCACATATTGAGATGTACAAATATAATACATCTCAGTTACGAACTTGTCCTGGTGCATCAGATGCCAAACTTAAGATAAGATTTTAATTTTTAATCAATGAAATATCATGCATTCTTCCTGTGTTCAAGCAAAATGATAACTGCATGATAGCACTCGACTCACTATCAAAATGAGAAAAGAGGAAAAAACGTGCTCATTGATTGTGACATGGAATTTTCACATACAGGAGAGAAATGAGACTGTTTCATCCTTTTTCTTAGATGTTGCAAACACAAAATTTGTCGTGTCTACAGGGCGTGTCTCTCAGACAAATTAAGCGTAATCAAAGAAAGTTTAAATGTTATTTTTGACATTGAGAAATGTTAATTAATATCATTAGATTTTTTTCAAGTGCATACGCCATCTGAAGCATCGTAAATATGCAACAAAATTTTCCAAATCATAGAATTATGGAAAACATAAGGTGAATAATAAATTCTTCCTGTCATGATAATGTCACAAATTCTTCAGATAATGACACAGTTGTTATCTTGGTCATCAATCTGTATTTGTCACTATTTGACTGATGACGATGTATCTCGGAAGGTCGAGACATTTGTCAGTTGACCAGGGATGCCATCCGACATGGTTTTCTGGCCGGTACGGGACTGGGGCCAAAGTCTACCACCCGGGCCGGTGTCCGATTTGCTTTTTTGCGAGTTGAAGATCTCCGCCTGGCCGGTTGCGATTTGTGTCTTGACTGCATGTTTTTGGTGAATCAAAGGCTACCATGAGGCTTGCTGAGAGGCAACACAAAGAATTGTGGTTATACTTATGGGTTATCTCCCCCTCCACGTTTTCAAATTTGTCTAATATCCGTAAAAATGAATCAACCGTCACAAAACTTCAGATCAACGTATTTGAGTATATTATCTACCCACATGCAAAATTTTATGCACATCGGACTAGTACCTTTTGAATTAGAGACGATGACGTGAAGTGCAGCGATGTCAGCAGATTGACCTGACTTCGCCTGACCTCATCGTCTGAGCAGATAGCACTAGGTCAGCAAAGTCATGTCGCGACAACTCTTGAAGTGATAATGACCACAATCATTCCATGAATATGCGTCACTTGAGAAAGGTGTGGTGGGGTAGTGGTCATGGGAAGATTTCAAATAGCAGTGGATGAGACGAAGACAGAAAGAGAATATTGAACAATGTACATGCTACTGACACTTTCTTCCTAATTTCGCGCACAAAGGGCTTAATAGCATGGATTTGCAGATCTTGAAACGCTGCTGAATACAAAAATCAAATTCTTGAGTGTCGCAGCCAGTCGCTTTCGGTTAAAAGTAAGGTAAGAGGGTTCGCATTTGAATCCAATGGTAAAATTCAAGAAATATCTATGAAATGTGAAACACTTGGCAATTTTCCTACATTTTCTTTTGCAGAAAAGAAACTACTAGTTTATCAGAATGCCATGAAATTTGAAACATGATTGAGTTCAGAACATCAACTTCGATATAAAAATAGAAGTGAATCACATGATTCACTCTTTGATGTCTGAGAGCCTCTACAAAATGAGTAAATCGCCAAAATTAAGTCAAAACATGAAATTTGCTCATTTTGTAGAGACTCTCAGACATCAAATACTGAATCATGTGACTCACTTATACTTTTGTATCGAAGTTGATGTTCTGAACTCAATCATGTTTCAAATTTCATGGCATTCTGATAAACTAGTAGTTTCTTTTCTGCAAAGGAAAATGTAGGAAAATTGCCAAGTGTTTCACAATCCATAGATATTTCTTGAATTTTACCATTGGATTCCAGTGGGAATCCTCTATCCTTGCCTATAACCGAAAGTGACTGGCTGTGACACTCAAGAATATTATAGTTTGCGAATATACAATAACACGGAAAAAACGAATACAAGCAGATCGAAAGTCAAAATCAAAAAATCAAGATAAAACAAATGAACTCAAGAATTTGATTTTTGTATTCAGAGTTTCAAGATCTACAAATCCATGCTATTAAGCCCTTTGTGCGCGAATTTAGGAAGAAAGTGTCAGTAGCTCTCGGGCTAACAGGAAAATTCATTAATTTTATCTGAATTTTCAGTCCATTTACATGCATTGCACGCTTTATTATCAATAACCCGAGAAAAGCTCCAAAGCCCCGGTTTAATGGGAATTCCAATTCTATTATTTCCGGATTAGAATATGACAGTGTAGATATAAATAATTGATAAAACTTTGTTTGCAAGTTTGACCGCAGCTGACCTCATCAAAACTACTTAAATACTTCAAATGACGCATTGGAATATGGGACTCCGCAAAATTTGAACTGCAATATCGACACGATGCTGATTTTTGAAATTGAGATCTCATGACAGACATTATAAAGCACAACAAGCATCAAGGGGTTTCTCAAATTTATAGTTCTCAATTGAATATCATTTGCACGCACTTCATTTAAACAAATCAAGCTTACAATGGCCAAATTTGCATCAGTGTCGACTGAATTGAAATTGCAAACGTCAAAGTAGCATTATTCTCTTACACAAGTTTGTCTTTGATGCAAATATGAATTTGTTCAAAATCTTAGAAACTGACAAAGTGAGTTAGTTCTGACTGAGCATAAATTATTCCCTTCCTTTAGACTATTTTTCTAATCACATCATCGAATATGTCATTGGAGAGGAGGTTCATAAAATTAATGACTTCCCATAATTCACTGCATCCGAAAGAAAGTACATGCAGATAACAAGCGGACGTTAGAATGCTTATTGAACATTAATTTTATGACATATTTTTATTTCGCATTTTATCTGTCTTTTGAGTACAATAATAATCAAATGATTCGTTCTTTTAACAAGCTTGACTTTTGTAGTGAAGTTAGAATTAAAAACAACGATGGCATGCTGTTTTATGAAGTGTAAGGAAAAGTGGCCGAGAATCTTCAAAGGAATACCGCAAAGCTCTAAAAGTGCAGTAATGAGAAGTATAGAAGGATATTTGACACTTGGGATATGGAAAAAAGAAGATGAATTCAATGACATCAGAGTTGGTGAAGAGTTCGAAAATGACAAATAGTATTTTTAGTTAAATAGATGATTTATTATACTTTGGCCTCAAGATCATTGCTGAACGCTATATAGACATTTTATTCTATGATTTATCATCTACCTTTTATGATTTTTCATCAATCCCAATCAGTCTCTTAATCACATCGAGAAGGAATTGATCAAATAACATGTATACTGCCAAGCAAAATGGTCCACATCCATAGGTCAAGAGAGTCACTGCAGTATATAGGGACCATGTAAGGACCATGTGGTCCGTATTACTACAGGGTCTGCTTTCATGGTCCAAAGGGATCCATTTCGTGACTTAGGTGAAATTAGTTTATAAATTGTGGGCCGGTTAAGTGGTCTGTCAGAAGGGCAATTTGTCCAACAATTCCTTGGTTTACTTTACGTAAAATGCCTTGCCAAATGCTTGCAACTAAAATTACCAATGAAAATAGTAACTTTTTTAATTTTTCTGAAGATTTTTAAATTTTCCTAATTATAATTATGTACTTTATCCTGAATAGAATAGGCCCTAGATAACTTTATCTGTCATTTCAATTTTCAAAGGAGGTAGTTTGGAAGCTGTGGAATCTGCTCACAACAATACTTGCAAGTTCATCTGACCGGTTTTCTCTTTTATACACGTACCCCTCCAGAATACCGCACTTGTTACTTCGGACCTGCATTTGTTCCATTTAAATGCTAACCTTATGCAGATTTTATGCGGATGTTCATCTTTCTAGCAATATCTTTTCACATCACACTACACAATTAGTTATTTTCTTGTCATATCTGGACAAATTACTTAGAAGGAATGTGCAATTCAGAAATTTGCACCCTTGTTATACGGACCCTGTCATACCCTTAACACGGGCCATTTCACCTAACAGTGTAGGCAGAGGTTTTTTCCATTATCACAATTTTTCGATCAATAATTGCTGTCACTCCAGGAAAATGAATAAGAAAAGATCTGGACTTGAACCATTTAACCACGAAATTTGCTATAACGCAGACTCTGCATTCAATCAACGTTGGAAGAATTAGAAGAAAGCGCACTGAGCAATATCACAAGTAGTTGGAAGAAAATGGTAGAAAATAATTTTCATTAAAGAAGAAGTGCACTTGCACGTTTTGGTTTTTACGAAGTGACGCTCAAACAAACACATTGACTGCGAAATAAAAGTAATTCTCTTAAAAGATTATTTTGATTCATGTTTATTGTTGCTGGAAGATATCAAGAAGGGTACTAGAACAAGGTCTGTCAATTATCCGAAAAATGTGATGCTTTAGACGACCAAGGTCATTCAATAAGTATTCAATGTGATTGACTGATGCTCACATAACTGCTCTAAAACATTGCTTTTCTTGCGTATCATCATAAGGAGTTGCTACGTGACAGCTCATCAAGTCATAGCAAACATGTTAGATCAAGTCATCAAGTCTTAGCAAAAAGATATTTGCAGACATCACGATTTATGTCAATGAGTTTTGAAACCAGCAGATTAGGGCTTTTCCTGCAAAATGTATCTTTCTGCTTATTAAAAGGTCATTGAGCATACAAATTTATGTCATCGATTTAGCCTGTGTGCAAAGATCTGTTATTACTAGTAATTTCTCCCATACATGAAAAATTGCAAAGAAGTAAAGGCTCTCAGTCTCAACACCCTTGGCTAATTGACCTATAGTGGGAGCCGGTGGTACCTGCCTAGCACTGGTTCGGACTCTGGACCCTCTCCGTACAAATCAGTTAATTCAATGCTGATAAATCGATGTTTCGTATCACTCTTATGGAAACCATGCATTGAACAGTCTGGTATTTGTGTGAGTTTAATGTATTGGCTAGTATTGGCTTATTTGTGCGTCTGATGTATGGGCACCATTCCGCTATAGTGACTTTTTACCACTACATCGCTGACCAAGTGGTTCATCTTTTTCAGAAGCGCGCTGCAAATTGTACCTAGAGTTCGTGTAGTCTGCTGTTCGTGATTATCTCGTTATTTTGATTTTCAGTCTTGATATTAGAATAATTGAATGATGAACATTCTTTTTTGCGAATTAAGGATTTTATTGTTGCATTTGTTTCTAATGAATATTCACTCATTCTTCCGTATTCTTTGTTTGGAGGATTTATAAGTTTACTGCTCGTCAGTTACATTTTCTGTACATTTTTTGTTAGTTACAAAATCTTCTTTCCAAGCCGTAGAGTGTAGAAGGTATTTACTGAAAATGTACTTCAGCTTTACAATCAGTTTATATCTACATGCATAGCAGTGACAAGAAGATTTGAGATTTGATGTTCCGTTGCTGTCACGAGGAAATGCAGATTTTCAGCATGTAACTGAATTATCAAAGTACATGTAGCCTTCTATCCACGCTACATACGGCTCGTGCAAAATGAAATAATAACTTTTTTAGTGTTCAGAATGATGTAAGCAACAAAACAATCAATACTTGTGTCGTATTGAACAATTGAATAAAAAAGAAATTAGTTTCTGATTAAGGGGTTCAATTGATAAAGATTAATCTTTAATTATTTAGACTTTGCTAACACTCAATGCAAGATGGAAAACACAAACTTTCTTATTTGATTGTTACATGGATCTATCTTTTACCGTTTCTTCTGAAAATGTACTAGCTCCCAACTCTTCAGTTAACATTAATGTCAAACTTCTGTTGTGAAGAGAAGATGTTTCTGATGAATATTCGACCGCAGCAGCCTTGTGTTGGGGTTGCAGAGTGGGAACCATGCACGGCCGAGTCCTTGCAGGGCCCACTGACTTCCATGATAATTTCTTTGAAGTCCTTTTAAGCCGAACAATTCCTTATACTGCATTAATGCACAATGCAATGTCTATTACAACGAACACAAATGTAGAATACCGGCGCTGTGGCCTTGTGCTGGAGTGTTCATTCTTCGTCCCGGAAACCTTGGGTCAAACCTTGATCGGGTCAAACCCAAGACTTTTTCAAATAGGTGCGTTCTGCATTCTTGTTAAGCACTCAGGACAAAAAGAATGAGAGTGGGATAAATAACAACTCGGACATATGGAGGAAAGGCTCCGTGCCTAGTGCCTAATGTACTTCCGAGTATTAACAAGGTTTACCTATTTTTTATATAACTGATGGCTAGGATAAGACTTCCCGGTCACATCATGTAGTATTTCCTCACTAAGAGTTGTTATATTAATGAGTTTTAAAACCAGTGTGTTCTGCATAGAATGAGTCATAAAAAACGATTTCTCAGAGATATTACATGATTTTAACAGCACATCATTAGCGAGATAAGTTAATGAAACCACTGTACTTCCCTCTGCGGGTGTGAGTCATAATTGCCATTTGTGGGTCATACATATTTATATATTATATATATTTGTGGGTCATATGCCGGGTGCGAGTCATACAGCATATATATGAAGGAGTGTCGACTCAAAAATGTGTCTGTATACCGTGAAAATTTTTATATAAAAAGGTTTAGTTTTTTACGGAGATAACGTTCCTGCGGTCAAAAAAACTATTGCGGAAGTTTTTAAAAGCTAAATTTTTGCAAATTTATATACTACCGACATGAAAGCCCCTTTATAAGTAATATGAAATAAGTTGGATATCAAAAGGAATGAATATTTGCTAACGAGCATCTTAATTATAAGTGGAAATAAAGCTGATAATCTAGGAAATTTCATGAACTGCATTATAATGCAAGTCCCTGCAAGTCTTCAAGGAATAGTTGAGATTTTATAGAGATTCTTGTTTGAGATGTCATGTTTTTAATTCAATTTTCAGCAGCATGATTTTATAATTCACAATTGGCGTCATTTCTTGAATCTGAAATGTGATAGTTTTGTGGACCCATTTACATCGTTTAAAGTTAATAATGATCATTTTCTTATTATGATAAAATCTGATCATAATAAAGCTGAGCTCTTACTGATGGTAATCCACCGAATTGCTAATATAACAAAATTTTTAACTCAAAATTTACAACTGCTGTCAAATTATTGCCAACGTTGCATAAAATGTACCGTTGGCCGTATATTGTATATTGGGCTAATATTGTGTTTTCGGTATTTTTGAAAGATTTCAAGATTTGGCGATCTTGCTTAACCATAACCTTGCTTCTTTTTTCAATCATTCTTCCATGTTGATCCTCTAAAATCGAAACACAAAGCATTTTTGTTTGGCACTGAGGCGCAGCTCTCTCATCCTGTTTGAAAGTGTATTTGTTTTCTATCTACGAGTAAGTCTAAAAATTTGTTTTATAGTCTTTGTACAAGTTTTATTCGGCCTGATTATCTGTTACATAACGCTCAACGCTCGGCTGTACCTCACTTCAACTAAAAATGAAAAGTGACCTTTCCTGTCCAACAAGATCAAAATCCCAAACTCTTGATAGAAATTTCTTTTTCAATAGGAAGACTTCTTTAGAGGGGAAACAAACTAGAAGAGAGATTGGGAATCAGTGATGGAAGACTCTCCTCTCAATGACATTTTCTTTGTATAAAAAGGACGACATTTTCAAAGTTTTCGTGGCTAAGCAAATGGACCAAGATATAAACATACAAAGTTGAACATTTTAACAAGAAAGAGCATGCAATCCTTCTAAAAGAAGATAAGTGAAATCCGTGAAGTTAACTACGAGTTCTCAATCTTTATAAACATCCAAAATAACGTGATCTCTTTTTCCAGACGAGTTGTTTGAATTTAATTCTGATAAAACTGACTTGATCTTCAAGTGTGACTGGCGATATACGGACAAAATATGATAATTTATTCTTGAATATGGAAGATAATTTATTCTTGATCACATTCTGATGATATCCCAGTGCGTAAATTTAAGAAAATATGGTTTTTGTTCAAAATCGAATTTGTTGAAAAACATGGTTTGTCTGCTTTTTTTCATGATTTTGTCATTATAATGACATGCCGTATTTTACTCATAATAAATGAAAAATAAGATGATTTTTGCATTCGGAATACCTTAATGAGCTTATTGCCACTTATCTCGTTATGCATGCAAACCGATTTTTAAATTCTATCTTGAATAGAATCTAAAATTCTTTTCATTGAACGATTGAGAGCGATACAAATAATGGCAACATGCCTAAAATTCACTGATAGCATAGGCAATATGACGAGCAACATGACATAGAGTCGTGCTGTAAGTATATTAAAAGAGTATGACACAGGTCTAATAATTATTGGTTCAAATTACAATTTATCAACTATCATAAGCACCTTTTGTCAGTGTTTAGATAACTGATAGTAGCATATATATTCATACATTTGATCAGCACCTTTGCATTGCTTAAAGATTGTTAGAGTACTTTCACTTAAAATTTTAGGGCCGGTCAGGTCCGGCGGCAGGCAACTGATCGGCAACAGTCCAACCTCAGGCCGGCAACGATCCCACTTCAGGCCAGTTTCGCACCACTAGCAAGTCATTAAAATGGTGATGAGGTTAATATCTAACCTTTCAAAATTATTCAAAATCAAAGTAGGCCTACAATATCCAACAATATTGACGCCTTGGGCCTACGAACAAATTTTCTGCGCGGAATAATATGTTTACTTATAGACTTAACATACAAAGCGCGTTACTGGAATGAGAAGGAATTATGTTCATAAAGGACTCTTTGTACGAATGCGCTTCACGGATAGGAATAGAAAACAAATCTAAGCCTGATTATTGATTATGCGAAAAATTGATATGATAAATACACGGGAAGGTTAGCCAAATTCTTGAACTAACTTTTGGTCACGTAATGGTCACGTATTTGTTCATCGTTGAATAAGAGATGATATTTTCTAGCGTAGCTCGTTGACTCACAATAACATTCACATGTAGAACTAGCTGGAATGACAGATTTTAATTAAATATTTCAGCTTGAGTCTTAACTAAATGCACGTCATGATCCATAATAATCCTGATCTTGATGAATAATAATGTAGGCAGTCAATAAGAGAAAAGAGCGAAGATGTTTCTTTTCGGAAGTCTTAATTATACCAGTCCGATTAAAGGATGTTTGACTACAGGTATTTTCAAAATCAACATAAATGTAATTGTTAGCTAAAATTATTTCCCATATCTTGAAAGATGTAAACTAATAAATCAAATAGCAGTGAAGTTAAATTGGCTTAAGTGAGTGATCAAAAGATGTTCCTTAAATAAAGAAATTACTGATCGCTTAAAAAAGTAAAAACCGGCCCGCACGGGCCTAGGCCGGTTTCCATCTCTGGATAGAACCATGCGAAAACCCATGACACTAATGAGAAATTGAGTTAAGGCCGACAAATAGAAGTGCGGCTTTAACATTTAGACTTCGGATAACATGCCATTGATACTACAGGTGTGCAACATAAGACTGATGCTATTTTTTGATGTGGCTCCTTCGATCCTTCGATCCTTCGAGTACTCAACTAACAGCAGCCTTGGAGGCCGTAATATGTTACAATGGATGCAAACATGCAGAGGCACTCCATTAATTGAGCTGACAAGGGACATAGCTGCTCTTTTGGGAGGGTCCCCATCAAGCTCCCATCCACAGAATTAGACAGATCGTCTCTTCTTCTGTTTGACTAGAAGGGAAGCATTGGAACATGTAATGCCTATGAAATGGCACAATCTGCTGACATAATACCATAGCGATCGAACAATGAGCTGTCAGTTCAACATTAAACACGCCACATTGTACGAAGTTTCAGTGACTGTTATCAACCGGATCACACAGAAAGAGACACAGTCGATGATGTCAAGTTCTACAGAGAAGTTTGTGAGCGTCTTTTCGTGCGCCTGCTAACTTTTCTAATAATGATCGGAGGGCCCAACATCATCGAGAAAACTTTTGCGCAATGATCTGAATTATTCGAATCTGACGGAATCGTGGCAATCGGAGCATTTCAAAGGAATTCACAGCAATCCGCAAGCGGCGCACAACTATTTTTCCTATCTCTGTAAGGTATTAGAAATTTCTTTTTGCCCACTTAGTAAGTTCCTGCATGTGCCATTGTCTTGAATCAGTTTGTACTTCTAGCAAAGTGACACGCTTAAACAATCTAATTCTGTGCTCCCATCAGTCTGTGTCATGATTATTTCCAACGAACGCAACCCTGTCAGTAATCCTCCACATTTTCAGAGACGTGATAACCAGCGCTGACTTGGGACGTCTCGGGGACATGTAGTCAGTTACAGGGGTGCCTTTCCCAGACATTCAAAGCTTTGACCATCTTTCTTTTTGAAAGTTCAAAACACCCCATATTTTGGCTATGTTTCTATTTAGAAAATATAATAAAACTTCTGAAGTAAGTCATCTACGCTCATAAGCCGCAGGCTTCTCGAGAACGCAAGTCCATGGCAGGCTAAACGTAGTGCGCATTTAACTTCAACGTTTTCAATTGTTTTCTTATTTTTCCAAGTTCCATCTCATTGTTCCAAGTAGCAACGTCGTCATAATTTGGGAGTAATTTGAACTTCATTTTCAAAGAAGAAAATTGGTCTAAAGCAGCGAGATTTTTTTTGTCAAATACATTTTTATTTATTTATTTTTTTTAAATTAACAACATTTATCAGTACATATTACATAAATATTGAACAAAACATGTTTCCTATGGGAGCATGCTAAAAGAATGCTATACTAAGATCCTGATCAACAAATGACAAAACTAAGACGAAACTAATAAAGAAAAGTGAAAAGAAGATGGCCGATCGAGGAAAAGTCAGGTCTACTCAATGTGGGTGGAGCGGGCAAGTATTGCTCTTGCGGCAGATTTGGCAAGACTAATGCCCAGACAGTCAAAAATCTCACGGTGGACAACCGAAACTTTTTCATTGCTTTGAACTGCCATAGTGCATCCAAGCTGTTTAAGAAATGCAGTGGCCTCTCCACCCCAGACACCGTATGCTGTGACTGCAACAGGGACACATCTCCATCCCAATCTAGCACATCTCTCATCATTGCCTCTATGTTTCCGGCTTTCTGCAGCTGCGAGACATACATCACTTGCTGTACTCGCTCCATGAATATAGTTCGGAATGAGCGGATGTACCACAGCAATGTCGATCGCAGCAGCCTGACCCAATGTCCAGTTTGGTATTAAAATGTCTGCAGGCCTTTGCAAATCATTACTTGATCCCTGTTCCTGCTTAGGATTCAATCTTGCCCTCTGACAAAAACGGTAGATCTTATTGCGAAGAATATTGTGTCCTCGATTCACATCTGGACCTCACATACATGTGGTGCCATGAATGCCGAAGTCATCCATCTGCTTGTCCGGGCACATGAGACATGTTGACTTACAATTCATCGGTAGTCCCAAGCGAAGCTTCGTCAAAACATGAACCTCATTTGGCTCAAGACGTTGATCCAGACCTGGATTTGGGATAGCTGAAAGCCAGGATGATGAATGAGTATTTGATGCTGCTGACAGTCGAGCTTTCTCAGCTGTACTTGACATCATTTGTTGCAGTCTTTCTTCTTGGGCTTCTTCAATTCTTTGTGAAAGACTTCTTTGTGATCGGCACTCTGGGATATTGACAAGATCCAAACGGTCAGATGCTTTGACTCTGGTATTGTAATTATTAATGACTTCTTGAATATCCAAATGAGGCGAGTTGGTAGAAGAGATCGATGAAATATAGGCTGCAGATGCGTGTTTCCTGACTGATCGTAAGCCAAACCCTCCACGTTTCATGCTTAATTCCACTTGTAAGCGGGAAGCTTCAGTTAAACCAATGCAGAGGGATTCTTCGAAGCAACGCATGACGTCCGTGTCAAATTCAGAAAGTTGTTCAGATATTTGATTTGATTGGCAACTTCGTGCAATATGATTTAATTTACAAAAGCCAGCAAATATTCTTAAAAGATTCAAGGAAATTTGAGGATCCTTGAGATGCACGATAGCACGTAGAAATTTGGTAGCCTCTAAGCGTTTCTTCTTGATATAGTCAATACAGAAGGAAACCTCACCTATAGGTGAACCCAGAATCTCCATGTTTGGTTTACCCAGCTTTCTCACATTCGATGGAAAACTTGAAAGATCTATTTTGCTGTACAGTTCACATTTGTGTAAGTTGAGATGCAGAACAGACCATGTCTCAGATTCCTGAATCATGCATAGGCATTGCTTGATGGATTGTATCCCACCACATAAAACACCGTCATCCAAGTACCAGAGATTGTGAGTTAGTCCAGGAATATGTTTCAATGAATCAACAAGGCGGTTCAAACCAAGTGCAAACAAAAGTGGCCCGAGTGGATCACCTTGCTGAACCCCATTGGCCGACGAAAGCATTCCGGTTGGGTGCCAGAGCAATGGATTTTGGCTGTAGCACCATGAGACCCAGGGCAACAATTCTGGAATTTCCTTGCTGCACTCATCCAAAACACATTGACGGGAAACCGAGTTGAAAGCGTTTGCCATGTCAATTTTCAAAATCACGAAGTCTTCGTCTTCCCAATGAGAATGAATTATGTGACGCATTCTGTGTACAACCTTTTCTACCCCACCAAGACATGAAACACCAAACTGTGTGTTAGCGAAAAGTCGTCCAACCGTTGATGAAAACACTTTGAACAAATATTTGCCAATCAAGCGTCGGAGGACCTCACCAACCGCAATAGGTCGAATATCTAAGGGAATTACACTCGCATCGACATTTAAACAAATTATTGCAATGTCTAGAATATCGAGAAAACTCATCACAAAAATCCCATAAAAGCTGTGCAAATGGGCTTCTAACAAGCAGCTTGTCGACGTTATTGAATGTTTTAAGTGATTATGTCAATGATTGAAGTGGTCTCTCACCTTCAGGGGCTTGTCGTGACGGTCAGTGACTTTCTGTCACAAGTCGGCAACAATTATTCGTTTCGTGGCGACGCGAGGTGCCTACAGTGTAGATAATCAAGCAAGCAAGTTGTTAAAAATTGAGGTTGCTGTAAGAATATGCTCAGATACACGTCTCCAAAGGTTAGATATCTCATTAGCGTGTTCTTCTACAATGGCTTGCTCCTTCTAAGTACACATTTGGTATAACTGATTAAGTGCTCTCAACCATTACAGAAAAATGAAACATAATGAAGAAATCGTCAGTGGGAATGCAATTAATGTCTTAATGTCATCACGAAAGCACCGATGTTTTAAAAACAACATGCGTTCATCAAACATGAGAATTTCGTAAAAGCATTGGTTCTCAATAGCTTTTCTCAAAGAATGTCCTAGACTGAATAATTCCTTCCTCTTTATTATATGATATCAATATGTGACTGAAGAATGTCGGCATGATGAACACTTTTGTCCTTTGAAATCTGGCGTCTGGGGAGACAATTGAAAAATTAATTCCCGCCTAGTGCACTTTCATCAATTTGTCCTTAAATTTTATGTCATTATCAGGGTGACAAGATTATTCCCAAGAAAATGCGGGACAGAGAAATTTTGATTTCTAAAATATTATAGTTAAGCTTGATATACGGATTCCCGCGTATTATAGGGAATTCAAATCATATGCATAAAGATAGTACTGCATGTAATTCGAAAATATATCTTGGAATCTTTGACACATGATTGACACATTCTGAATTATTATCTAAATCTAAAGAAAAACGCTAAAAAAGTGAATTTTATGCAATTGGTAATATGGATATGTATTGTATCAATTTTGAATAAAGAATGAACAATTCAATTATCAAAATCATTGTGATAGTTAAAACACTAAGCTATAGCCAGTGCCTAATTGAAATACTGAACATCGAAAATCTCATCAATGACGAAAAACTGCCCCGTTTGCATAGGCTCTCGTTGTTCAGTGCAGTCTGTCAATCCTCATGGAGCAAATAGACACATGGTAAAATATTTCGACATCTTCTCCATGCACGTACCGAATGTTCATCACTCAAATGCAATTCTTCATCCAGTTTCTGACTGGCTATTGTAAGTTTCCAGTAACTTCCTTTAATGCTTTGAAAGTAAACATACAGATCTTAATCTCAAAGCATTGAGATTCTTATGTGTCTTGCTGTAGCTTACATCTCGCCAATTCACTCCACATGAGGAGAGGAGAACCGTTGTTTGTCCTTCTACTAACTATTTTAATTTCTAGCCTTTTTAGGATATAATAATTTTCTCGTGAATCATATTTTAAACTTTTTAAATAATTAACTAGTCGTTTGCTTGTTTTTTTTTAATTTTGTTACCTTGACGCACTTTGCTACGTTCAAATGCTAATTGTATATTTTAAACGTCTCACAAAATATCATCAGCTCTAGGGATGTGAAGTTGGATCGAATGCTTTCTTCCATAGACTTCGAATCCGCATCTGCATGCATAATCTGTCTACATCAGTACTGCTGCATCTTGAAAATAACTGTCGTAGTCTTGAAAATCGTGATGCTGAATAGAAATTGCCTTTTTTCCAATTTAGAGGGTGCCCATGAGAGGAGCAGTCAAAGCAGAAAATCAAAATCTGCACATTGTTTTCACCTGCAACTTTCATCTTTAATGAATTCATCGACTCGAATTTGACGTTTGAAAAGCAGAGTATGCGTATCATCATACTTCAACCAAGGTTGGACAAAAACTTGGGTCAAAACCCAAAACCCAAACCCAAGTATCAATAAATGAGTAGAATCAATTAAATGAAGTGTATTCTTTGTATTTTGTGCTGACAAGAAGATTCTTCAATAGGCCAAAATTTCTGTTGGGGGACCATGAGAAGTGAAGTGTAGGAAACGATTTTTTAATTGCAATAACTGTAATTAGTAGCCTTAGTACATGTATGACCTTATAAAGCTTTCTGTTAAACTAATCTTTGCTGATATGCTGACTAATTGAAGATCTTTGATTGAAATATGATTGAATTAGACATTGCTCATAACAGAGTTATTGTCTTAATTTTCTCATTCAGATATGACTTAATAAATATTATGGCTGTGTAGTGAGCGCATGATTAAGCATAATTAGAATAAGAAATTGGAATGAATTCATTTTTGGACTAATGCCGGCAATCGCAGACAGTTTAGGGGTGCGAAAATAACTGCGAAGATATAAATATAATATATGAAATATATAAACATTCAGTATACACCAAACCATAATATGCACGAACGTCCAATGCGCGGTATTTTCAAGCCCAAAATAAAATAACTAATAATCACAAGTATTTCATTTTTGAAATATTCTGTGAATTGAAAGGAAATTTGATAAAAATCAGAACTTCATGCTCTCATCATGTATTTCTCTTATGATTCAAATCAAAATATCAATTTTTATAACTTGATTTGTGTATTGCAGCATTAATAGAAGATCCGGCCAAGTTTTGTATCACTTACCCAAGGTCGACCAAAAACCCAAGGTCCAACCGTGGTTCAACTATGCAGCCAATTATTGATAAATTATTCAGAAGTGGATTCTCTGTCAACTCTGTTCACAACGACAGTTGCAAAAGGATAATTTCACTCATAAAGTGCATCATATCAGTTTCATTTTCAACAGACAAATAACATCTGCAGCTTGCTCTTCACATAATCACAATATTAAAGGAAATGTTGCATAATTTAATTGGCAAAAACTGCAGTATTCGCAAGTACAATGAACAAACAATAGTTTGCTGAGCTACTCAAATCCAACTTTAGAATTCATGGATACTTTTTTCAGAGCTTTTCAACGTTTGCATTAGTTTAAGTGTAAGCTGAATGGGAACTGTAATTTCCATATACATATTCACAGAAATTCCTTACAAGCAGAGGAAGGTGTACGCTCTGATGAACCTAGCATGCACTGAACGAGGTTTGTAGCCTGCTGTTTGTCCTCTGATAGTGAGGATTTTTACGTCTAATTGAACAATATTCAAACATTCAATAGAAAGATTTGTCCTTGCATAAGTTGCAATACGGAGATAATGTACAATATCATTCTGGATTATAATGAAGTGAGTCCTCAATGCATCTCACGCATAGCAATTAGAAGCTCTTTGTTTGAACCAGTCTGACAATTTGCTGTGAGTATATCTTCACAAGCAAATTCATGCGAAGTTTTACTTACAATTGTGAGTAAAATTGTCATAATATTATCACTTATGTTAATCAAATTTGCAACTGGAAAATCAATATGGATGCATTCGTGCTCTGCGATTCCATGTGGATAGTTTAATAGGCCCTGTGCTTTTCAAGATTACGATTTTCAATTTACAGATCGAGAGACTTTATTTTGTATTTCCTGGACCGCATCGATTGATATACTTATATTACAGTACTCGTCCGATGATAAGTAAGTATGTAAGTAAGAAAGTGTATATTTGTAGAATGAAAATCAGCAATACGAGAGCAAAACTATAAATGTAGACAGTAGAAGTCAAAGTCAGTGAAGACAAAATTCCGACAAACAATTAGAATATAAATAATTTCATCTTAACACCTTTTTGTGTTAATCAGAGATGAAACATACGGAATGGAGGGGTTTTTGACGTTTCTTGGTTCTACACATAAATAGACGGTAGAAGTGGGAGAAGTACATGTGATGGTGAACTTTCAGCGACACGAAAAAGTTTATAGATAATGTTTTGTCGTCTATTCGGTAAAGAGAAGCCATCACCACATCTGTTGATGGGGCAAAAATAAGACTTTGAGGACGAAATTATCCTGTGTGCGCGACGCTGCATGTATACGTCATAATCTTTAGTATGGAATGTCTTCATGTTATTACCAATCATATGTTTAATCATAACTTGAACAGGACTAGGAGTATAAAACTCGGCTACATGTGCATTTTGAATAAGTGCCGATTTTGAAGTTTTTGGATTCGAGGATTCAAATCAATCTATAGAGAAAGACTCACATTGTTCAACTGGCTTATCAACGCTTATTTCATAGAATGAAGAGTTCTATAGGGTTTTATAACAAGATACGTTCGATGATAATGAAAGTAAAGTAATGAATGAATTAACAATTGAGAATTGCATGCGAGAGAATACATGCAAAAAATGATATGTATTTTGAAAAGGGCGCATGAGTAGTAACGGAAGCATCTTTGACCGTATGCATTCAACGGAAAGGTCGATGAAGCCGTTGTGTGTTAAATAAACCTCTCTTAATTCGGCTGACTTGTATTACGATGTATTTGCCGCGTATAAATTTAGTCTGGGCACCATCACAAGTGTCAGCAGGGAGCACACCTAAAGACGCCGAGACATCCGCAGAATAATAGACGCCGTTTGCCTACCGCGAATCTGCGCGTCTGCCGAGTTCTACCCGGTTCCTCTTCTTGTCCAACGAGATAAAAGACAGCAGATGTTATCGTTAAAAGAGACTTTCCGTTGTTTTCTCTGTTTCCAGGGAAGCACTCATGTTTTATGCATCTTTGTCTATGAAGCTAAATGAAGCTAAATAATATCCTTGTCTATGACCTGCAGGTTTAGCAGGCCTGTTACTGTCGTCAGATATACATGTAATAACATTTTGGTCCATTTAAGTTACATTTGAGCACTCACTCGCATGCATTACCAATCAGAAGCTTGCTAATAGCACCTGCATATGATAGGAAATGACATGAAGACACTGCATGCTGAAAATTATAACTTTTGAATAACTACTTTTTTCATCAAACCAGAGATATTTTCATTGTCCGCATTCATCACATTGTAGTTGATTTGCTAGCTTTATTAAATCAATCCTCTCTCTTTAGAGTCATCCACCTATTCCCCTTCCTTGATGAGCAATACTGGTATGTCTGAAAGCTTCCTCCATGACACACATCCTCATGTGACAATGCGAAGAGCATCTATCTATCTATAGGACTATCAAGTGGATTTCGGAGCTTTGTGATAGCGTGGAGATAGGATGTCGATAGCGATGGCAATTGAAAATGAATAAAGTAGTAATAATTCAAATTTTAGCAGGATTAGGACCCTGAACTTGAACTTTGCACGAAGATGGTTGGAAGTACTACATTGGCTACTACATTTCCTCATTGAAATTTGAAATTTTCTGTTTTTTAGAAAGCGATCAATAAGTTATGCTACACTGTTAAGCAAAATGGTCCGTATTCATAGGTCCGGAGAGTCACTAATGTGAGGACCATGTGGTCCGTATATAGAAAAGGGCCCGAATTACTGTGGGTTCCATTTTGAATGTCTTAAGGGTTCCATATAGTGACTTACACGATAAAATGATTTAGAGATTTATGAGGTGGTTAAATGGTCCTACTATTTTCTAGTTACTTTCAGATACCTCCTCATACCGAACTAACCCCATTCTTCACTTCCCACCACTATCAAGAGGACAATTTGTCTAACAATTCCTCGGTTAATTTATCAATTTATATACAATACTTTGCAAAATGTTTGCAACTAAAATTACTAATGAAAATAATAAATGTTCATTTTTTCTACAGATTTTTCCAATTCTTGTAATCTTCTGATAACTATGTACTTTATCCATGATAAAATGAGCCTTAGATGACTTTGTCTGTCATTTCAATTTTCAAAGGAGGTACTTTGGCACCCATGAAATATGCTCACAACACTTCTTACCCAAATTATATACAGAAGTGCATCTTTTTTTGCAATTTTTCTTTGCATTGTTCTGTATAATTAGTTATTTTCTTGTTGTGTCTGGTAAAAAAATGTGTCTGATAAATTTGTTTTTCCAACCCTTGTTATACGGACCCTTTTATATCCTTGATACGGACCATTTTGCCTAGCAGTGATCGCATGTTATCTGTCCTTGCTCAGAAGTACGTGATATAATCAGCGATAAAGTTGCATATTTGTTATTTTACAAATTCTATTCATAAACATGCACTTGCAATTAATTTCCTGATTATTTCCATCAATTTTGCAGTAGCGGAAGTTTCGTTTTAAAACGGCATTGGTTATGTAACCCATAAGGAAGAACACCAGAAAACGCACATTTCCGAAACAGATACAAAATGTTGGAAAAAAGCTCTGACTAAGCGGAAGCTTTATTTTTAAGGATAACTGGAAAATGGTACGATAATCGTTTCGTAATATCTATTTTTCGCATGTCTTGGCGGAGTACTGAGAAGAAGATAATTGTCTTATAATCTCTGGAGTATCATTTCGTTTGCTCGAGTGCTTTTATCTGCATTTGCAGGGGAAACAAACCGAGATCCCATTAATATCGTTAGGAGATGACGGTTTATATGTAAGGTGAATTATAAGCAATACAAAAGATGAAGGTTCATGCCCCGAAGCCTGTGCTTTAAACGAATAAAGAAAAGATCATATCTTTGCTTTAATACTCACCAGGACGCAAGTTGTGACAAAATAATTGCTATTTACAGCACAGAATGATAGTTTGGACTCTATTTCCTCTCTGTTTTGCAAGTTAAGATCGAGCTGAACTTTATAGGCATTGTTTAGCAAGTCTAGCGTGTTGAACCTCTGACAAGAATATTTCTTCGATCAGGTCAAATTATGAAGCAATTTTTTACATACTTCATACATATACATGCAATAGTGTCTTAGCTCCTCTGGTTCTTAATTTATGGGAAGCTGCTTGACTTGAACGGTAAATTAAGCAACTTTCCAATTTCAAAGACATGATTTTTAACAGTAAACACAGCATTCACGCAGAATTCGAGCGAACTGAGAATGGAATAGAAGCGGAAGTTCTTTCTGATAGTATTTACACGTCTCTTTGCATGCAGCAATTTTAAAAATGAAATAGCACTTTGAATTCTCAAAACTATCAGTTGTCTTGAACGTGGTCGAGGTTTAACCAGGATAGCATGCCAAACATAATCAAAATAGGCCTTTTGGTGGTGTGAAATAATTATTGATGCTATGCATGGTAATGAAATAACCAATTGCCCACTTACTTCTACACACATTTTGAGCGAAAAAATGCCCGTAGCGTTAATGGTTTAAGGTCCTTGCCATCTGTAGACGCTGGTTTTCGCTCTACTACATGCAAGTCATGTCAATTACTGATGGACTGAGTAAAAGGTTGATATAACTAACAGAAAAACGTAGACATGTGTAGGGGTATAAACTCTTTTCCTGGTTCCGGACGTTCTCCCGTCCTCTAATGAATTCATTTCGACTGGGCACAGAAGAGATCGTTGTTCTAAACTGGAACAATATAAGCAGTGAATTTTTTTTGTATTTGTTTGGTAATTTGCAAAAAATAATCTAGCCAAAATGGCCAAAAACGTAATCAATCCATAACTTCTTTAATATCTCCCCAAAGTCAATCCAACTTCACACTAACATTGATGAATATTCCTTGACCTCAACATATATCAGGTTTTTTCTTAATTTTAATGATTAACGAAAGTATACATTTAAATACCATGGGTTTTTTTTAATACGAAATATAAATTTATTATTATATCATACTAACTTATATTTATATTATTATATGATTTAATATAATTAATACGAAATATATTCGCTTATAAAATGAAATTGCAAGTATGCATAAACCTTCCTCCCAGGGATCCAATCAGCTCGTAATAGGCATAGAACATCAAGATGCATCCCCTTTATCCACTTCCAAAACGGCAAACCTCCACTGGCTCTCCCTCCATAGATATCCGACCTCAAGGTACATATCAGTCATCTGAAATGGACTATCAAGTCTCGAGATTTGACTACGCGGTACTTCACGTGCTGCGCTGAGTATGACTGCGCTTTTTCTTGATAATCAAGATATCCTACATCTAAGTGCTTTAAATCAAATATTCCACATTTTCTATCATAGGACACGCATATTCCAAATTTAGCACAATTTCTACTTTACTATCGGAACAACAAGTGTTCAACGGATGCGCGCAATATGAGTTGAAGCTGTCCTACTTAGGGGAGAGCCACATTGAGATAATCATTATGAGCTTTCTTGTATTAATGCTGAAAAACATATTTCGCTTTTTTCTAACACAAGTGATTCTCATGCTTAACATTTTCATTTTTTGCTCTGTTACTGCGTAATTAAAATGCAAATACCATTGATTTTGATATCTTTTCTAAAAAACTTGCTTAAAGTTTCTAATACTATTTACGTGAAACTGCCGCCAAATTCTCAAGGGAGCCTGTCTTTGTGAGCGACTTAGTTCGAGCTTGTCAATGTTGTCGATTAATTCTGCCCATCAATCTTGACTTCGAAGCAATACTGACTAAACAGCAAGGATTAAAATAGGATTAAGTTTACAAGAGAATAAGTAATTTCTGACATATTGACTCAACTTTGAATTGCTGAACTTCAGTAGACCTAAATGATTTTCTTACGATTGTTCGAATTTTGCAGCCAAGCTAAAATTCTGAGCAATTAGTACTAAAGCATAGGTGTGTGTTGAATTGCTTTTGATTGCCTATATGAGTCTGACAGGCACGACAAACTCCTTATAATTAACGTTGCGATGCGAAAAAATGAAGTTTATAATTCTTGTATAGTAAATTTCATAGCAGCCAAAATGCTGTGAAGTCATTTGCAATCGACGGAAAGAAAACGGGTCCAATGATTTGTATGGAGAGGCATAATAGAATCTAAGACAACACTAGAAATTAATTACCGGTATATGAATACATGCTGAACCTCAAAAATCATGTATTAACTTGAGAAATGCACATTTAAATTGTGAAATCTGTGCTATTAGTCCGGCAGCCAGAGCGAGTTTCTGCAGGGAACGAGGCCGAAAGTGAGACTTTCACAGAATGTTGTACACCCTATGCCTACTACGAATCGTCACGTCTGCCGAGTCCTAGTGAGTTCCTCTTCTTGTCAGACAGGATCAAAGAAAAACACATGCAAATCCAATGGGATGCAGATTGCAGTTTTTGGCTAAAATGAAATTTTGTATGTTTTCTCTGATTTCTTCAGGTCATTTCCATGTGCTTTTATCATGCATCTGAGTTGCTAAAAAAATCTGAATGTGTTTAGCGTCATAGACTGAAGTGCATGAACATCATAACCTGAAGACATTCCATGCCAAAAATTATGACTCTGGGTTTTACAACATTCTGTGAAAGTCTCACTTTCGGCCTCGTTTCCGGCAGTAACTCGCTCTGGCTGCTATTATCTCCCAAATCAAATCGAAATAATTTCAAGCTGGGAAAAGTGTCTTAAAATGATAGGTCTAATGTTGATTATTTGCTTTCCAAATATTGAGTCAGATATGAGAATGTCGTTTTACAATAGCTCTGCCACAAAGAATTTCGACTTTATTCCAAACTCTTCGTCTAGAAACGGAGCAACTCATAATGAATCTACCCGATGAAATCCCTTTTCCAGACGAAAACATTAGAACATAATCGAGATTTATCGAATTAAAGGCGAATTCAAAGTCAATTAATGATGAACTTGAAAATTTCATAGATGAGACACAAGAAATTAGTTTTTATGTGATCTCAAGGTAGTATGAGAATAATAAAAGTCGATTACATTTAAGTCTTCAAACATGAGGAATGTGATGTTCTAATTGATGATGGCAACATGTGACGACGAAGTACGATGCTGGCTTTGAATTACTGATGTCTTGGTATTAGTAGTTTGGCTTGAAGGTTAATGCTATGTTGTCTTGGTGGATAAAGCCATCTGATTGGATTACGCAGATTCTTCAAATCAGGACTTATGTCAAACTGTCGCCCGTCGATAGCTCAGTTGATAGAGCGTTGTCCTAGAATGCCCGAGTTTCAAATCCACCAAGACGCACAACTATTTTCCGTCCGCTAAAATTTCATGCCGTTCATCCCATACTATAATGCATGATTTTGTAAGGCTTTCTATGTCCACATGTAAATAAGTTCCACGAAGCAGGTCATTATTTTCCTTATTGGAAATTATAGGTTTTCCGATCAAATATAACACTTGTTTTGACCAATGTAATATAGATAAAAGCAAATGTAACACGTCAAAATTAGGGCAGTTATCAAATATAACCTGTCAAATCAAAATGTAACATTAGGGCAGTTATCAAATAGAACCTGTCAAATCAAATGTAGCATAAGGCTGTTATCAAATGTAATAATGATGATTAGTCAAAAGCAAATTTAACAATGACAGATCAAATATAATACAAGAATCATATAGTGTCATACAAATCTTATTGAATTGATATGCTACGAAGAATGCAATTAACTTCACATTTGAACATCAACCATTAATAATTGAATGTTATACTGGTGAAATGTCCGCAACATACAAGATGTGAAAACGATTAATTTACTCAAGCCTAAGAATAGAATAAGAATTGATAACATATATGAATGATCAGGAATTTTTGAGTACCCACTTTTCTTAGGTCAATATCTGAAGCCGAAAAATATTTGAATGTGAGAATCAACTTGATAATCCATGTGCAAATTATCATCAAATTTACATCAAAATGTTCTGCTTTAATAACAACGCTGGCAAAATACCGCTGCAAATGTCTAAAAGTAGCTGCCACATTCCTCTGGTGATGACCGACACACACTTGCTCAGCAAGTTGACATATCTCTCTCCTGAGGAGCTTGATCATGAAGCTGATCTCTTACTTCGCTAAACCTCGCTTTACGAGGCCTTCCACTGAGAGAAGCAGTTCTCCACAATATTCAACATGGGTGAGTATGGTGGAAGCCCTCGAGTGTGACGGTCTTCACGGAATACTGACATCACCAGCACTTCGATGAGCAGGCGCGTTGTCGAAAATAAGGACTTTCTCCACTCCATCGCGGGAAAATGATCGGGAAAATGATCTACCACTTCTCGCAGAACTTCTTTGACCGAAAATTCGCCATAACCACTTTCCTCGCAGAAGATCTTTGAACCGTTCGCCATTAGTCCACTAACAGCAAGTGTCATAGTTGAAATTAGACCGTTTGTATAGCACCTAACAGCAAGTAGCATATAGTGCCTATTCCGTCTCTGGTACCACCAACGTCCCAGATTACAGCCGGCTTCGCCTATGAAGATGCGCGTCCCTATGTTCTCAGCTGTATGATCAAATTCTTCATCCTATGAAATACTTTGTTCATCAGCTTAACATTCAGCATTTTCTTCGACTTTGCTTTACCACCCTCCGAATTTCGTTGACCAGCTCCGCATGCAGCTCTAATGTTTCGATTAGATCCCCATCGATGGCGCATGTGTCGAAGAGCTAGCGTTGTATCTTCCGATCAGTTTATCATGTGTCCGGAAGGTTCAAGTCTGGATGGTGCTCCAGAGTGGAAGTCTGTTGGGCTCCACTCAGGCTCAGGCCTCTCAGACGCAGGTGTCACGGACGAGCTCCACCTTGCGAGACGAGCTCCACGAGGAAAGGCAACGATTGTGTCCCATTGGCTCTTCGAATGATGGATTACGCTCGGTGGACATCTTGATCCCCAAGTTGGCGGGCGAGTGCAACATAACCTGCCATGACTGATTAGCGTCTACCAAGCGCGCTTGTCAATGACGGAAACGGAAATGCTTTGCATATTGTAGCGTCCGATGGAACACAACATATATTTGATCATGTATTCTGCACTTAGATACAGAGACTAGTTTGATATTTGTTCTACATATGGTGCACAATAGAACGATAGAGTATGAATAGATTCAACACTTATTTGACAGAAACACTTGATCTGACAATTTGATCATTTGAATCTACATTTGGTCTGACATGCTACAAAGCGATTGTCTAGTGTTACATTTGGTTTGACAGGGTGTTATATTTGATCGGGAAAACCTACTAACCTGGTGCAGACTTCTATGGAAAACGTCATGCATTATAACAGATAATGCATAGATTTCTTCGGCCATTATTTGTCATAATAGCCTCGAGCCTTCGGCTGTCGGTAATTAGAGAAAATAATGACCTCAAATCTATGCATTATCTGCTACATAGCAGTAGCACAATGCAGGTGAGATATCTATGACAAAGTCAAATACTTCATGCAGTGTTTTTATTGATCATCACTGCGATAGCGGCGCTTAGATGATCTATTACCAGGTGGAATATCTATTGCTAGTAAAAGACCATTCTGGAAGATCTGCCATTGGAAATCTTGCATAGTAAATGTTGAATGAAATTTAAGTGCTTTATTTTGATGATGTGATGAAATGCACAACGAATGAGAATTTCCTCAGCAAAAAAGAATGAAGATTGCGCTAGAATAAAAGAATTTTATGATCACAAGTATAGAAGTTGTTTAGGTTTTGAAAACAGAAGTCATGAAAATTAAAGAATTTTTGATAACTATTTAGTGAGAATCATTTGTTGCAACATTTAATCGCATATATTGAATTCTCCATTCAATGACAAGTAATTTGACATTTATATTATTGAAATTAGTGCAATGTTCACTGCGATGCAACAAAATATGAAAATTACTACTGGCGAGCGCGCATATACATAAGAATAGAATCATATTTTTTCCACGACAACACACCGGTCATGTGTGGTTGCATCATTAAATCAATCAAATCTATTGGGGGAACAAAAAATTGTGAGGGGAGAGTTTACAACGTTTATGGGTTGTATGGTTGAAGACCTCACAAGGAAACTCACTCCATTTAGAGATAAGGCGGATTGAAAAGCTATTCTCCCAAACTTCGCACTTTGTGATCGATGGATTTCTCAATTTCATTGAGTGACCGAGTGTGCAACGAACTAGAGCATTGCAAAATACTTTTCTTCACAGCGTCAATATTGTTGAGGTATGCATTTCGATCATCGGCTACTGCTCCTGGCCATTCTATCATCAACATAGCATTTGCTATGATAGGTGTTATATTCGACGATCTTTTCCTTGTTTCAAAAATAGTTCTGGAAGCGATCTGATCTATCCAATTTTACGATGGGGATTAATCGCTGAGAAAATCGGGCTTGTCTGAACAGCAGCTACACCACGCATGCAGGACCATTATTATCGCTGTAGACATGGCGTAAATGGGCTTTTTAGGCCTATTATCAATCAAAAAGGCTCCGGAGTCTACTGTATCCTCCTGAGGGTTAACAAGATTTATTTCACCTGTTCAATGACAGAATTCGCAAGCTTAACAACCAAACAAAGTGAAGTATTATCCATTAATCCACAGCATTTGTGTTCCACATCGAAGTCCATACAGCTGATGTAGTAATGTCTTTAGAAGTAATGAGATTCTCAGCATTCTAAGTTCAAACGCAGATCCCACTCAAATGCAGAGACGCTCTCTGTTCGTTCTGGCAGTCATTAAAATTCAAATTATGAATTTTTGTGATTCCAATTGATGTAAATTCGGTGAGCTCGTCTTTGATGTATCCTGGTTCGAATTAATGGGGTTTCAATTTGTGCCAGTATCATAAAGAGGTTGTGATAGATAACACGGTGAGGCTTGAAAGATAGGGATAGGATAATTTCTTAGAATTTCTGTCACTGGTTTTGATATTGAGAAATGAAATATGACAAAATGATTCGTTGTAATTGAATTTGGAAATATGAGATTTGGAAAGGAAGAAATTAATAAAATTGGTTTTCATATTGAGGAATACGACAGAATAGGAATTGGAAAGTACACTCTGCAGTGTAATCTGTTCCTCAAGTTCATCAGAGAAAGTGAATAGATGCCAAAAAAGTGTCAATAAGTTGACATGTCCATGGAAGATAGTTTTGTGTTATGGCGTGATTTTGAGGACAGAGATGTACTTCTGAATATCATCATACTTACTGTGTATACTCGCTGAGGGTGGCGTAGAAAATAGCGTTGTTGATGGGCTCACATTCCCCCCTATTAATAAGTTCCAGAAGACCGTTGTGAGTTGAGATAGTGTTTGTGCTGTTCGACTTCGGCCGGCTTGCTCACTTATCTCTGAGTTTTCGGCTCGTCGCAATAGAGGTATCACCTCTATTTGTTGTCAACTTTCAGTCTTCGTTCAATCTATAAGTCGTAGAATTAACAAAGTTGAAATGTTTAGAATATTATTTCCATTTGCATAAGGATAACCTATACCATATGAATATCCGTAAAAGTGATAATGAATATTGTGCTGACATCAATGATCTAAAGTTCATTGAGTGATTGTTTATGCCACTCTTTTTTGGCACTTTACAAGTTTATGATTTCTCTACACTCTATGCGAACCTTCATTTGAACCCGGTTAAGCACTCCTCAAATTTGCAATTAAGTTTTAGTTTTGGTACCTTCTTTATCGTTCATTCGATGTAGTCGGTCTGTCCCCGCCATGTGGCACAGTTTGGAAGTTTTGGGCCGAAACCTTGCTTTATGCAGCCACATGGTTCCTCACTGATGACTCCGTGGATAGCGACCTTATTTTGGTTCCTTCTGTTTCTTGTTTTTCATCATTTATAATGTTGGTCGGCTTGTCGTGATGTTTCATGTCGAGCTCTCATTTAAGTTTATAGCTATAAACAAAAATTGATTGTGAGTTTTGATTTCTTTCCAGTCCCTTTAAAAAGTTCGGTTGACTAGCCGTTATATGTAATACCAACTCAGTACTGGAGCAAGTAGCTCTATGTTTTAAGGATCAATTTGTATTTACACACTATGGACGTTAAGTAACCAAATTTATAACACGATTTTCCACTAGGGTTTTAATTTTGCTTTCTTCTGCTTCGTGGATGCAGTCTTCGAATTTTTTAACCGTGTCGTGTTTTAATTTAATTTTCTTACTTTGTATATTTCTTTTTTTGATTTGCCGACACCAAAAGCAGAAGTGCAGAAAGAAGTGAGGCATTTTCGATCATGTTTCCATACAGTGAACTTCATATACATTTAGCCTAGTAAACTACGTCACTCACGGGCAAATTTTATTATTCTGAAAAAGCGAATATTTGCAATTTTCAGCACCGGTTTTTTATATTTTATATTTTAGCACCAGTACATACAGTATCTTGACTGATTTTTGCAACATCGCCAAATGATGAGCTGAAAAACACAGATGTGACGCAAGATAAGTTCACGCAAAAAAACCCTATGACCACAAGATAATTTTTTCACTTCACCAGGATTCAAAAATCAACTAGAAACCTAGACAAGTGATCTATGACCGTCATACCGCTGCTCTATGGAGCAGAATTTAGATTGCATCACACATTTATCGACAATATGTTTTAGCGATCATCGTTTCTGGATCTGTAACTATTTACGTATAGATCTGACGCAAACTATGTCCAAATGGACAGAACACTACATCTCTTTGACCGAAACACAAATTTCATAAAAAACAGATTTACGTAATACATGCACATTCCCTGCAGCTATGCAGAACATCAATGATAATGACACGTGCCTTCATCAGAGCTTTTTCAGAGCACTTGCTTAGTTGTCTCGCTGTCTAGTGTTCGCATCATGACCCGTTGAGGTGCTGGTGTCCATGTGGACTGGATTATTACAAACCCAGCACCAATATTGTTTGTTCAAATGTTGAGCTACCTGTTTTGTGTCGTGCTTATCCGTATAATTCTGCAGTGAAGACATTGAGCATTTGTTCTCAAAATATAACATAGAGAAATCGGCTTGAAGTTTAATTTATTTATCTCATTAAGACGAACTAGCCTTCTTAAGAAACCTTACATGCACTTTTAATGATGTTTCGATTTTCCGGTCGGCAGAAGCCGCAAGCGCGTTGCGCACGAATTCACGGATTTGTTATCAGACGTAATGAGTCTGTTGGTTCATTACATATGTTTCTTTATCTTTTATCTTCATTCAGCTGTTTTCGATGAGGCATGAATTAAAGACACGCTCGATTCTTGTCTTAAAGGATTGAGACATCTTCAAATCCTTGTCTTTTGCACTTCATTAATCTTAATTTTCTTAATTAATTATTTCCATGTCATTTGAAGCTAAAACCTAAAAAGTGACGCCGTTGTCGACAGATTTCGTTTTATTTTCAGTTTTTAAAGAAAACAGAGAATGTTTGAAACAACAAGAGAGGCAAGCTGAGCGTTGTGCGAAACAAAAGGCTGAGGCGATGGAAAATGCGATGAAGGATCTGAGAAAAAATACAGATAACAATGATCTGGCCAATGCTGTGGAATATAAAAATTTTGTATACAAAATCATACACGGCCATCAATGCAGGTAAGTAAAATTTCAAGTGATTCGGGTCGAGGCAGTAGTCCGGCAGCCAGAACGAGTTTCTGCAGGGAACGAGGCCGAAAGTGAGACTTTCACAGAATGATGTACACCCTTGCCTAATACGAATCGGCACGTCTGCCGAGTTCTAGTGAGCTCCTCTTCTTGTCAGACAAAATCAAAGAAAAACACATGTAAATCCAATGGGACGCAGATTGCAGTTTTTGGTAAAATGAAATTTTGCATGTTTTCTCTAATTAAGCGATAAGAACTAAGCCCACAGTCATAATTTTTTGAATGGAATGTCTTCAGGTCATTTACTTCCATTTTTATGCACCCTTGTCTATAAAGCTAAACGCATTTAGATTTGGCGAGCCTCTTAATGTCGGCAAACACAAACATTTTGAGCAACTTTATCCACATTCAAACACATTTTCACATAGGCCTACATTTCCGATTAGATGAATGATAAAAGCACATGCACATCATAAGAAATAACCTGAAGACATTCTATGTAAAAAATTATGACTGTGGGCTTAGTTCTTATCGCTTAATTAGAGAAAACATACAAAATTTCATTTTACCAAAAACTGCAATCTGCGTCCCATTGGATTTACATGTATTTTTCTTTAATCTGTCTGACAAGAAGAGCAACTCGGCAGACGTGCAGATTCGTAGTATGCAGAAGATGTGCATCATTCTGTGAAAGTCTCACTTTCGGCCTCGCTCCCTGCAGAAACTCGTTCTGGCTGCCGGACCACAGGATGATGTTCCTCGGGGCTTTAGAGAGTTCTCGTCGCTTGTAGAGGGAAACTGTAGCTTTATCATTTACTAAACTGAGAAAATTGTCTGTATAATCAATGCACTGTTCTCGTGTTTTGCGCTCTTGCTACACAAATTGATTCATAGATTGCGCGTCAAATAACACGAACTTGTGTGCAATTACCATGTTGAATGTCAGAATGACAATTGTTTAGAAAATAAAATGCACCAATACCCTTGATTCCCCTACCGCACTCGCCTGACCCAGGAATCGAAACGAAGTCCGTGACGGAGACGAGCTGTCGCCTTCTTCACTAGGCCACGCCGACAGTGTAAAATAAATGCGACTGTAGACATAGTCATCTCCAAGTGATATCGACAGTTTATTGTCCTATTATTGTTTATTGTTTTATAATATTGTGACAATAGGCTGTCGATATCACTTGGAATTGACTACTGCCTACACTCGCATTCCTTTTGTATTGTCGGCGTGGCCTAGTGAAAAAGACGGGTGCTCGTCTACACCACGGACTTCGGTTCAATTCCTGGGTCAGGCGAATGCGGTCGTGGCATCAAGGGTGGTGGTATCTTTTATTGACTTATTTAGCTGTGATTCTCTTTAGATATTCAATCTACTGCGACAGACTTTTGTTGTCAATTACCATGTTCTACCTCAGGAAACGTTGCATGTGCTATCGACGGCTCGAGAGCTCATAGTCTAGCACATGTCGGAAGGCTGACATTTATATCATGATAGAAGCTCAAAAAAATTCACAGCTAGGTATTTTTACTATAGCAACATTAGCAAACGATTGAGAATGATCTCCTGACGAAGGAATGATATTCCACGTTTGCGGCAGCCGGAGCAGGTTTCTGCAGGAAGCGAGATCGAAAATAAGAGTATCAATTGATGATGTACACCCTATGGCTACTACGAATCTGCACGTCTGCTTAGTTCTACCTGCCTCCTCTCCTTGTTCGACACAGGAAAATGTTATTATACTCATGCAAACAAGATTTCATGAACTGTACTGTAAAGTTACGAAGGGGGAGTCGGATTACAACTTGCAATGGTTAGAAGATCTATGAGTTTGCTGTCTTCGGAACTTCAGGTTGCAGCAATTTGATTTAATTACCTCATCAGAACGTCTACATCTAAGTCAATGGATCTAATTCTTGACAGTCTGTAAAATTGTGAAAAGGTCTCAATTTGGGATTAAGTTGCATATTGGTTCGATCGTGACTTGAACTTATGAAAGGTTATATCCTGAATGATGTATATAACTTATGGGACAGAAGTGTCAGAGAATATTTGATGGTAAATCATCAAATGGTGGATTGCTGTACATTTACCCTTCTCATTCCATCTAAGATTCCATTCTCCGCATCTAAGATTCCATAGGTCACATGCCGCTAATTACAACATTAAACAATTAGTTTTACATAAAAAGCAACAAGTGCTGATGATTGAAGGTACTTAGTTCTTCGCAAGTTACTTGAAGTTTTATCATGGTTCGTCAAATTCTAAAATGAATGATTTCTTGCAGCAGCTCTATTCTTTGCCTCGCTTTACGTCAAACATCATGACGTTAATTGAATTTGTTGTTTAATCAAGTCGAAATCAAAAGTCTTTTAATATAAACATGAAATTGTGAAAGATAATGTCAAGCAGTGGTGACATTTACTATTCAAATGTTGATTAATTTTACTTCCAAGTTAAATGTGATTGAGGTAATTCTCAGTTTTTAACATCTTGATGTAAATTATGTGAATATTTTCTAATGTAGAAACTTTTGAGTTTGCCTCGTAGCAAATAATCAATGCGCGACAAAAGTACTGAACCCTGGAAAATGTAACTCCCCATTCGAAATGAAAATGCTTCGTTTCATTCAGCGCATGATACATTTGAGGTCATATGAATATACCTTGTTACAATTTTTTCAATCTCCAAATGTTATCTAATATAACACAGTTTGCCTCCGTCACTTTAATCAATGCAATGATTTGACGAGTAAATTTGTTTTCATAATAAAGTTTATAGAAAATATCAACGGAAAGTTTCGAATTTGTTGAAACTTCAACTAGTGAGTGAATAAAAGTAACATCTTTCGCACGCACAAGTCTTCTAACATAGCGGGTGAGTTTAAAGTGATGGAAATTAATTGACAGCATTCACTCTATCCAAAGAATATTAAATTTATTGTCAATGAAAGCGAAATGTCGTCTATTTTGTTGCGCTTTGATTATTTCAACGTGTGGCGTAAACTTCAAGTAAGTGCTAATCAAAACACCTGGTGATTCTCGAGCAGCAAACTTTGAAGCTTCGTTTGTATCTGCGCAATTTTCCATGTCTTGCAACGGTAACACAAAATAATTCGCAATTTGGGAGAATTCGCTGAATTATAAAATTTCATACAACTTTTCAACAGATAGATAGACAATAACGCAAGAAGAAATAAAATATCAATTGCAAAAAAGATTCTAAATGAAAGCAGTTTTGAATTTAATAATAAAATGGATTCCTTATTTACAATATCGATATTATGTTTCTATTTGGCTATGAAACACAGAGAATTTCATAATTCTTTCCTTTCGATATCTATGAATATTTTATGCCAAAAATTGTTTCTGTTAAACGAAGGTAATAAATTTTTCAATTCAAGAATCGTCTTCTTCCATTGATGATACTTTTCTACAATAATTTGTTACATTATCTGCGTTGATAAACAACCATTGCTTTATAAATTTTTTTGTTATTGAAATCCATCATCATGCTGCGGTAAAAAAGTGAATTGGTTTCAACAAAATATTTGTTTTGTCTCTATCAATATGTCAAGAATGGTTGAAACTGGCGTGAATGGATAACCGTTTGTTATCGTTGAACAACGCTGATGGTACCATCGATACAGTCGATTTCCTTCCAGACAAAATTCAATGAAATATTCAAGGTAATAACCGTTCTCTTATTGAAGTTCTATGGATTCTGTCGATAGCTAAGGAGCTGGAATACGTAACTAGAAGAGTTCCTGCTGATAACTTCCTGCATGCAATTTTATTTTTATATCATTTAATTAGTAGCAGAGAAAATGAAAAAAGAAACTTTGTTTATACTAGGAGGCACAATAGGCGCGGAGCCTTTTATTATTTATCCCACCCTCATTCTATTTGTACGGATTGTTCAGCAAGTCTCAAGTTTGACCCGACCGATATTAGAATCAAGATTTTCCGGACGCACAGGGGACACTCTATCACAAGACCATAACTTTGTGCTTGTTGCACTTGAATACACTTGAACTTGGAGAACGACAACCACAGCATTAGACAGGTCGTCTCTTCTTCCGTTTGACTAGAAAAGAAACACTGGAACATGTAAAGTTAATGAAATGGCACAATCTGCTGACATAATAAGTTTGTGAACGTTTTTTCGTGCGACTGCTAACTTCTTTAATAATAATCTGAGAGCCCAACATTATCGAGAAAACTTTTGCGCAATGATCTGAATTCTTCGAATCTAAAGGAATAGTGGCGGTCAGAGCATTTAGAAGGAATTCACAGCAATCCGCAAGCGATTCACGGCTGTTTTTCCTATCTCTGCAAGGCACTAAACAATTCTTTCTGTCCACTTAGTAAGTTCCTGCGTGCGCCATTGCTTTGAATCAGCTTGCACATCTAGCAAAGTGACACGCTTAAACAATCCAAATAATCTAATTAGTTTAGAAGTTACACTGAAATATGAGTGCATTGAAAGTGTGAAGATTTTCCTTCAGATGTAATTTTTGCAATGTACCTGCGAAAGGGTTTTCTATAGTTCTTAGTCATCTCAAATATTAAGCAATCTTCCTTAAGTTCTCAAGTAATAAGTAATTTGCAGCTACCCAGAGATTTCAAGTGATTAGGAAAACAGTCAAAAATGATTGACTGCTTGAATGTGTCATTACTTCTGCATTGCGGTATTAACGCAACATTTGAGTTACAACGCTCTATTTGGTGCATATGGCATCATAGATGATCAGGATATGATACATAAATTTACAACTGGTTTACATGTGTAAGTAGTTGCGCTGAATATTTGCAAAAAGTAGAGATAAATTCAGACATCTTCAAAAAGATCATAAATTTGTCCTTCGAGTGCACCGAATCGAACGAATTTTGATGAATTTATACAGGGTGGCCATAAAGTTGCGCACCAAGATTTTAATTAATCTAGTAGATCGCTTTAAATGACTTTTAAAGGAGAAAATGCATAATTGTAACCAATAAAATTAAGAAAATTATACACTGCTTCTAAGTATTCACAAATGTTGAAAATGCTGCCTACCAGCAGCCACACATAAATTGAGTCGATGGTGAAAGTTATAGAACACTCGATTCAGGAAATCTGAATCACCGACAATTTCCTGACAAGCATCACGAATTCGAGTTCGCAAAGGATCCAGGTCATTCATGCGCACGGAATATGCTTAGTGTTTAGCGTATCCCCAAAAGAAGTAATCCATAGGATTCATGTCGGGGAATCGAGCAGCCCATTCGACTGTTCCCCTTCGATCAATCCAATGAACGAAGTTTTTAATTCAGCCAGCCGCACACTATCAAGGCATAGTGCGGAGGCGTTCATATCCTGCATGAACCACTCAGGTCGTCCTTCTTCAATTGAGTCTAAGTGAGGTATAAGTTCTTCTTGCAACATTGTGAGGTACTTGTTGCCGTCGAGCGTGGAGTCAAAAAGAAGGGCCATAAAACATGGTCTTTCCACAGACCGCACCAGACCATCAGTTTCGCACCACTGTTCTTTTGTGGGTTGCATCCAGTGGGGATTCTCCCGCGCATAATATCTGCAATTTTCTTTATTCACTTCACCATTGAGATAAAAGTTGGCTTCATCACTAAAGAGCACTTTCCGATGCACCATGTCAGGATCTTCATCCTATGGGTTTTTAAACCATGTCGATATTTCCATATATCGGTCAGGATCGTCTTCGTACAATTTTTGGAGAATCTGAAGTTTTTATGGATGAAAAAGTTATTCTTTGAGTATCTTCTGCGTCGTGAGCGTGTAACGTTGATTTCGCGAGATGATCTACGCACGGATTTATTTTGGACTTTGCTCAATTTCATCGAGAATGGGTGTTCGTGTCGCATCAGATACTCTTGGACGTCCACTTAGCTCTTTGTCGTGAACGTCAGTTTCTTTGAATTTCGCAAGTAAATGACCCACTGCCGTGTGACTAACATTCATTCCTTCATGCTTTGAATTGAAAGTTTCAGCAACAGACCAGTTTGTCGCACCCTCTCGCCCATAAAGCAAGATAATTTCAGCTCTGTGTTCAATTGACAAGGACATGCTCGCTGGTTGTGATTAAGAAGCCAATGTAGCTTCCATCTATCTTGACTCCTTCGTTTTTTTCCAGAGTAATACTCATTTTGGCTGTCGCGTGATCATCTGCACCAAATAATGTTCATTCATGAAGTTAAGAGAACGAAGTACACTCCACATGCGCACGATGAAACTAGGAATTTCTATAATAGTATGATTGAAGCTTAAAGTTTGGACGTAGGTTAGATAAACTTTGATGCGCGACTTTATGGCCACCTTGTATAATACGCTAAAACTGAATGTCACGAAAGGCTAGATACAGGGCGGATTAGTATTCACCATGCGGATTGCCACAAGCAAAAATGCGTTAGGGGCCTTCCCGTGGCCCAGCTGGGTTTCACGACAATTTCAATTGTCAGTTTACTTGCCTTGACATGTAATGAGTAGCGCCTGCCTGAAGCGCCTCAATCTCGGATACGGCATTAAGTGATTGCAGAATGCAATCCGTCCTCCACGTGCCTGCGTTAAAGCAGTGCCTTCCTGGCTAATTCACGCGCTCAACAGATGGTCCGGTGACCTTGTGGTTAGAGGGCACGCCTCCAAGTCCTCCAGTTCCAACGTCACTGGTTCGAAGCATGTCTCTTGGTGGTTAGGACGGGAGCTACTGACACTTTCTTCCTAAATTCCCGCACAGAGGGCTTAATAGTAAGGATTTGTAGATCTTGAAACACTGAATGCAAAAATCAAATTCTTGAGTGTCACAGCCAGTCGCCTTCGGTTATAGGCAAGGTTAGAGGATTCCTACTGGAATCCAACGGTAAAATTCAAAAAATATCTATGGATTGTGAAACACTTGGCACTTTTCGTACATTTTCTTTTGCAGAAAAGAAACTATTTATCAGAATGCCATGAAATTTGAAACATGATTGAGTTCAGAACATCGACGTCGATACAAAAGTTGAAGTGAGTCACATGATTCAGTATTTGATGTTTGAGAGCATATACAAAATGAGCAAATTTCATGTTTTGACTTAATTTTGGCGATTTACTCATTTTGTAGAGACTCTCAGACATCAAATACTGAATCATGTGACTCACTTCAACTTTTATATCGGAGTTGATGTTCTGAACTCAATCATATTTTAAATTTCATGGCATTCTGATAAATACTAGTAGTTTCTTTTCTGCAAAAGAAAATGTACGAAAAGTGCCAAGTGTTTCACAATCTATAGATATTTCTTGAATTTTACCATTGGATTCCGATGGGAATCCTTCAACCATACCTGTAACCGAAAGCGACTGGCTGTGACACTCAAGCGTTTCAAGATCTACAAATCCATGCTATTAAGCCTTTGTGCGCGAAATTAGGAAGAAAGTGTCAGTAGCTCCCGGACTAGGTTACATCTGTTGAGATTTGATAAATTCATCAACTGCCAGGTTACTTGATTCACAAAATTAATTTCAAGTAATATCGAGATGATTTATGGAAGGAGAGATTGAAGGAAAATCAAGCTCCTATGAAATATTGCAGGAAAATGAAGCAAAACATGATTTGAAGATGAATTGCTTTATCCTTCACTTTCATTCAAATCAACCTATCGAAGACAAGCCAGGAATGTTTAAAAGTAAAATGCCAGCACACGTCATTTTCGGCAATTATCATCAACTACCTACTGACTGAATGACAAGCTTTTAAATTTATTCGGACAAGGCAATTGAAAAAATGCATTTCAGTTGTGTACAATTGGTAGAGTGGCTACCTCTAGCGAATGCTGGTCATATCAGTGTTGGATGCATAGAAGCAATAAGTGGTTTGAATTCAAGATAAAGTTTAGAATTGTCAAGGGGTGAAATCAGTTAGGTTCACGAGCTTCATTCGTTTTTCTTCGATTGTTTTAGACAGCTAGGGCAAGTAATAAACAGTCGCGCTATTAGAGAGTTCGCTGTAATTACATGAATTTGCATTCATCAGTGTTCTGGACAACATATTGGCAACCTGTGTCACCGAAGATTGAAAATTTATTTAAATTTTGGCATACTCAAGAATTGTCAGTCATGAAAAATCGGTTAACTTAATCTTTTAGGATAAAAACTTGAGTTTCTTCATTCAAAGAAGGCAACATTTGTGAGCGATTTGTAGGCGTTAATTTGAACAAAGTCAGAGCCGCGCTTCTCTATGATTGACGTTCGGAGATGAAAAAGACTCAGTGCGGCACTGAACTTCCAAATGATGATATTCAAACATCTGTAATCTGAAATTTTAATTTCCTTGTCTACAGTGCATAATGTTAAAAATCTCTGGAATTAAACTTTGGATGTGGCAATTTATTCTTCGAGTAATTGCCAAGACGCAAAATACTAATATCATAAGCATCATTCACAAACAGTATTCGCCAAAACATGCGATTAAATTAATAGTTGACTATGGAAATGCGGCGTACAAGAAATATGATGGATTTGTGTTATTGTAATGTCTAATATCTTGTCTTATCTAATATCTTAATTATATTGGAAAAGAAATATTTCCATTTTTCAAATATGAATGAATAAGCTGATAGTTCTTCAATTCTGTTTAGACGGTTCTTGTACGGGAATTCAATTATATCTCAATTTTAAATTCGTTAGTCTCTATGACTTAGACTGAGACTGAGGCACTGAGATTGTTCTATGTACATGAAACTCGTCGGGTGTTGGGTTACTGTTTCTAAATTTAGAGCATAACTTGGACATGATCTGCCGATCAAGCTGTCCTTTTTCTTAAAACTTTTACCAAGTCCCGAACCGAAATTTGGCATGCACTACACACCTCTAGTTCAAATTCAGACCCAATGGCGTTTGAGGGAAATAAGTGTTATATATAGTTAGTTCGGGCATCAATTCATGAGCTAAAATGATGAAGACACCACAGGACTGATTGCTGTGATAATGTCTTAGGGGTTTGGAGGCTAATTGTCTAGCTGGTCATGGGTTCGAATCCCACCAAGCGAATGCTATTTTGCTTTGCTGATGAAATTCAATTGCGATAAAAGCAACGGAATTTTTTGATTACCAAGCCATGATGATTAATTTCAGCTTGATCTCCGAAAGATTTAAATTATATTCCTTACCTTATTTCTCGGAGTTGGGGTTGAGGCTTAGTTACCTTAGATCGTTCGAAGATATCAGTGGCATTGTGGGCCGCCTGTCATCCGCAGCATGAGGACTGTCCTCTCGCTGGATGTGAGGACTTTCCTCTCGCGACCACGTTTCCACTAAAGAACTCAGAAGAAGAATGTGCTTGCTTGGGGCCTATCGCTGACACTTAAGGAAGACGTCGACTAAGATGGTGTGGACATGTGGAAAGGAAAGGCGAATGTCAGTGGCTGAAGTGCGTGCGGAAATTGCAAGTGGTTGCCAACCTGCTGGACGTCCGAAGAAATCATGGAGTGATAACATCAAAGAAGACCTTCGAGCACTCAGGCACCGTATGGAAGATGCAAGCGACCGAGCGTAGTGGCGAACTGCCATAAAAGCAAACCGTCGTACGACATAGATGAAACAATCGACGTTAAGTTGTACAAATATAAGAAAGCAAGTTTATAAGTAATTATTATAAACTGTGTCCTCACGTGATGGGATAGACAGAGGTATTCACGGAAGACTGAGTCTTTGTCGACAGTGTGCCAACGCCCGTGATTTGCTTCTGCATATGGGGGCCAATGTAGGTGGCCAAGATCTTTGCGATTCTGGACTCTCATCTTAATTTTTTTCAGTTTTGTTTCACTGATTTTGCCTTTCACTGTTTCCTTCAGGATATTGAGGCCTTTTTGTAAATAAATTATAGTTGGCAAAGCAATTTTGCATCATTAGTTTATGCACAATTTGTATGCATTTTTTCAACCTATTTTGTATCACTTTATGAGTTTGTATCTGTTTTTTGACAATATAAAGATTCAATATCAATACAGAAAGTAAGTGATCGTTGAGTTGCTGCCACTTTTGAGGCCTTGCTGCTCATTAGCACTGCTTTGTACATGGTAAAATTGCTTCCAGTACATGCTTTCAACCGGGAGTCAGAGTTCACCAAAATGCTCAAATGACTATAACTTATCAACAATAATAAACTTCCCTGTTCTGCATGAACGTCAGAGAACTTCCAGAGAATATCAACAGTCTCCTTAAATGCCAATCATACTCATACTTTATATCAACTAATGAATCTTCGTCTTGGATCGATCGATCTCTTCATTGTTAAGAGAAAAAAATTGGATGAACATCTTTTAAGTTCAAAGATTTTTGTCTTTCCCGTTCAATGACTGAAACAAGTCTTTTCATCTGACTGTTAAACCTATATTTCTGTCGAATGCAGGATGTCGGAGTTTTGTCTAGGTGCCATCGATTTGTCTTCTTCAACATGCCTCTTATAGATTTCTATTCTCGAATCGATTAGTTTGAATCTACATGTACATGAGATTATCAATAAATTTTCATTATTAAATTTCACTAGAGCAACTGCTTTAATAACCTCTAGGTGCATAATGAAAATATAATTGCTTAGAAAATGTATTTGTTCACTTGAAACTTCATGAAATGTATTTTATCGAGCTTGAATTCTGTATGCACCTCAGAACATGTATGATTTGAAAGATTCTCTTAGTTCATTGATTTACGTATACACTAATCAGTCGTTTATAGATTTTCTAGTGGAAAAAAGAGAATTTATGAATTCTCCTAGCGATTTTCTTGCATTTCTAATTTGTCTTCCTAACTCATTTATTCATTTAAAGAACACAAATGCATCACTGAAATTGTACACCTATGAAAGCATTTACTAAATATCTACTACTGCTAAACTGTCTGCAAATGAGTTAGTTTTGGCAGATAAAGTCTTCTTGTAATTTTCCATAATCAATTACGTTGTCTTTTAACCTTTTCAAAGCAATTAATGAATTGCTTCAGTTTCAGAAACTTCGTATTGAAATATACACACCATATGTAAAAATACTACCCAACTCATTATTATGCAAATAACTGCGCGCAAATAGTCATATAACATTGAAGGCTTTACTCCTATTCATGAATACAGAATCTTGAGTTATGATTCATATGTGTTCTTATCGTGACAAGTGAAAATGGTCTCAAATGGTGTTGACAGAACTTTCCCAACGAAATCCTCGAGTAGGAAATTAAATAACAGGAGCATTTTCAGCCGCATTAAAACTTATGCGGCCAATCTGTTCATATTTTTGCGAAAAAATTGACCTAAATGTCGTCGAGCTGTTACACCTAGTTGAGTTTACGACTAAAATTTGAACAGAAACATAGGTTTTAGTATGATTTAGTAAGCACATTCCTAAAGAATCTACCACACAATATAATTCCAGTATAGAACCCATCCGAGCAGCTGAAATGTTATTTCAACGAACAATCTAATTAAACCAAGCGAAAGGTTGGATTTCTACGGATAAAATTACACCAAGTAGCCAATAAAATACTCATGAATTTGTATTATGCTACATGTATATATATATATATACCAATATAAGAATAGCATAATATATAGTATAATATAATATATATATATATATATATATATATACCGGTATATATATTATTACCAATTATATCCCATATATCCCTCAAGAAAATAAAAAGCAAAAGTTTGCTATTGCCGATCGATTTCGGCTGCTACGGCGGCTTTTCAAGGCAAACTAATATATTGAAAAAAATTTACATGAAAATGCAAAAAACAAAATAATTTGAATACTAGACATTAAGAAACATTAAGGGATGGATGGAAATCAAGAATAAATATACGAGTAGCTTCTTTAGATTCTCTGTCCAAGCGATTTGCACTTGTAGGCAACTAATAAAATGGCATGGCTTTGAAGCTGTCCCCACAAGTAGATATGGCGGCTCACCCTCATTATCACTTAGTAATATAGCGTAAGAACTTGGGGAATCAATGTCATATTATTTACAAATAAAATAATTCTTACTTTCATCAAAACTTCACGCCTGGACATGTCATATATGTATATTGCACATAATTCATCTGCACAATAGAATGCACTTATGCCTTTATTCTTGTTTTATCCAGCATCTCCGTTTTTCTTCGTTTTGACAGTAGGCTATGTTCGACTGGAGATGATCCAAAACTTGCAGCAAATGAGAAGAAACGTTTTCGGATACCATGCCACATTGGATTTAAACTTGCAATATCATTTCCAAGCTGTTGCAATATTTGTAAGATTTGATTGAAGGCAAGAAATTGAAGAAAGTCTTGGAATCAAGAAACAATCCGCATGATTTGAAGAAAAGTAATAAGACATCTTGCAAAACATTGAAATCACATGATTCGTCAATAGAGATTCCTCAAACTTGCTTTTCTTTGGAGAAAGTTTGCGTTATCATGTAAACGCGTCAAGAGTATTTGTATCACTATTATTCTAGGAAAAAGAAAATCCGTTAATTGGCTGATACATTGTTTTGGAAATAATGATAATAACTCCTCGATGTACCGCCTGCCGAGGCAGGTATTTGGCATCGAACTTTGCAGTGCAAATCATCTGCTTGTTTGAACTCAAGGGAGATAGACACACGTGTACAACACAGGCAGATAGTGAACGTTCATTTTCAGTACAATGCATCGAGTGGAATTTCGTGTGAAACTTTCAAAGATTATTGAGACAGTCGGACAATTTCGCTATCTGTGTTTGTGACAGTGATGTACTGAGAAAGAGTATTGGCGGCATATACCCCTAAAAAATCATCAAAAGAAGCGCCTCTTCTTTCAACCTTCATTCTTTGCCTTACTGTACGGGATTTTCATTAAATCAATACTCAGTATTAAATATTCTGCATGTATCTCAAGGAATTATGAAGTACATTCCCCGTTGCGTAGGGACACAAATTATCTTTTCTAGTTTGTACTATAAGTATTGTTTCATACTTGTTTGCACTTAGTTGCTTGCATTATTATCCTAAATGTTACTAGATAACAAAAGCTGTTTCGAGTCTCAGGAATCGCGATCTTAGATGATTATTCATCTTGCATTTATAAGATTAGTAACTCTAATGTGAACGCTGCAAATCCAAATACGACTTCGAATGGGCAAGTATTCTAATTCAAAACAAAATGCAACCCTTTAAAACCAAAGCATTACAATGCTACCAATCCTAACCAAATGCGACAATTCCAAAACAAATGGAATACTTGTGATTCTACAGAAAATGCGACCAAACTTAACGTAATGTGACACCTATAATCCCAAGCCAACATGACCATTCCAAATCTAACAATACAATTTAAAACAAAATGCGACAGTTCCAAGTGAAATATAACACCTGCAATTCCAAAAACAGGACCATTCTAAAAATAATTTGACCATTCCAAACCAAATACAATCCTTCCAAGCTAAAATCAAGCATTCCAAGTCAAATGTGATATACTTGTATGATTCCAAACCAATTGTAATGCCTGTGATTCCAAGCCAAATGTGACAATTCCAAACAAATGTATGATCACATCCAAAACAGATGTGACATACTATCTAAATAGTGCTCAGGTTGATACGGACAGGAGATCACACTTTAATTATATCGGGATACAAAGTTACGCCACTTACCTCAAGTGTCAGATACCTAATTAATTGGAAGATGAATTATTCTGCCTTATGGCTGAATACCTTGGGCTTGAACAAAGGCATATATTTCGAATATCTGCATGATCATACGGAGAATGCTGCATGTACATGCATTTGCGAATACAAATTAATATACATCTATGCTTCTCAAGGACCTGCCGAGAAGTAATGCCTCTAGATAAGTACTCTTCCTGCTTGGGGTTAAAAAGTTAGTATAACCACGCCATCACAGAAAGGATATATGTTTTGGTAAAAACACATTTTTTCTCTACGCTATCAGTAATTACCTCCATGGTTTGTGCGTGCCTCCCAACGGACAGGTAGTATGCGGATCCCATCAGTCCAAAACTGTTGGTTCTGATAGAAAGGCTATTCTTCAGTATACTGTCATCACTTCTTCATCCGACTGGAAGCGTTGGCCTGACAAATTCTCCTTAACCCATATGTACCCAATGTTTGATTTTATAATTTTCTTTCCGATATAAAGGGCAGTTATCAGTGGTGGACAGCGATAAATTTTGCGACCAAACGATAAATTTGGACTTCCAAAATAAAGCGATAGGCGATAAATACTGCGATAAGTCAAAAATAGGGTGCTATATTTTTACTACTTGTATGTATTTAATAACTTCTTTTTTTACACTTATAACACCACATTTATGTACATTAAAATATTGAATAAAATAGAAATACTAAAAGACTCGAAATAAACATTTCGCGATTACAACGAAAACACCGACTTTTCCAATAAATGAAAATGAATCGAACTGATCGAAGATGAATTAGAATGATCTTTTAGTAAAGGGTTTTCGATTATTTTTCCACAGGATTAGGCACATTTTGCTGCTATCTTGCTTGTTTCCTCCTTATCTTAAGACGTGCCTATTACTCTTGTGCCTAGCCTTGTGTCACATTGAAAAAAATATGTCTCATATCTTTTGTTTTCACTCAATAGATGAAAGACTTCATTTTCATCTTCACTTAATGGGTCATAAAACAGTTCAATACAGTCTCCGAGACCATTTCAATAAAAGCTTTTAAGCTCCACACTCACCGATATGAGCAGATTCCGTCTGCCGAATCACGTGAAATGGAAAACGAAACTAACTGTAGAATGTCTGAAAATTTTCGATTAAAACAAGAAGTAAAATTATGTTAATAAGCAGTTTTATGTCTTCTAATTTATCACTGAATTGAGTGCAGGACCTATCGTGGGAAATCTTAAAGCGATACATATAAGTGATAAAATTTTCCGGGCTTTGCAATAAGCGATTCATTTTCGGCTGAAGCGATCACTTTCCGCTTTACTTATCGCAGCGCCCACCACTTGCAGTTATAAATATCAATACAAAGCATTATTGCAGCTGTAGTTAGTTTGAGTACTTTTGTTTAAAATAATAGTCATTTGAATTCGGGAGTGCATGGCTGCCGGATTCGGCATCCTGGCTGCAGACAAGATGATTTAGAGCTGTGATGACATGTCCAGTGTAAGATGTTGTCTGAACGACAGTGTGTGACTTGGCGTTGTCGAACAACTATCCGGTGTTGGAAATAGATATGATAGCCTGAGATACACTGAGCCAAAGCAAAATATTAGATCATCCAGACCAGCCCAAAACAAATTTAGGGATAAGTCACAGAAGATTTCCTGTTCGATTGTGAAAATTAAAAAATGGTCTTCTGATAAATGGAGATACAAAGTTCACCGTTCTTATTATACAATGAGATTTCTATAACATTTCTTTCCTAATTAAATATTATATGAATAAAAACAAGTTGTGGCTGTTTATATTCGGAATAGGAATTTGATTGTGTAGAAGGATTTCAAATGCTGCAGATGATTATGAATAGATACATCAACGTAAAAGATTAAAGATGAATGCAGAGAGGTAGTAACCCACCAATGCCCCGAGACTAGGATTTCACCTCCAGTTGCACTCGTTTCTGCGTCGAATCGTGCGTATCAAGAGACATCTTGCCTTCGGTGGCTGCTTTTTGCCAATTAGATGGGACGATTTGATATCCTTAGATAGTAGTAATTGGCTTTGGAACATCATAGGGATAATTGAACTGTCGTGAACGCGGAAAGTTTTATCATCATATGCAAAATGAAAGTCGAAACGTCTTAGGAATAAAGTTTCAGGTAAACAGGGAGTGACTGCAAAGTTCAGATGGTTGTTTGTCTTCTTACACAATTCACTAGGATAGGTGAATATTATTTTCTTGCTAAAAACATGACAATATTCAATAGAGTCCTAAAAAGGCAGATGAACCTAACAACAGTATCCAGTAACATGTAGTGTCATAACAAGCTCTGTTATTCCATGTGTAGTCAGGTATAGTGTGTATAGGTGAATAAACGACTAACAATGACTTGTAGCCATCATATGGGGGCGGTGAAGAGTGAACAAAGAGCGCTTAGCGTGGCTTACGGGAGATGAGAGAGCTCCCATTGTTAAGTCTTGATGTATGAGGCGAAGTTTGTGTAAAGGCGGATTACATATTTATCACACAGCGATTACATCTTTATGGGATTCGAGGATGAACAGGATCTGTTTACTTGTGGGAATCGAAAAGGCAAAGATTGATGTACAGGATTTGTTTACATGTGCGGATCGCAAAAAGCATACTGTATTTATTGATGGGATGAATTTAATGACAGGATCAGTTTACATGTGGGAAAGAAAAAGATAAAAAAAAGAAAGTTCCATGTGTAGTCATAGGTATAGTGTGTATAGTTTCATTGCTTTCGGTGTAGTAGAATGTCATTGTAGTTCTATTGTTTACCTCCATTATCCACTTTCCACTTATCCACTCTTACCATTATCCACTTTGTGTAGTGTCAGATATAGTTCATTTGTAATCGTTGTAGTAGCATCGCTGTATTTCCATATTTTACCTCCACTTTTCCAATTTCTATTCATCGGTTTCCTGTTGTTTTATAATATCCATTTTTAATTTCCTTAACCTATGGTGACCATTGTCTTATTCTATTTCCACTATCAGCATCTGTAGTTGGTACAGTATATTAGACGTCTGTTTTGAACGTGTATACGGCAGTGTTTAGAATCTATGGTGTCAGTACAAGTCTTAACATTTCCATTTTTACCAGATATTGGGCCAAAGCTGATCAATTTTAATTCGTTGCCACGAGAAAGCTACATTGAGTTCTTTTAAGAACTGATTAATCCAATGGTTACACTAGCATTGCCTTTGTACACTTGCGGATTGGAGAACGCCATCAGTCCTCATTAGGACTACTTTAACTGATAATTTAAATTAGTAAGCATTATATTCTATTATAAATGGCTACTGGGAAGACTTTCATCATCGTATGAGAATTACTGCTTGTGCATGAACATGTAGAAAAATTATCTATATTCACAATGTATTTTATGAATTTTGTAATGATTGAAATATTGCATTTCACATCAGTAGACAGTGACAATTTAGGTGAATCACCTAAAATATTTTTTTACCTCAATTCCCGATATTTTATAAAAACACCTAAATCACCTAAATTTTGTCATTACTACTAAAACTTGCTATTTGATGAACTCATCTACTCGCATTGGAAAACATCGAAAAAATCGTGGTAGCGAATTGCTATAAAAAATTGGAATAATGAAGACATTGATGAGTGATTCTGGGCAGTGCCACATGTTTCTGGTCATAGTTTCTAATTATTTTATATAGGCCTACATTAGTAGAGTTATATTGCATTTGAAAAAAGAGTAATTTTGATCTGTTTGACACATACAAAATTGTACGATTGAATTGTCAATATTCATTTTGAAGCATATATACTTAGTTGTTGATGTTTAATCTGTGCAGTTGTTATAGCTTGACGTAAAATCGTTCCGAATCGTGATTAAGCCTAGGACTTACTTGTCATTTTCTAATTCTTTTTTAAACTAATACATAGATTATTGTCTCGGTATTTGCCTACAAATTGGTTACCGAGAAGAACACAATTCATGAATATAAACAAGAAACATCATCACTGTCAATGAATCTAGATATTTTAATGGATTTTTGACCAAAATTTGTAAAATTATTCACCTAAAAAAATAAAATGACAAAAAATTTCACCTAAGATGTCGGTGTCTACACATCAGTAAGCCATGTGAAAGTTTACACGACTGATGGAATTCTAACCCAGTTCCAGGTTATCTAGACTACGTGCTGTACCACTGAGTAGCAGGACACATGTGTGACACTAGATAACGGACTCCAGACATACTTTTAGACATCAGCTGTACATTCTTAAAAAATTGGCTTCTCGTCGGTTTTCTGGAAACCACTTGGATTTTTAGAAACCAAACTAGTTTTCTGGACATAATTTGGTCTTTCAGAAAATTATCTGGGTTTCTGGAAAAAATTGGTTTTCTAGAAAACCAAATATTTCAATACAATTCCGCAAATAAATCCTGTCAATATTAAATTCAGAAGCTGTTGTTATTTGCTGAAAATGTATTATGTTTAGATGAGTTTGGGAATGTTGATCATTACATTTATAGTATCAATCACGATCAAATTAAGGTAATTACCCTGAGCTGAATGTCTAAAGATTATGATGACTGTAATAGACATTGATAATAGCAAAACCTCCACAACGGGAGATTCATTCAATACACAATGGTGGCACAAAATTCTCACGAATTTTCACTTAGATACACTTGTCAACGACTGTATCATTGGCTTAGCCCTTACGTCCTCGGGGTGGCGAAAATCGCCACCTCTTCACATATTTTTTTATCATTTTGTCAATTCGCTCCGCTTTGATACGAAATTCACTGACTTTGTTCCTTTTAGTATGTGACACGATACAGGCGTCATCGGTGTGATGAATTTTCAGTGTAGTCGGTCTGCGCAAATCTTATTGGCAGTCAACCTCGATTAGTCAGCAGGCGCTATTGACAATTGTTATCAAGGAAAGGTTGAGAATGTAATTCATTCAACGATACATGTCAGCAATGAATCGTCCGCGACGTCTCGCGCTTGCTCAGGCAGTTGCAGCTATCACTGAAATGTCATCTGAAAATGAGGATAGCGAATCCGACCAAGATCAGCAAGAGAGTGAGGCAGAAAATATTGACGATGTACACGAACAGCAATGAGAGACAGTCACAGATAACATGTGCGGGCACGGTCGTGGTAGAAGACATTCTCATATTGGTACAATCGAAGCAGGCAGAGGTCGTGGTCGGGGACTTGGTCGAGGACAATCTCATGGACATGCAGCAAGGCAGGACAATGAATGGCTAGATAAGAATGGCATGGAATGGAGCCCTGTCCCACCTCGTCAAGGTCGAAGAAGACAAGAGAATGTTATTCATGAGCAGTGTGGTCCCCGACCTGAGGTACGAAAGGACTCTTTGATCGAAATCTGGGAAAAATTCTTACCTGACTCAGAGCTGGAGAAGATTGTTGAGTATTCTCGCATGAAGGCAGTTGAGCTAGGAATCGACACTGCAGAACTCACCCTCTCCAGTCTGAAAGCAGCAATTGGAGTTATGTATTTTCGTGGAGCAAGTGATGATCAAAGCCTGCCAGCTCGTGACCTATTTCCTGAAACTTCGACGACGTTCTATCGCACAGTGATGAGTCGAAATACTTTCGACCTATGGAAACGTGTAATGAGGTTTGACGATAGCTCAACAAGAGAGGAAAGAAAACAATTGGATCGTTTTGCCCCTATACGTGAGTTCTGGGATACTTGGAACAGCAAACTAAGTAGATACTTTTCGCCGAGTGGATTCATTACAGTGGATGAGCAACTTGTAGCATCACGTTGCCGATCTCCTAATCGTGTATACAACCCTCAAAAGCCAGGCAAGTTTGGTGAGCTAATTCGCTGGTCAGCAGATGCTGAATACCGGTATATCTACAAGGGAAATCCGTACGTAAAGGCACCAAGTGACCCTGCTGCAGCAGCCAGGCAAAAGGAGGCAAACAGAACCACCAATCTCGTACTTGATTTGGTTTCCCCCTTTTCGGGTTCTGGATGCAACATAACAGGAGACAGGTACTTCAGCAGCCTTGAAATTGCATCGAAACTGCTGAATGATCATCAACTCACTTACCTTAGTACTATGATGGCAAATCGTCGAGAAATTCCAGCCGTGCTGCACCAAAATCGAGCAACAAATACTACTGAGTTTGCTTTCGGTGGAAATGATGCGAAGTCGTATACCCAGTGCTGCTATCAAGGCAAAGAAAAGAAGAAGGTGTTTATGATCTCCAGTGAACACCATGACAGGGCGATAAGCAATGATGACGCACACAAGCCAGGTATGATCCTGGAATACTACAGAGCCAAAGCGGGGGTCGACTCAATCGATCAGATGTGCAAAAATTACACAGTCCGAAATCGCACTCAGCGCTGGCCGATGGTTCATTTTCAGAACATTTTGGATACAACGGCAATAAACACTTGCACTATCTACACCATCTGCAACCCTGAAAGCACCCAAGGCAACAGGCGAGGCCGGCGATACCTGCTGTTGGATCTAGCCAAACTCATTTGCAAAGAGCATGTGTCTCATCGTTTGTCGCAAACTACAGGTAGGAAACCTGTCGATGTGGAATTGATGAGGCAATTCCTTGGAGTAGGGCGTGACCATGGACTCACAGCACCCCCAGCCAAGTGTTAGCAGGCGGTGCGAAAGCTGCAGGATCGACAAACATGCCAGAGCTGCAAACAAGGCGACAAAATACTGTTCGGTTTGTGAATCCAATGTCTGCGCAAGTCATACCAGCACAGTAGTTGTTTGTGTGACCTGCCAATCGCAATAATTTCATTGAGACTATATTAATATATGTTCAGAGTGTAAAAAACTGCATAATTGCTTCAATAGAAAGTATATGAATGTAGCATAACATCATCTTTTTCACTTTTTTGGCGGGTGGTGAAAATCACCACCTCGGGCATCTACGTATATTTCAGAGCCCGAGGACTTAAAGGTTAGAATCAGTCACACGTGCGTTTGCACGTGCCACTTGATTGTTGACACTTTTCGATGCATGATGAGTCAGAAAAGAATGGAAAAACAATGGAAGCAAAAGCACGTCTTCGACAATCGTGCTTTGTGTGTCACCATTCAGACCCCAGACAATGAGAATTTGATGAATGGTGAAAATGAGAAATGTACTAATCTCATCAGCTGATTATCCTATGAGTATCAGTAAAAAGTATCAGCAATAGAGTTGCACGTGTAATCACACCTTAGTTGTTTCATTGGTTGTTCATGCCTAGCGCATTATGACACGTTGGTGTGGCGACTTTGATTTTATTTCCATTCTAGTGAACTTCAACTAAGCAATTTATTTCTATGACGGATATTATATCGATAAAACACAATAACACCCTCTAATCCATGAGCGCATTTGCCTGACCCAGGAATCGAACCGAAGTCCGTGATGGAGACGAGTCCACACCATATTCATTAGGTCAAGCTGACGGTGCGAAAGACACAAGAGTGAAAGTGAAGGCAAAAGTGACATTGGCAACTTATTGTCCTATTATCATTGACAGAATGCTAACAGCATTTATTCTGTAGCAAAATAGCATAATCATCACTCGATTATGTCGCATAGCACACTGACAAGCAAAGTTCTGTCGCAAGTCAGTTGGTAGCTTTTTCATTGTCATTATTTTTAGGTATTCAATGCGATAGACATTTGTCAATAATTATCCCTCTAGAATACTTTTGAATTCAACTTGATTTCTAATTTCATGTTTTGGCACCATGCTTACTTATCAGCAATCGACGTATAAGCTACTATATTGGCTGATTAATGCAAAAAGTAGCTACCCACAGCTCAAATGATCGCAAATGTAGAACGCGCCCCAACTAGCGGCGTTTAGCGCATTCCTCCATCCCTCACGAAGCAATGGAGCATTTCGAAATGCTCCATTTAGGTGAGGTCTGCAGACCTCACTTAAATGAGAGTTCTCATCGACTTAAGATCAAGAATGCATATTGGTTTCAAAATTAAAAGATATAGTTGAGGTTTACAGGGTAAACGTTCCCCATAAAAGTTCTCAATTTGCAGAAAGAAAAGCTTTTGTAATTGACTGATTTTGACAGTGATGTTAAATTAATGGCATAAGTAACAAATTCAGAGTCATTTGTGGCATCCAAGCATTTCCCGAGCGATATTCTGCCAGTCAGTCCCACCTGCTGGGTTTCGCCCGCCTTGCTTATCTAGACAGAATTACGTCAGTCCCATGCAGACAGCCGAAGTGTTTGACAGGGACTGTTTTGAAAATCAGATTGATTAATACAGATCACCGGAGCGATCAAATGTCAAGAAATACTTATTTAAAAAAGCAAATCACATTGAAGATTAAGATTGCGGTGTATTTAACGCCACTCTAGAGCGGTGAAAGTTCATTAAACCTTCAATTCAAGCGATGGCACTTGCGGATTAAGTGAAAAATTTTTAACTGAAAATTAAATTTTAATTAAATTTCTGAAAATTAGATTTCTTAATTGAAAAATGAAGATCATTCTCGAACATTTCAGTGTTTTTTCTTTCAATTCATGAAATGTCTATTGAAAAACAAAACACACGCCATATTGGCGTTTGTCAACATTGGGCTTTGAAGTTTGTGGACACCTAAAGATACTATCTATTAAGCACTGTCCAATGGATAACAAGTCTGACTTTAGCACATGATGAGATTTTCATGTTGTGGCGATGATAATATAAATCTAAAATATGTATGATCCATAACTTAAATTGTAGCATATTCACTGGAATATGCATGCAGTCTCTAAGTAGCTACCATATACTCGTATCATCGTAAATACTTGCATTATATGAATTAAGTTTCCCTGCCCTTTGCCATCTTATTTCTAGTGCTATATTTAGGGTGGGCTATTACAAAGCATATGGCATGTTGAGGCATGTACGGAATGGACAAAAAAATCCTTACCCACGAATACGATCGCAAAAAGTAAATTCTCTTCCTGGAATCCGATGGTATAAGCATTAAGCAAATCAAGGAAATTCTTACCATGCATGACGTTAATCAAAAACATTGCAGTCAGTCAGTGTCACAGAGATGGATTCCCATCCATCTGTCTGAGTTAGTCCCATCCCCAGATAAGTGCAGGTCCTCAGCTGGTTCAGCAATATCAGACGCAAGTTTAGGTCAATTCGGGCTAGGTGTTCGTATAAAATTGCTCTCCTTGTATATGGCGCTTCTTACAAGATGCATAATCAGCTGTTCTTCGAAGATATTCCCTAAGCAGGCTTTGGAAATAATTAACTGATAAGAAATTAATTGCCGATAAATGATGCCTCATTGATATCGATAATTGATTGATTCTACACAGAAAGTTGATTAATTGATTGATCCTTGCGCAATTATTGCAATTTAAGTGCTACCATTGGCTATAGATCCTTTAGTTATTGAATTTAGGTTACCTTGATTACCTTGACGGGGTTTTAGTCGCTCCATTGCTGCAGAAACCCCTCCCCAAGTGTCGTCCACCTCTGCCGGTCGATCGCGTGTTGTCTCCAGTGCTGGCTGCAGTATTGGACCAGCTCATGGTCCCACCGTCGTGGAGGTCTCCCACGTTGTCTGGAACCAATTCTTGGATAGCACTCGGTTATTCTATTGTTCCATCTTTCGTCAGTCCTGCGCATTATGCGACCATCCCATTGCCATTTACTTTTCATGATGGTTAATGCGATGTCCTTCAACTTACACTGATATCTGATCTACTCACAGAATTAGACAGGTCGTCTCTTCTTCCGTTTGACTAGAAAGGAAACATTGGAACATGTAACGTTAATAAAATGGCACAATCTGCTGACATAATGCCATAGCAATCGAACAATGAGCAGCCAGTTCAACATTAAACACGCCAAATTGTCTGAAGTTTCAGTGGCTGTTATCAACCGAATCACACAGCAAAGAGACACAGTCGATGTCAAGTTCTACAGAGAAGTTTGTGAACGTTTTTTCATGCGCCTGCTAACTTTTTTAATAAAGATCGGAGTGCCCAACATTATCGAGAAAATTTTTGCGCAATGATCTGAATTCTTCGAATCTGAAGGAATCGTGGCGATCGGAGCACTTTAAAGGAATTCACGGCAATCCGCAAGCGACGCACGACTATTTTTCCTATCTCTGCAAGGTATCAAGAAATTCTTTTTGCCCACTTAATAAGTTCCGGCATGTGCCATTGTCTTGAATCAGTTTGCAATTCTAGCAAATTGATGCGGTTAAACAATCTAATTCTGTGGATCTACTCGTTCGTTTTCCGATCGCGGAGTGTTATGCCTAGCATAATGTGTTCCATACGTCGTTGAGCCACTGCTTACTTGGACATGGCTGTTGGTGTTATTGTCCATGTCTCTGGGCCGCACATCATTGCTGGTAGAATGCACTGGTTGAGAGCTTTAGTCTTCAATCTTTGTGGAATGGACCGACTTCTTATTAGGTTGCCGAACTTTGCAAACGCTGCCCAACCAGCCCTTATTCTATTGTTTTTCGAAAGTATTAATTCTGCTTGCATTCTTTATCTGACCGAGCTATCTGTGTTGCTGTGCAATTTATAGTGTCACATTTCCAATGGTGATGGCTCCCCGTCTCCTTTATGTTAATGGAGCGTTATTCATTCATAAGTACATTCCGAACATTTAATTCTGCCTTCGACAACAAAAGACAGTAAACGAGTAAACGAGGAATTATTCTTTGAATAAATCCAATTACAGCGCTAATTCGCACCTTAGTTAATGAAGGTGAGTCACATGCAATTCTTGACAGCTACAATGCGATGATATTCTCGTGTATCAAGGTTAGCGTTTTGTCTTGCTATACCTAAACCCCAACCACGTCATGGATCACTTGGGAGTCACCGTCAGATCCAAACAAATTGACAGTAGGGAGAGCGTTGTGGTGTGCTTCACTCATTGATTTTGTGCAAGAATTGCGGGTTTTTTCAAATAATCAATTAATTGATTGAAATAAATTCAATTAATTGGTGACTCATCAATTGAGCGCTATTCCACAAGGGGATAAGTTACAATGGTTAATGCAGAAAAATGTCAATCAATATCTTCTAAGTTCTGAGTATTAACAACAAACTCTGAATAGCAATTTTATAATCAACTCCCAAATGAATGAATTAAGTTTCAGTTTCATTTATCTGAATGAGTTCTACACTTCTTAATTCTCATATTTCCACTCTTTAATATTGCAATCACACTTACAGCGTTGGTGCTTGATCTAATCTTGCAGATTTCGACATTCGATTGTTGTACTTCTTTGTGATGGATTAAATCTTTAATGAGATTGTGGCTGAGCATTTCAATCAGAGTGTTCACACCGTCGACTGAAATGCTGTCATGCAATCTATTTTCTTGACACTCCCGCGCCTTCATCATCTCTCTTTCTATCGATAAACAATTTTAGATGATTTTCATGTCTGAATTTCGAATATGAATAACTGTCACTTTTTCTTCGTCATTTCACTAATAAAAATACACCAAAACTGCTGGATACTCCTTCAAATGGGGATTTTTAGCATCGGACTCAGGGTTGAAGCAAAACATCTTTTTGTATCTTTTTCAATAAGGACATGGGCTGTATAAATTGTCTTGGGCAAACTGAAAATATAGGCTTTTCAGTCGTCATAAGCGCATTTTTGATATACGTCAGATTGACCGGTAAACAATGATTTTTAAATTATTATGAAAAGAATTATGATTAACAAAAAGTATTCATCAATCTATGAAATACAACTGTAGTGTCCCAATAACATAACAACAGTGGAACTTTTTGCCGTATATTTTGATACAATGGAAATTCTATCATGAAGGGATATTGGATTCGGGTTCGGGCTCGGGTGGAAGGTGATCGTGCTTCAATTCACAACCGTTGCACATCTGAATTAGTCCGGGAGCTGCTGACACTTTCTTCTAAATTCGCGCACAAAGAGCTTAATAGTATGGATACGTAGATCTTGAAACGCTGAATACAAAAATCAAATTCTAAAGTGTCACAGCCAGTTGCTTTCGGTTATAGGTAAGGTTAAAGGATTCCCATTGGAATCCAATGGTAAAATTCAAGAGATATCTATGGATTGTGAAACATGATCCAGTATTTGATGTCTGAGAACCTCTACAAAATGAGTAAAATCGCCAAAATTAAGTCAAAACATGAAATTTACTCATTTTGTAGAGGCTCTCAAACATCAAATACTGAATCAAGTGACTCATTTCAACTTTTAATTTTATATTTAAGTTGATGTTCTGAACTCAATCATGTCTCAAATTACATGGCATTCTGCAAAAGAAAATGTACGAAAATTGCCAAGTGTTTGACCATCCATAGATATTTCTTGAATTTTGCCCTTGGATTACAATATGAGTCCTTTAACCTTGCCTATAACCGAAAGCGACTGACTGTGACACTCAAGAATTATATTATAACTTGCGAATATATACAAAAACACAAAAAACGAATGGAGGAGATCGAAAGTCAAGATCAAAAGAAAAATCAGAAAATCAAGATAAAAAAATTAACTTAAGAATTTGATTTTTGTATTCAGCGCTTGAAGATCTACAAATCGTGCTATTAAGCCCTTTGTGTGCGAATTTAGGAAGAAAGTGTCAGTAGCTCCCGTCTTATATAAGTGTCTACGGACGGCAGTGTTTCATCACTATCATTGAGACTCCTTCTTGAACACCTTTTAAGTTGACAGTTTCCACGTTTGAATTTTGAATATCGATATTTATTACTTTCCTTTATTATTTCCCTAATCATATTGACTTTTGGAATCTTCCATCTGACAACACTTTCTCAAGTAGTCCTCGACGGATAAGACTAAATTCTCTCGCCTTCATAGTCTTTGTCTGTTATTGAAAATGTTAAAAATGTTGAGTTTCTAGAAATTGTTGCTAAAAGACGAGTCCTTGTCTGCCACTTCAGATCTCAGCGCGTCCATCGAAAAGCAAATTTCGACTTCCAACTCGACCAGGGAAGGAAAGATTAGGAAACTCGCTCAGTCAAAGTTCTTGTGGTCAATCAGCTTGCTATTTAACAAATTCGAGCTTCAACTCTTAGAAAACTCAATCTCATCTTCCTTTCGGTCACTTGTCATGGCCAAGTTGAGAACGAGGCTTGCCAAGTGTTCGTTTGACTGATTCTTTAAGTGCTAGATTGAGGCAATGGCTGACTGACTCAAGGTTTTAATCGAGTGAAACATCGGAATGGATTTGTCATCAAGATTCGCGCTACGGAAGTACACGATTTGTATCAACTCCTTTGAATTATTGATTACAGTTATCGAATAAATTGAGACAACCTTTGATAGCTTGACAGTTGATGAAGTTTGATGCTTGATGACTCAACTATTAATAGAGGGACTGCACTCCACGCTTCCTCAGCTGAACATCTGTTGACTATTCAGCTCTTATTGTGTGGAAGCATCAATTAATGCAGGGAGTGGCTGAATCAATCATAGAAATTCAACATCATTTTATATCCAATGATTAGATTGCTATGGGATGCGGTACCTAAAGAATTACGTCGTTACAAAATGCTTCTGATTATTCCTACTTTGTTATAAAAGATCTCAAGGTAAGTTCGTGATGCATGTAGGTCCCATCACTCATCAGGTGAGAGTTTTATTGAGAATTTTTCCCAATATTGCTGAAATATCAAAATTTAGGCTGCACGTAAAAAGCAAATCGTAAAAAAGATCATTCTTGAGATCTGATCTCATATCAGGATTATAGAAATCTGAGATGCCAAGATGGTGGGAATCTTTTCGTGATCAATTGTTATACTGTTCCATAGCATTATTCATAATTGTTCCGTATCAATTGTGTGTAGACATCTTTGTAATTTCATATTAACCCATTAATGCCTGAAAAGAAAGTTATCTCATTTTTTTTCTGATTTTATGCGAGAAACACATTATATAGAACATTGCATCATATGATTGTCGATTTTTGATTTTTGACATTATGACATAGAGATCGGAGACGTGGATTACAGTTTACCATAGACAGAACTCGTTCACTTATCATCTATATTATCAGTGCACACGGCTACTGAGAGATGAAATCAGGAAATGTATCATGCGAATCAAATACGTCATGTGTGTTGGACACTACATGTACATTGTGTTTGTTTGTGCGAGAATTTTACAGGTATACCGTATGGTTAATATACATGTTGTGGAAGATGTTTGTAGTGCATGTATAATATGCATTATTGCGCATGCCAATGCATTATAAAAGATTCATGGGTAAAAGTTATCTCTCGACCCTTTGCACAATTTGAATCTTAGTAATTTAGGTGCGTTCCATGGCTATTGATCGATTAGCTCAGTCGGTATCAAAGAGTAATTTCCATACGGTCAAGAATTCAGAAAATGTAGGCCTACAAGTATTACTAAGGAACCATAGGCATGGCAGAAGTTTTTCTATTTAAGTTTACATGAAAGGTAGTAGCATGGAAGGTGAAATCAAATATTCGATTCAGTCTTTAGCATGAGATTCATGTTAACTAATATGGCTGCACAATCACATCGAAATATAATGCTCACATTGTATGTATTCGATATTTTATAGGTTGCTGACGCAGCATGGGGACTGCACAATGGACCGATAGCGCTTCACAAGCATGACTGTAATTAGTAAAAAATGAAGTGTTTTGTAAAAAAGTACAAAGAACATATATTTCTGAAGTAGGCTTTATCATTTAGATGTATGAATAGTAGCTTCAGCCTAAGGAAAAAAATTCCCAATCATTATGTCTTGGTTGGAAGACACTTGATAAAATGAATGGTTGGAAGAAGATGATCCTTTCTCCTAGCTTCAGCATTGTCAAATGATTGCATTTTGTTGTAATAATTCATATTATGTAAATTATTATAGTGTAGGTTAGTACTGATGCTATTGGTGCTCGAAGCATTAGACTGCATTTTCATTATTACTTATTCGTCCGTCTGTCTGTATTCATATCTGCCTAACGTGGACTATGTTCCACAGCAACATTGAAATTTTGCTGTAAGTTTCAAAAGGCAAATATGAACTCTTTCTTCAAATTTAAGTAATTTTTGTATCATTCTTTGAGATTTGGAACACTTTATTTGTTCATCAAAAACATGGCAAATAACATGAAGAAGTCATTTTGAAGTGACACCAATATAATCCAAGATTTTTGTTGCTATCTTGTGATTGGTCATTCAAAAATGATGGTAACAGGTTATAAATCGGAGGATCTGCATGCCAAGAAACTTTTTCTGAATCTGATTTTAATAGTATAGTATATTCTAAAGCATCAAAAGGAAGAAGACGGGGTATAGAGCTCTTTGGATACAAATGAATTAACTGTAGACTATAGTCCACGCTAGGCATTATGGGTTATATTTTTCATCATATTTTGTTGACGCATTATTCTTGAAAAAAAGATAAGAAGAATTCATTGAAACAAGAATTGTAACTTGCAGGACATGCAGAGTTGGAATTGAATCAGTCCCCTGCTGGACTTGGACCTGTAAATGGGGAACTCACACAGGCCTGGACGGGCCTCAGGCCTAGAATATTGATGCACGGATCTGAAAATTTATCAGATTATAAATGAAATCATGATCGCCTTCCATTTCCTTTTGGTTTTTGTCAAATCCCGGCGAGTGAGATCCTAAATCAATCTCTGAAGGCGCATCGCAGGAATTGGGATGTTATCAATGACATCCACTAGAAGGAATCTGCGGCTGTATAGGTCACGATGAAGTGGATATTGAAGACTGTCCTTCGCCATTGTATCTAGACCTCACAATCATCACCTACCTTTGACTATTTATGCATCCATCATTAATGCACTGCTGAATGATTACACTGGTCTGGGCCATCGATTATAACGTATTGGTTGTCGATATGCAAAAGACGTCGTCATTTAACAGACCTGGCGTTGAATAATATCAAAGATGGATATTGCTCAGCACTTCTTTGTCATTCTGAAGTTCGAGACTCTATCTTGCCTCGACAAATTAAAATGTCCTCGCCACCATCCTTTCACCGTCGAAACTCTTGTAGAAGGTTTCGATCTTCGGCAAGTTGCTGTCGTGTCACGTAGATTCTCTGACTGGTGGGTAGGCCTACTGTACCATGATCTGATCTCAGTTTCCATGAGTTATGGAGAACTGTCAACTTTTCGTGAAAAGTGGACAAACGGTCACGCATTGACCTGCTTTTGTGTCCATTCCTACCAAGATGACGAAGGGAACCCCAAGACCAATATAGAGCTTGTTGACCTTACGCAGCTGAGAAATCAATCCAATAATTTGAGAGTTCGTACCTCGCCGTATACATGCGCAATGCATTTTTAACTTGCTTTAAAAAATCATAAAATAATCAAACCAGTAGCTTAAAATGTCAAGCAAGTCAAGTTATGACAATTACAATCATCTGCAACCAGAGAAATAAGATGCTTAGAAAATATTCTTGGTTGGAAATTCAAAAATTGATAGAATTTCTCATGTAAAGGATTCAGAATTTGAATTTTCTCGGGAATAGCTTGATGAAAATTTGTAAGATTGATATTTCTAAAGTGTGCTCAAAAATGTTCAAAAAATGCAAACACCTTCCTTGGAGAAATTTTTATGAAAAAATGTAAAAATGCTCTTTTCCATACTACTCAAGAAATTTAAAATTTGAATTTTCTCGAGAATAGTTCGATGATCTTTTTTTGAAATTGACATTTCTCGACAACATGGACTAAGCATGACTAGAAACTGCAACCAGTTTTACTGGAGAATTTTTTGGGTGATAATCGAATTCAAACCCACCGTGATGCAGTCACATCGATAAATCGCTTTGTCTATGTGTTTGGGTCTAGAGATGACGCTTCTCAATACAGATGGTTACGTCCAGACATATTCTCGAGGGGCAAAAGATAAATTTTCCATTGAACGTAGTATATATTTGACTAGATTGACACTACCCACATTAAAAGCACACAGTCAGTAAATTTAAATCGTGAAGAGTCGAACGGTGTGAATAATATTTCGATTTGACGGATTAATCACAAAGAAAAATCAAAGAAAAGTCAAAGATAAGTACTTCTCACTTGACGGGCCTGTCTGCAATCTGACCGTTCAGGTTGGCGCGTTCGCTGATGCGAGCTACTTCTGCAATGTGTGCGGTTCGTCAATCACACAAGTCAAAGAGAGACGAATATCTATGTCAATTTCTATCGCTTGCTACGATTGCATGGTGGGATAGGATTATGTCCGCTCTAGATCACCCAAAAATGAATCTATGCCTGTGCATGCAGTACATAGAATTATTGTCATTAGAGCCATCATTCTCTTTCCCGAAGATGAAATTTCTTACAGCAATACAAGCAGTACACCGGATCACTGTCAGCATCACTCTGCTCAAACAAAAGCTGGTGCTTCACTGCCTTTCCGTTGCAAACAAATCGCTTGTGAACAGAGATCACACGTAAACAATCCAAAAAATGAATATCAGAGTACACAATGCTCTAAGACGCTAACACTAGTAGATTCTGAGGTGCAGGACCAAGAGAATGATGTATAATGGAATGAATGCGGACTATGAAGATATGTTAAAATTGTATAAAATGCTATTCAGTGGCACGATGGGGACAGGGACACGTCCTGTCACAACCACGACTGCGCTCAAGAGTGTGTGCATCAGATCTGGAAGTAGGCCTGAAAAATTCGATAAGCACCGGGGCATGACTTTTTGGAGTCAATGTGGGTCTGGGTCGGGCCGAAAAGAAGGCCCCGGTTTCATCCCTGGTGTGTATCAACAGTTTTTATATTACTGCAAATATTTTGGACACAGCATTCTTGAAATGCCTCCCACAAGCCTTTTAAATTCCAAAGCAATTCTATTTTCAGTCTTGTTCAATAGACTTTGTGAATTCTTTCCTCTAATTTTATTTTTTCCAATTCTACCTGTAATGTTAATCGACTTACATGTGACACAAATCGTTTCGCTGTAAGTCCTACTGTTATAAGGCGTTTGAACATTTGATTGAATAAGATGCTTATAAAGGATCATTTCATTAAGTATTGGAAAATTAAATAAGTGATTCTCGCTTTCTCCCGAGCGAGCCGATGAGGCATACACATGAATTGCACCAACCGTGGCGACGACCGGAGAGAGAATTACATGTTTAGAATTCGAAACAGAAAGCTGAATCAACAAGAAGATTGTGATAAAAAATTGTGCTGCAATTCTTTGCTTTGCTTGTTCAAAATTTCTCTTAAAATTAAATACAATGTTTTGCAAGAAAAATGACAGTGCATTCATTAAGACCTTGCTGATGCTGCATTGCTAGAAGGATTGATGAGAATATCTCTCATCAATAATTCCTCTAACTCGCTGAATTATCTAACTTTAAAAGAAAGTGAATAACAAATTTGTAATTCAAACAATAATGATCGAAATAAACTTTGATAAAAGCTTATCCTGAAGCAGCCATATAATTTTTCCAATTCAAATCAGTCATGGAGAAACTCATCGCACTGAAATCTCAGGTCATGAAGTAGTTGCCAAGATGTGAAAAATTGTCTGTCCTATTACGCTATAAGGAAAGAATTTCGTGCCATCTCGTCTGGATGACTGGTTTAGTGTTTTCTTGTTAAGTCTCGTATTTAATTATTCTTTTTTTGATAGCCCAAAGTGATGCATCGAGAAACGTGTCCAAGAGAAAAGACTTCCTCAAAATGACAGAATGATTGATAGCATTGTAGCATTAGATTGCGCGTCTACACACACATTTTGAGCCGTCAGAAATAATCACATCAACTTATGAATCCTCATCGCGATTTTGGTACAATAATTTTTGCTCGGAGCAAATTGATCGCAGATTGATTTACAATGTCGCAGCGGTTGTAAATTGCAATCACAAGGCAGTTTGAAAAGTCAGTGCATGTTGTAATTCAAGGCATAATAGAACGACAGAAGACAGATAAAGACAGTAAATTTGACGGGGACACCGTTCTTCTTTCTGTCTATTTTGAATTGAACTTCTTTTAAATTACACAATAAAAGATGGGATTATTGAAGCGATGAAATATTAAATGTGTAAATGGCTAGAAATCTGCTCATTAACGAATTTGTCAGTGACGGATGTTGTTTTCATAATGATAATGATAAAGATGTCAAGATAGGAAACTTTGTTGATCAAGACAGCAGTTCACATAAACTGTCATGTATAATTATCGCGATACTATTGCAATATTCGACGGCTTATGATGTGACGTTTATGTTGCAGGATAATGATAACTTCTGAAGATTATTGGGTGTATTTTAGTGGATGACAAATTGAATGCTGCAAGCTAGCAACACGATCCCATAGGGTCAATGGCAATTGAAGACAGAAATTTCAATAACTGAACAGCGACGTTTAAAGACCGTTCAAAATTCATGTAAACTTGCTTGTAAAGATGTGAAAGTGAATGAATTACTTAGTGAATATGATAAAGTGGAAACACTATTTTGTTACGAAAATGAGAGTTGAGGCTGATGTGACGTACGTACAGTATGTATATCCTAGGATCACGAATGACGTGAAAAATTATCAACCGTCAACGTAATCTAAAAATAATACTATAGCAAAATGCAGTCATAAAGAAATTTCTCCCCCATTTTCCTCGTAGAGGAATGTGCAATTTAGAAATTGGTAAAAACACAATTTATGGCAATGAAACTAAAAAAATATCGATTACATTGACTGTCATGTTTTGTTATCTCTACGGTGCTCTCAAAATTGAAATAAGTTGAATCGATTTCACTTCAAATTTGAATAAAATATAAAACAAATATTTATCTTTATAACCATACCATATACTTAACTTGTGATACAAGCCTTACTCAAATTCTTCAAGTCTACGGTCCGAAATATTAACTAATCAGATATACTATGAACGCATGCATACATGCATTGTATGTATACAACAGCATATCTCATAGACCGCAAATGTATTCATTGAGGGTCAAGTGGACTAAAGTCATCGTGTCGGAACGTGCCTGCATTTAATTATCCTCAATAGGAACCGGATATTTTCGAAGGGGCATAGGCATAACCAGAACCCTGCATCACACCACTATGTTATTAATTAGATAAAAAAGAATAATTTTATCCTATTTTCTCCTGCCTATAAATTCGCTGGGCCTGCATTGTTAGCTACTCTAGTAATTTTATGCAGGTTTAGACTACTATAGGCTATGACATGATATTAATATATCACAATGAAATGAATACTATCCATAGCTGGCGTACAAAAATCGGTTATCCTCATAGAATTAGACAGTCAGCACATTCCAATCTTCGAAGATTTTAACTGTTACATTTTTCCTAATGAGCGAGTAATTTTGGCATGAAAAACCGTTTCAGACGGATATTTCGAGAAAACGGTTTTTAGCCATATGAAGCGCCTTTCTTAGAAGCACTGTGAATTATCCAAGAAGTGCAATATAATAATTCAAAATTCAAATATTTATCCTTTTAGTTCTCGTCAAGTGTTTTAATAATTCATAATCAATGATTTATAGGTCAACAATTTATAATTTAGATGTGCTATTAATTAGGAACATCAATCAATAATGAAGATTGACAAGTAAATGAGGTGTAGGCCTATACATGTACAGTTAAAATTGAAAAATCATCTCCAAATATACTCAGCGTGAGAGCTGGTTTGTGTCTATGGTTATTTCGCTTTACACTCAGTGCCTTGAAATGAGGACCGTCTACATTTTTCATGATAAGCTTGTAGAACAAAATTTGCTGTTAAGTCAAAGTGAAAAATTTACACTTGTTGATAATTTTCCTCTCACTTGATGTCTAAATTGGGTTTCCAAGCAATATTAAGTTTTAGACCATGGTTTATACTTTCACAGAATAGCTTATTGTGAATACCACTGTCGGCTGTACGTGTAAATATGAAGTTATCACCATCTCTTAAAACTTTAAACAAGTGGAAGGAAATTTCAAAAACGGCGACAATTATTGTTTAAAAGAAATCTATCGATGGAGGTGTTCTTATAAATATTTAAAGTTAGCGAAGAAGTGAAAACATCGGGATCATTTCATGAATTCCAAGCTGTTTGTGATTACATTTCATCTGTCGTCTTCCTTATATTGTTATTTGTAAACACCACACACACGTTCAATTTCTGAAGATAGAAAGGTCGTACGACTTATGGTTGTAAAATGTTGTCACCACGCAGTTGCACAAATTAAGTTATCGGGATGACTGTCAATTGAAGCATTCATCGTTCAAATGAAAAATTATCAAATTATTCGGCAGGTCGCCACTAAATGTACGTCCTCGTGTGCTGGAAATGACATTTAAAGGTGCATGTTATTGCCATCGTTTGTGAAGTATATATAGGCGTTAATCATTTCAAATTATTGAAAGTTCAAATTATTCAAATTATACCTTTCAAATTATGCATTTTTAAGCCGTTGTAAAAGCAAATGAAATATTTCATATTCAAAGTTCAAATTAAACAATTTGAAAAGTTTGCAAACATTCATTTATGTGATTCTCATAACTTCAGTTTGATATTAATTGTGATTTTATAGAAAATGCAAGCCACAGGTTTCTAGAGCACACTTCATTACCTATTTAATTGTCTTGGTCTGGATTAAAGCTCCGGTTTTAACTTTATAAGTTTTAGGATATTTTAAGATATAGAGGATGTTGGCTTACCAAGACAGGCTGCTCTATTTTTGCGGCATTATGCTTTATGAGACTCATATGACAACTAGCGTTGGTGCTTAATATATTGATGCATTGAATACTCATCCACTGAAATCAACTTAATTTAGAGGACCTGGTTTAGAAGCGAATAATTACATTTCTTTTATTTAAAGATTGAGTAGTCATATAACACTGAAGGCTTTGCTCCTTTTGATGAATATAGGATCTTGAGTTATGATTCATATGTGATCTTGCCGTGACAAGTGAAGATGGTCTCAAATGGTCTTGATAGAACTCTCCCAACAAAAGCCTCGAGTTGAAAATTCAATAACAGGACCATTTTCAGCCGCATTAAAACTTATGCGGCTTATCTGCTAACATTTTAGCCGGAAAATGACTTAAAAGTCTATGAGCTGTTACACCTACTTGGGTTTACGACTAGACTTTAAACAGAAACATAGGTTTTTTGAAGATTTTGAGAGCGCCACTGTTATTCAAATGTCCATTAGAGGTTTTCCTTGGGACAGTTTACAGTAGGATATTAAACTGAACATATGGTTGTATTATTACACTCTAATTAAGTACTTATCACAGTGTAAGTATGATAGGATATCTCATTACATCGATAAACTGCGATTTCTTAAGTTTATGAGGAAATGGGCAAAACGGGTCATAGCGGAACGGGCAAATGAGAACGCTGACCCGTTTTGCCCTCAATTCGAAAATATCAGTTTCTCAAATGATAGGGATAAATATAAAATTGTTTTTGACGTATGTTATCAATAGAGACGATGAACGCATAATATACTTGAAACACACTAAAAGAGTATTCAATTTTGTCTTGAACACTTATTCAGCTTAAAACAATGGCACAATCTCCTTGTACACGTACATAACTCATCAAATTCGCTAAGCTAGCTTTTGTAGATGAAAATATGCATTAATGAAGGACATTAGAATTGATAAGCATGATAAGAAAATGAAATGAGCATCGACTACAGAAAATTAAATTGTACTCTTTGATGTTACAGGCGATGGTTTACAATTACAAAAGATAAAGTAACCGGTGTGAAGCATGCACCCAACAAGTATTAAATCGGGGGCTTGCATGAGATAAATGATAGCGATTTTGATAACTACAAATATAATTGACAAGCAGTTTTCCGCATGGTGCATATAATACTCTTTAAATTCAATTATCTGAGAGGCCTCTATGGAATAGCCTATAGGCCACCTCACCGGGGTAGCATACAACATTTACATGTGCGATTATGAGCGCTTAAATACGGTAATATAAAATGCAATTTCTATCCTATTCGAGTCAAATGACACGGTTTGAATGAAGCTTTTACTTCACTACTCGCCATACATGGGGCTTGGACGGTGCTGACATAGTCAAATTAAATTATACGGTATCGCATGCGTACTCGTAAATATATTGAAGCAAACAATCCTTCAAATTCTGACCCGTTTTGCCTTGACAATGTGCCCGTCTTACCCAGGGCCGTGGGCAAAATGGCCAAGGCCGCTTCGATTTTTTCAATGTAGTTCTCAACTTATTGTATTTGTATATTGTATTTGTATGCAACTAAATTACATACATTAACACAAATTTTAATCTTATCTGTGATATTAAAGTATTATAAGACAAAGAATTAATTAATACAAAGCGCTAGGTGACCTGTTTTGCCTGGGCTTCCCCTACTTAAGGAATTACAGGAACAAAATGCATTCACTTATTCACTAAGCTCATTATTTTTTTTGCAGTGGTCAGCGTGGCAGCATGAAGTGCATCTACTACCACATCAATTCTATATGTAGCAGACAGATTGTCCTATTGCTCATGAACTATTATAAAGAATTGCTACCTGAAAACTGCCCTCCTACTGTTGATTTGGAGGATATGTTACGTGTTGACTCATATGAGACACGGAATGATCAAGCAAGGCCAAGGAGCAATATTTCTCGTCATTACGAAGTGCGGAGCAATCCGAGAATATCTGCTGGCTACTTGCGGCCCTCTCTGACTGTGATTCTGACCTCAGCCCTAATCTGGACCGTAGGCGTTATTCCCTGAGCTTTTACCCGGTGCCCACCTGTTTCATGTATCGTCCAATGACAACAAAGATGGGAAATTGTCCGTCTATATGACTTGCCTCGAAGATGAGCTGCAATCGGCACAAGGCCCCTTACGATCATCCACAGAGATAATGGACAATAGATCGGATCAAAGATGTTGTTGACCAGAATTTCCACTCACGACTTTCACAGAGTGAACTATCACTCAGTCTTTTAGTGACGTTTACACAAATGATGAAAGCAAGCGAGTGAGAACCATTATCATGCACATAACATGCTAGATGATGGTAAAGCTGAAGTCTACATAAAGGTACAAAAGTAAAGTTCTCTAAATAGCGAATTTTTATCATTGGGACTTTGATAATCTTTGACTGTCGATGTCTGTGGTACTATAAGATGTGTGTATACTGTTTGAGTGTTTGATATTAATTGATTGATGTATTCATTGCTTACAATGCATGAGGCCACGAAAGACGAACCTGCGGCAATTAAACTTGTAAAAGTATACTATAAATAGCTGAATGCAAAAATTGCATAGAAATTGATACCAAAATCACATACAATTTGAAACTGACAATTTAATCGAGATTTTGGTATACCGGAGTATGTTTTTCATATGAACAGTGATATGCTTCCGCCTATGTTCGTATGTGCTTGGTAGTGAGCGGTCTACACTGTAGACAGTTTGAATTTTTGAGTTCAACATTTTTGTAATTATGTCTGCCGATAAGTATTAAGAGTAGCTTTTGAAGCCTGTCTTCACAACTCAACAAGTTTTCTTTAATTGGTCGCATCAATTCTGCGATTTCTGCTTTGGATAACTGCAGGCGATTATTTATTTGTCAGCAATGTCACATCAATTTGCAACTATTTCTATTGGTAGTTTGGCATAAACCAATTGAATTTTTACGGCTCTGTTTAAAAATCAATTACAACATATTGCTAAACTTTTTTGTTAGACTTAGAAATTCCATACAAAATATGAAAGTACTAGAACGGACATGCACACCTAAAGTAGTTTTCCAAGTTTCCAGAGGCCTGCAAAAAATGTTGTTCTCAGTATCTTGTCTTGTTGTGAGATCTTAAAGTTAGTCTATTCGTGTTTTCTTGTATTTGAAAGATCAGTAGAGCTTGCTAAAACGATTTTAATACATAGGTGCATGTGAAAAATCTACTACCGCATAAGTCGCATTCTTTTCATCGCCAGTTGAAGATTTGCATCAACATAGTTGATGAACATTGTAAAATGTCATCTTCAAATCAATGCAATTAATCACATTAGTTATTTCATATCAAAATGATATGTGTAAATTAGAAATATAGGATACCATAGATCTGAATGAGAAGATGTATAAACATTCACATAGTCATGAGTAACATGCATGCAGATGTTGGTAAATAAGAAAAGCAAAGGTTTTCGATCTCAGTGATTTATGTAGTGATATTGTTTTTAATGCGTTACTTCAATTGTCGGCGAAAAATACTAGATAGCAACCTATTGACATTAACATAGTTCGGCAAATAAATAAGACAATATGATTCAAACAAACTACTGCTTTCTATTCTAGTCCTATCAAGTGAAACAAAAGAGAAACATCGGATTCATGAGATCATTTTGCACTGCACAATAGAATAGTCACTTAAGAAACACAATTGAAATAGGTCTCATTCACAAGAAATCTTGATTTCACAAGCAGTAGGCTAGAAATGATTCTCTCTCTTGCAGAAGTTGATCGTCGCCATCATCGGATTTTTTGATCGATTAAATGTCATCAAATTTATCATCATCATCCAACATCAACGTTGAGTTGTCCTTCTATTCTGTATACAAACAAACTACATTAGATCCTGTACACAATTCACAATAATTGAGAGTAAATTATCTCGACTCTCTTTACTTAAGCTAAGCCCTATCTCAAACTTCATTTGATCCTATATTCATCGTAAACACTCGCTTGCTCTATAACTTTTGCGTAAACGCTACTAACTGGACAGAATCGCCACAAGTGCTGAATTATCATTCCTTTATCAAGAGAATTTTGTTCCATGCCAAGCTGCACTCGCATTGACTGTTCTGAGCCCCTGTACATATCCTGAGAGATAGTGTGGACTCGCTCGACGAGCGCTGATTCAGTTTTTCTTAACTTAGTATAGTATCATTGAAGAGACTCAATGTTCATACATTTTCATGCGCTTATGTAAAAACTGCTCCGTTTGAAAGAAATGTGACAACACTCGGATACCTTAATATTGTTTTAAATTATTTTTTGTTGATTTCTGTATTCAAATGAATTTCATCTTCTGTTCGACTTGCGCGTTTGAATTTCTATGTCTCGTCTCTTCCTTGAAAGATGAACTTTTCTACTTGATCAAAGGTTAAACATGTGATATCGATGTAATACAAGAAATATCAGAATTCTATTTCTTCTAAAAAATAGCAGGAAAGGGAAATTTATCATTCCAGCACCGATATAATCTTTCTCCGACCTTTCGACGAGGATTTCAAGGGCACTATGTCCCTTTCACTACCCAAATGGTGGGTGATAAAAAGTTCGTATTGTCGCTCTCAACTTATCTCCTATCTGCTAATTCCACGGCGCCATCGTGAATGAAAGAAGACTGGGATATCTTTTCCTGAAGAATTTGAATCGTAGACGAGCTCTTGTGAATCAAATTGAGGAATAATTGATTGTAATCCACATGGGAAACCTTAGCTTTATATTGTTCTGTTTTAAATACGAGGAATTACTTCTCTAACTGGTCATTAAACAGCAACATATTTATCAACGCTTTTATTGATTCAGACCATTTCTAATATAGTTGAAACTTTTAATCAAAACATGCGATGGCTTCGCTAAATCACATCTCATTTTATATACCTCGACTTTCAGATTTTTAAGATTATTGATGAAATATAAAACCAATTACACTGCACACACATTTTCTATATCTTTTTTATTAAGAAGGGAAATTGTTTGGAATAAAAGTAAGCAACGAATCAGGAAATCTCTGATCCTAGACTTTCATTTAACGCAATATCTTATACAAGATTGTGCAGCAATATTTGTAAAAACAACATGTACGTGTGCTATAATCAGTGTTGTTGCACTAAAAATTAGAATACACCACATATATCTTCTTCTACCTTTCCAACATATTCCAGAAACGGACATCGTAAGTCGCAGTTGTGAATGTTTGAAAACAGCATTTGAACTATTCGCTGTAAAGTATGTGGATATTCATAGTAATGCTCTTTCTCTAATTTTGGCAATGCTGATGATTTAGAAGTACAGTAATTATGCTGATGAAGATAAATTTGATCCCGATTTAGCTTCGTTCGCATTTTTTTACTTTTCAAGACTTATTAGTGCTGTTTGAGGTCAATTATTGTGTAAGTATGTATCACAAAGTCTTACTATTTTAATTATTAGACATTTTGACGTATCATGCAATCGACTTCAAAAATGAGGAACTATCGAAGCCCACTTTCATCATCGTTGTCAATCGTCAGAAGCAATTATCCGTAACTATCGTAGATTATTATTACAAGATCGTAATGGCAAGAAATCACTACTTGCAAAATTATTGTATGACATTGCTGTGTAGGTGGTGAAGCTGCAATCTTCGGTTCATCTCCCTTTACATGTTTCTTATAATAGGACTGACATGGTCCAATTATGTAATTGTCGACATTTTTACGCAAGATCTTTCAAAGATATATCGGAGGAATTCTTTCTTGGTAAGTGCCATGCAGAATCACAACAAGTATCAAGATTTAACCTTATCCAAGTCGGACATTTCCACCGTCTCCTTAACTTCTAAATTATTGCAGCAAAAATTCACAGTTCAATTTCGTGTGCGCACTTTCTACTGGTGTTATTTAATTGATCGAACTCGCTTTACTTTGTATGAAAAAAAGAAAATCAAAACTTATAATTACCCATTTGGGCTGATTTTTGAGCAATTATAAATTTTACCGAATTTTGGCTATGAAGCAACTCTGTGCTGCTAGTATTTACGATGACAAACTGATTCAATGTAATGAAAGGCTGCTTGCTAGTACAAGGAGAGGTTGATAGGCCTAAGATTGATTTGTGCAAGGAATGCATCTCAGTGGGTTTAAATTATCCTTCAAAAGTAGACATTTCAATGCAGATGCCCAAAGAATTCAAATAATTAAACTTCACAAGTCATTGCAAAGCAGGCTTATCTGTGAAAAGTAGTATTTGAATTAGCATATGAATTTTTTAATCTAGTAATGTTCTTGGTGTAATGATCATGACATGATCCATACATAGATTTATGTATTTTTATGATTGTGGCCCATTTCATCGACAGGTATATATTATGGATTTGAGTCATCTCATCGACAGGTCGTCGATTTTATCACTGTCTATGTCCAGAGTCAGAAGACACAGGAATCCCTATTAGCCTAAAGGACATCGTAGCTTGTTGTCTATAGTTAATTTTTGTCTTTAACTATCTAAGGATGCATAATTGTATTGGGCCAATATCATAAACTTATCGATTTAAGTACCCTGTCGATGAAATGACACTATAGACGAAAACACTTGTCGATGAAGCCTAAGTAGCCGGTTGACTGTAAGTGACCTGCTGTTTGTGTGTCAATTTAATCATTACTTGTGAACGTTTTCTTAATGAGATTTTCCCTTAACGTTTACAATAGATATATAAAGATGAAATATACATTTTGCCTAAATTAAACTGGGTTTAGATAAGTCATAGGTCATGAAGATAATTCTGATAATCCTGCTGCTTGCTTGTTTCGTATCATTACACTACAAATAATGAAGTTGTGGTGATGCCTTTGCTATAAACGTGGTGTGATCAAAGTGAAGAATTAGCCAAAATCAAGGAATTAAAAATCAAGGAAGTGTCTCAATCATTGAAATACATGTAGGCTTAGTAGTTCGCCATGGGAGTCTATCATCCTAAAATATCACCTGACTTACTAATAGTTTTCACACTTAAAAGATGGTGAAGTGAGCCACCACCACCATATTTATGTAATGATGAAACCATATTGAAAATTGTAGCTCTTCGTTGAAAGTTGTTTTCAAAATGTTTGTGGAAAGTGGCAAGATTCAGACATCCAAAAAGGTAATTTTTAAAATAAGTCTTAAATTGAATATTCCAGTATCTCAAATCCAAAGAATTTTTGTGAAAATCTTGAAAATGCGATAACAGTAACAGTCACAATTAAATGCAGGTTGGCCGGCTGAGTTTTTCGAAGACCATCAAGAATGGGACAGGGGCAGAATTCCCTCTGTGTGGGTAGGTAGCGTCAAACTGTAAAGGGTTGTCAGTGATGTAACTTGGACAATAGTCATTAATGGTTATTCAGACATGCCTTTGCAAAATACTGTATTGTTATCTAACCTGGAGAACATTTTGGCGAATTCATTCTAAATCGCATTTTTAACATGGCTTTTGTCCTCAATTTATTCTCATGCCACAAAACAGGTCCTCTTTCCGTCAATCTATCCGTGAATCTATAGTTTGCAAGGGCATCCATATGACCGACTTTTTATCTATCGTATATATTCGCCTATAGGTCGATCTGACTAAAAGTCGACCACCCCCCGACTTTGCCGCCCAAACACTGGTATATTTCCATAGGCCCGCCTATAAGACGAGGTGAAAAGCTGAAATTTTTGTAGAGTCAGTTGGTCAGAAGTTCGTTAGTAATAATTTTAAGTAGTTCCTGCCGACGCCTTGAACTTTTCAATGCCGATTTTCCGCTCCTTGGCTAGTGCGAGTGCTTTGATTCGAATGGATGTGCGCGTGACGATGATGTCGTTTTGTCGAAGTCCCACGAGTCATTCCTTCAGGTCCTTCTCCAACTCCATGCTGTGGCACGGCGTTGTTCGCATCTTCTTGGTCCGCGTCTTGCATGAGTCAGAGCGTCTTTCTTCTTTCTACAGTCTCGTACACACTTCCTCGCTGATCCCGTATTCTCGTTCGGCGGCTGAATTTGATGAGCTCTGGGCGAAGGCGATGATTTTGAGTTTGTCGGCAGCATCGTAGGATGTTCGTCGTTTCGGCATGTTTGTGTCTGAGCTAAGTACTGGTATGAGGAGCAACTGATGAATATGAATAGCGATTTGTTGAGTATTGCGCGCGCACTGGTAGCTGCGGTAACAGAAGAAATATGTTATAAATTGAATGGGACCCGCCTACAAGTCGAGACCCCTACTTTTGGATTGAATTTTGGGTAAAAAATCGACTTATAGGCGAGTATATACGGTATGTTCCCTCCTTCCGTATCTGTAGAACGGGTAGCTGCACATAATAAGACAGGTCTTTTCTTCTTCTGCTTGACTAGAAAGGAAGCATTGGAACAGGAAAAGCTGATGAAATGCCATGATCTGCTGACATAATGCCATAGTAATCGAACAATGGGCAGGCAGCTCAACATCAAACATGCCAAATTATGCGAATAGTGCGGGTGCTACAGACATTTTCTTCCTAAATTCGCGCGCAAGCTTCTGATTATTTTAAATTTGTAGATTGTCACCCAACCTCACTAAAACGACAATTCTTAAGTTGCACTTCCAGTCATGTGGCAAGTCACAGTCTTAAACATCGCAAAATCCCATTTGTTTATGTAGATCCATGTACCTCCGAGTTTACACTCAATAACGTGTTGGATGTGAAAAATGATGATTGTTGTTTTTATGATTATGATTGCAGTTTCAGGGCGGAATTTTCCATAATCAGGCAGAAATACGACATTTCTCACTGCCGGTAGCTTAACCGATTTGCAGCTAAAGATAAAAAAAACGTCATGACAACCCATGTTATTGTTGCAGATAAACAAGCAGTGTCTCCTGATCACAAAAATGATACTAAGTATAAATGCACATATATATACATATTTATGCATAGTACCTAGCATATGTAGTATATGACAATCTACGTATAAAAAATAATAAGAAGATCGTGCCCGAATTTAGGAAGAAAATGGTAGTAGCTCTCGGACTAGAAATTTCAGTGACTGTTATCAGCCGGATTACAAAGCAAAGAGACACAGACGATGTCAAGTTTTACAGCGAAGTTTGTGAATGTTTTTGCGTGCGCCTACTATCTTTGCAACAATGATTGGAAGGAGCAACATAATCGAGAAAACTTGCCAAATTATCTGAATTCCTTGAATCAGAGAAACTCGTTTCGATCGGAGCATCTTGAAGGAATTCACGGCAATCCGCAAGCGACGCACGACTATTTTTCCTATATCGGTAAGGCATTAAAAAATTCTTTTTGCCCACTTAGTAAGTTCCGGCATGTGCCATCGTTTTGAATCAGTTTGCACTTCTAGCAAAGGAACACGCGCAAACAATCTAATTCTGTATTTGAAATATAATAGGTATATTACTGTTAAATTTTATGCCCGCAACTCAATCACACGAGGAGGTGCATCATGAGAATTGAAGGGGATATTTACAAAGCTGATCGACCTGCACTTTTGTGACTTTTGGTTTTAACATTTGTTTAACATTCTCAGATAAAATCGTTTGATTTGTTCAATTGGAAAGTCAGATTTATGACCTATTTCGAAAAGAACACAGTTTCAGGTCTGAATTTTGTCAAACATGCTGTGTGTTAATTCCAACACAGAGCTTCAATTTTCAATATGAGCACATCATCGTATTATAAATAGGAGTATAAGTCTATGAATCATACTGATGAAATCAGGTCTAACGCTCATGTGTCTCACTATTACTCGATTACAATCCCTAGCAAAGTCAGGTCTTTCACTTCACGATAGGAAAGCCAATTTGAATTCAAATCAGTTTATGTATTCATCACAGGCACAATACAAATATAGAAATTGTTGAAAATATAATGGCACCAAAAGGGATAATCGAAAATTAATTATTTGTTCAGTAGTTCCAATGTCAATTAATTGATTGCTCAGTAATTCGATGGTCAATTAATTGACGGCAGAATATTTCAATTATCAATTTATTGATTGCAGAAATTTCTTAAATTTCAATTAGCTGATTGACTCAAATTACTGTTACATACCGAAGGTTGATCGTAAAGTTCTTCGACTGCGCTTGTTGTCTTTCTGAGTGAGTGCAATAGCTGTTGCTTTTGACATGAGTATCTATTCAATATGCTGGACGAGCATGAAAATTGATTCTGCGATTTGACGTCATTTTCTCTCCACTCATGAGGTATATCAACATACAGTAGTCTTCTATTCAGTCAGTGATTATCAGCAATGCGGATAAAGTTGAACAACGAACATGCAAACCGTGCATTAAGTTCTGTGTCAAGTTGACTAAGACTGCAACTGAAACTCCTGACATGCTTCGTCAGACCAATGGTTCCGAATGCCTCTCTCGCACATCTGTTTTTGAATATTATGTGGATTTCAAAAATCGCAGAGACTCCGTTGAAGATGATGAGCGCTCGGGCAGACCGTCTACTAGCAGGACATAGGAAAACATGGAGAAAGATGGAGAGCTCATTCCAGAAGTCCGTCGTCGAACAATTCGTGAACTCTCTGAAGTGTTGGGAATTGGATGTGGTGTGTGTCAGGATATCTTGTCCGAAAATTTGCACATGAGACGAGTAACAGCAAAATTGGGGAGGTGTTCATTGAACTCATTGGGAAATCCAACAGTGACCAGTCCTTCATGTCAAGAGTGATCACCGCTGATGAAAGTTGGATTTGTGGACACGATCCGGAGACGAAACAGCAATCATCTCAATGGAAGAATCCTCAATCTCCAAGACCAATAGAAGCGCGACAATTCCACAGTGGAACACAAACAATTATGATTTTTGAAAATTGATTGTATGAATGTAATGATTTTATGAACAATGACCAAAGAGTCATTGTTCATCGAGAAATTGATGCCGAAGGGAACACAGTCAATTCTGACTTTCACTGTGATCTAATGATTCAATGCCTCCGGCTTTCACGAGGTCGAAATGATATTTCAATGCGCCTTGCTCTTGGCACCACCATGAAAAATGGCTTGCCGGCTGATAATCGAACCCAGTCTTCGATCTGCTACCGCGGCATGAAGATCACCAAGACCAGCGAACCACACCCTCCATGATCGTGTCAAGAGCAAGTAAAGCTTTCAGCGCGCATTATGACGTTACCTTCGTGGTTAATTCCTCGTGAAATCTGGAGGCATTGGCCGCTTTTTCGAGTTACAAAATCGATGTGACCTTGGCAACTCGAAAAGGTGATTATTTGCAGAAATTTGTGCTCTTTGCATGAACTTTGTCAAAAGGTCTCTTCAAAATTTTTAGTCGGTCAGAACTCGATTATTTTGGAAAAACCTGCATGCAATTCTAAGTTTGAAAACAGATTTGGAAATTGTGATCGCGTGTTATTTGTGATTTAGTTGTATGCAAAATATTTTGATAAAACTCAAGCTTTAGATTTCTTTGTCTTACTGTTTGGTCATGCATAGGAATATCTAAATTGTCGCATGCAACCAGTTGATATTTTAATGTTGATCTCTAAAATGCTTTTCCTATTCTCCAGCTCCAATCTCTAGTATCTAGTCTGTCTTGTTGTCCAAGCATCAATAGAGGCAAATCTAGCCCACTGCATAGGCATCGGATTACATTATCAGGACTAATCTTTAATAATCCTAATAATGTGATCCGATGTCTATGGCACAGTGATTATTAATGGAAATATGAATATATTTCCTTTGGTTGCTAATTAAAAGGAGCTCTTTCCTAGAGTCGGCCACACACGATGTCCTAATGAAATGAGATACAGCTTCATTTTTATTACACCCAGAGTATTTTTTTCAATTGCATTGGCAATTCAGAGGAATGGTAATGGCAAACAAATGGAGATATAACATCCAAACCGACCTGAGAATAAGAATACTCCCCGAGGATATGGTATTTCTCTTTACAAGCCATCATCATTCCACTGGACAGAAATAATACTCCGCCTAGTACATCAAATGACGTATTTTCTAATCTCATTGTAGGACATCGTGTAGGCAACTCTAATAGAAAGATCTCATTTTGAATTGCAACCTGAATATATTTCCATGGATAATCACTGTGCTATAAATTTTGCTTTCATTGATCCTTGGACAACAACAGACAGACTATACTAGAGATTGGAGCTGGAGAATAGGAAATGCATTTTAGAGATCAACATTAAAATATTAACTGGTTGCATGCGACAATTTAGATATTCCTATGCATGACCAAACAGTAAGACAAAGAAATCTAAAGCTTGAGTTTTATCAAAATATTTTGCATACAACTAAATCACAAATAACACGCAATTGCAATTTCCAAATCTGTTTTTCAAACTTAGAATTGCAGGTTTTTCCAAAATAATCGAGTTCTGACCGACTAAAAATTTTGAAGAGACCTTTTGACAAAGTTCATGCAAAAAGCGCAAATTTCTGCAAATAATCACCTTTTCGAGTTGCAAAGGTCACATCGATTTTGTAACTCGAAAATGGCCATTGAATCATCAGATCGATTTTCTGAAGTCGCCTGGAAGCGGTTGCTATTGTTATATGAACGAACCAGGAAGGTAACGTCATAATGCGCGCTGAAAGCTTTACTTGCTCTTGACACGATCATGGAGAGTGTGCTTCGCTGATCTTGGTGATCTTCATGCCGCGGTAGCAGATCGAAGACTGGGTTCGATTACCAGCCGGCAAGCCATTTTTCATGGTGGTGCCAACAGCAAGGCGCATTGAAATATCATTTCGACCTCGTGAAAGCCGTAGGCATTGAATCATTAGATCGATTCTCTGAAGTCGCCTGGAAGCGGTTGCTATTGTTTCACTGTGATGTTTTGAGACGTTGAGATGCTTGATTTGTCGCGAGATCGCAACTGGCTATTGCATCATGACAATGCACCAGCGCACACTTCACTCAAGACAATTCAGTTTTTGACAGATCATGGCATCACCGTTGTTCCACATCCACCCTATTCGCAGGACATTGCCATTTGTGACTTTGCTCTGTTCCCTAGAATGAAGCTGCGACTGAAAGGACTTCGATTCAACTCCCTGGGAGATATTCAAGCTGAGACCGATGCCGTTTTGCACAGTTTTGAGTCTGACTTTTTCCATGACACTTTACAGGAATGGAAACGACGGTAGGATCGCTGCATTCGTGTTGGAGGTGAACACTTTGAAGGTGATGACTGCGTTTTGTTTAGAGATTTGTGAATAAAGAAGATTTCCTGTATTTCTTGTTGCACTTTTGTCATCGGAATACATTGATTGCTTTACTTAATAAACTACGTGAGGATTTACAACATCAGTCCGGGAACATTCCGATCAATCCTGTACAGTAAATTGTTTTTGATTATAAGACATTTTTGTTTGATGTGACTGCTTTGAATTATGTTAAAATTAGGGCAACTTCATTCAGATACTCAGTGGATAATTTTTATGCCTCTCTAATATTGAAAGCAAGGATGCGCAGATTGAGCAACCTGTGGGCAGATCGATCGCTGCCAACAAAGCCTAAGATGAAGTTAGTGAGAATGCTTGTGTCGCCAATTCTCTCATATGGTGTCGAAGGATGGACACTGAAAGCAACAAATGAAAAACACATCTTGGCAGCAGAAAATTGGTTCTGGCGAAGAAGCTGCGTCTAGAGAACACCCGACTAACGCCAGCATCTTTGAACAACTTGCCACAACTCCCTTACTGCTCAGACATATTCGGAAGAGGAAACAACGGACATCAGTGCAGAGAAGAAGGATGCCAACTGACGATATTGGATTTGCAAAGCAGCATGGCAGGCAGCCGTCGCAGTGGGAGACCAAGAACCCAATACAGAGAGATGTTACAGAGAGATGTTATGAGTGATGACTTATTTGTGCCTTATCTTATTTTCCTTACTCATCAACATAGATAGCTATGTGCATGTATGGGCAAGTAGCTATAGCACATTCTATGTATGCTTTTGTGGAGTTGAGCAGTAGCTCATCTCTATGTATATGCACTTAAATGGCTACATTATTACCATTATATGCGTACCATCGGTTAACTGGTAATATTTTGATTATTGCAGATTCTTTCACTGGATGGTTGGAAGCCATCATATGTCCAAATAGAACTACTCAAACAGTTATCAATAACTTAAGAGCCATCTTCGCAAGATTTGGGATACCTCATGTCATTGTAAGTGACAATGCTCCGGAATTTTCAAACAACGAGTTCCATGGTTGGATTAATAGAATTGGCAGTCGCATTCTACACACTCCTGAGTATAGACCCCATTCTAATGGGTTGGCCGAACGAATGGTCAGAGTTATAAAGGATGCTCTAAAATGCTTTAACCCAGCAAAGAATTCATTGGACGCATACGTGAATAGACTTTTATTGGTACATCACAACACCTCAGTAAGAGGTGGCAAGACTCCGTCTGAATTGATGTTCGGGAGGACTTTACGATGTCCTCTAATAAGTCATTTTAAGCCTTTGCAGAGACTTCTGTATAAGCCACATGCACAGTCAGGTACCTGCATGGTGAGGTATATGTTTAGACAAGGACCAACAACAAGCCTTGTAGCGCATCCTGATGGAAGATCGGTGGTAGCACATGATGCGCAAATCAGAGCGGCCCCAACGGAAGAAGAAGAAGAAGAAGAACGTGGTACAAGTGACAATGTGGTACAAGATCGAGGAAGTGACGAAGGGAGCCTGCGAAGGTCGATCAGGGTCAGGAGACCAGTGAGGAGATCCCGATTTCGAACATCTCGCCGAGAGGGGGAGATGTTATGAGTGATGACTTATTTGTGCCTTATCTTATTTTCCTTACTCATCAACATAGATAGCTATGTGCATGTATGGGCAAGTAGCTATAGCACATTCTATGTATGCTTTTGTGGAGTTGAGCAGTAGCTCATCTCTATGTATATGCACTTAAATGGCTACATGATTTTTATCTTGAACGATGTAGAGAGTTTAAATTTGTATTTGTAATCAGTTACAAAATATACTTGCTTGAGACTTCTGGGGACAACGCAACAATGGTGTCAGAAGAATTTGAATAATGGACTCAAAGAAGCCAAAGTTATTTACCAAAGTAAGCATGAATGTTAATGCAATTTTCTAGGGTGCATGTACCTCTACTGACCCCATTGACAGTTCGCTTATTCGATGCTAATCATTAATTAGTGCTATTAAAATTAAACATTATGTCTGATAAAGATATTTTGTTTTTAGAAGATGCTGAAAAATGTAGATGTTGGCTGCTTTCTTTTGAGGCTTATTGCCGAACAAAAAATATAGAAGAAAAAGTCACAGAAGACGGGACATTTACCATAACAGATGTGTTTTAGAAAAATGTGGCACTAAATCTTTGATTAAGCTTATATCAATGTTTCCCAATAAAGAGATTGAAAAAGTCGATTTCAAAACTATAAAAAAGACAATACTAGAATATATTGAGCCGAGAAAAAGGTTAATTATTGCTGATAGAACGAACTTCTTACAAATTGCGCAAGAGTCTGGGGAATCAGAGATAGACTTCTTAAATCGTCTGAACGAAGCGTCGGTTTATTGTAAATGGGATTGGCTAAAAGCTGAGAAGCCTAGTGATGAATTAATAAAATTAAGATTTATTGCAGGGTTAAAAGATGAGCAACTAAAATTCAAAATATTAGAAAAGCTGCAAATTTCACCAGCGATGGCCATATCAGAAATTATTGACTTTTGTCAAATAAATACTCAGTTATCGGACTTTATCAGACGAAAGGATATTCCACATAACGATAACATTAAAACAGAAAGCTTTTACGTTGCTAAACATAAACGGAATCCTAAGAATAATAAAACATGTTCTAAGTGTGCACACAACATAAGTATCGAGAATGTCCGGCTTATGGAAAAAAGTGCAACAAATGTGAACGATTTAATCACTTTTCTAAATGCTGTAAAAGTGGAAATAATTTCAAAAACTTTACCGGCAATCAAAAATTCAAATCTAAGAAAATGGTTGATAATTTCACACATAATGTCGATGTTTTCTCGTTAACTAATTCGAATGAGGCTGTCTATGAATAATTTTTCATTAATGATCATCTTTTAAGATTTCAACTCGACACGGGTGCAGGAATAAGTATTTTATCAGAAAATCAATGGATTAAGTTAGGTTCACCTACTTTAGCTACAACGACTGTTATTCCTACAAATTATGATGAGTCTCAAATGACAACTTTAGGAGAAATAGACGTTGATTTGCGAAAGAAGGATAGTGAAAAGACCTTAGTTGCTACATTCCTTGTAATAAAGTCAAATAAATCGTATGGTCTTCTTGGACGAAATGCCTTGCAGCACAGCAATATCGAAACTTTAATTGTTGAAGTTCAAGAACTTCCGGCTATAAAGAATTTCAAAGCTAAGATTGTCTTGAATGACGACAACCAACAAATGCAATTTTGTCCAGCGCGTCCCGTACCTGTACATTTACGTGAAGTACTAGATCAGGAACTTATAAATCTGGAAAATCAAGGTATAATTTCTCCCATTACGCATGCAAAAATGGCAAGTCCTGTCGTTTGGGTTAAGAAGGAAAATGGTAAATTTAGAATGTGTGTTGACTTTAAAGCAACACTAAATAAACATATTCAATCCGATTCCTACCCTTTACCTTCTATTGAGAATATTTTCACGAAAATACGTAACTCAGCATATTTCGCTAAGATTGACCTTAAATCTGCATATTGGCAGACAGCTTTGGATGAGGAATCGAAACAATTTTCCGTGATTAATACTCATAAAGTACTTTATACTGTGAATAGATTAATAATGGGTATGAAAAATGCAAGTTCAATTTTCCAGCGTTGTCTAGAACAAATTTTAAAAGGCATTATTGGTGTGGTTATATATCAAGATGATATAATGATTTGTGCCGAGTCAGAAGGACAATTAAGACGCCGACTTATACAAGTACGTAGACGGTTAAAAGATCATCAAGTTACTCTAAATAGTGAAAAATGTATTGAGTCATCTCAATCGTTGAAATTTCTTGGATTCATTTTTAGTAGAGAAGGCATTAAACCTGATCGTTCATTAGTAACTAAGATTGAAGATGCTCAGAAACCTAAAACAAGCAAAGACCTTATGAGTTTCCTTGGCTTAGCTAATTATTACGGGAGATTCATAGATAAATTTGCTGAAATATGCGCAACTCTACATGATGCCATAGATAAAAGCGATAAGAAGAATATAAAATGGAATGACATTTGTGAAAGAAATTTTCGTATTCTTAAAAAGAAATTAGTATCTTCTCCTGTGTTACAACCATTCTCTCTGTCAAAAGAATCCGTTCTTACAGTAGATGCTTCGTGTTCTTCAGTTGGTGGTGTTTTGTCACAAGACGGACATCCGAATTTGTATATTTCTAGAAAACTTTCCACATCAGAGAGAAATTATAGTAATATCGAACGTGAAGCTTTGGCAGTTACTTGGTGTTGTTACAGATTGCAACATTTTTTACTAGGTAAACGATTCAAGATACAAACTGATCATAGGCCGTTAGTCCACATCTTTGCTCCTAATCAAGCCTTGAAGACTGAGATTTCTCCTAGATTACTGCGGTTTTCTCTTAAAATGATGAGCTTTGACTTCGACATAACATACATTCCTGGACAGAATAATACGATTGCTGATTATCTTTCTAGAATTCATGTAGATGATGACACAAAAGTTCCTACAGTTCATTTTTCTGAACCATGTATACCTTTGGAAACTATAAAAGATGAATATACACACGATAGATTTCTTAATAACATTAAACAGCGAATTGTCAATGCGATTGGTCTTTTATTAGTGCGAGGGAAAAACCCTTTAAGAAGATTGCATTGCAGCTTACTGTGGACAATGGAATCATACGAAGAGGTTCAAAAGTTATTCCTCCTCAATCTCTTTATTCACAAATCATAAAGATCGCTCATCAAACGCATAATGGTATGCATGCAACAGCAAAGATCATCCAACAAGAATTTTATTGGCCCGGGATGTATACGCATATCGAAGATTACATTAAAGGATGTCAAGAATGCTCAAAAGCGAGGTTTAAAAGTCCTGATACCACTCATAAATGGCCAAAAGAAGTCCAGCCCTGGCATAGAATACACATTGATTGGGCGTACCATCGGTTAACTGGTAATATTTTGATTATTGCAGATTCTTTCACTGGATGGTTGGAAGCCATCATATGTCCAAATAGAACTACTCAAACAGTTATCAATAACTTAAGAGCCATCTTCGCAAGATTTGGGATACCTCATGTCATTGTAAGTGACAATGCTCCGGAATTTTCAAACAACGAGTTCCATGGTTGGATTAATAGAATTGGCAGTCGCATTCTACACACTCCTGAGTATAGACCCCATTCTTATGGGTTGGCCGAACGAATGGTCAGAGTTATAAAGGATGCTCTAAAATGCTTTAACCCAGCAAAGAATTCATTGGACGCATACGTGAATAGACTTCTATTGGTACATCACAACACCTCAGCAAGAGGTGGCAAGACTCCGTCTGAATTGATGTTCGGGAGGACTTTACGATGTCCTCTAATAAGTCATTTTAAGCCTTTGCAGAGACTTCTGTATAAGCCACATGCACAGTCAGGTACCTGTATGGTGAGGTATATGTTTAGACAAGGACCAACAACAAGCCTTGTAGCGCATCCTGATGGAAGATCGGTGGTAGCACATGATGCGCAGATCAGAGCGGCCCCAACGGAAGAAGAAGAAGAACGTGGTACAAGTGACAATGTGGTACAAGATCGAGGAAGTGACGAAGGGAGTCTGCGAAGGTCGATCAGGGTCAGGAGACCAGTGAGGAGATATCCCGATTTCGAACATCTCGCCGAGAGAGGGATGTTTTTGGCATGCATCCTTCGTATGTGATTGGTATTGAGCGATTTACAGTGTATGTGCATGTATGGGCAAGTAGCTATAGCACATTCTATGTATGCTTTTGTGGAGTTGAGCAGTAGCTCATCTCTATGTATATGCACTTAAATGGCTACATGATTTTCATCTTGAACGATGTAGAGAGTTTAAATTTGTATTTGTATTCAGTTACAAAATATACACTGTAAATCGCTCAATACCAATCACATACGAAGGATGCATACCAAGATATTTTTTTGGTATATTTCTGTATGATCTTGGTATATATTTGTATGCTTTTCGCATGTTATTTTTTAAGTGTGGTATGCTTTACATACTAAAGCCATGCCAGCACAATGTTAAAAGAAAGCATCAATCATGTCCAAAGTATGTTGATTTAAGGCTTTTTGTCAATAAAGATCACACTAATGCTACTACTGCTTTGTAAGTAGTGAGATAATGACATTTTATAGTCAAACTAACAATACTGAATTCGATTTTTATACATGTAAGTCCGAGGCATTTCATAAATAATCAAGAAGTATTTGACCATCAACAATTATGCATTATGTAATTTTGGAACTAAGCTTATTATCAATCCAAAATAAAGACACATTATAATTCATGAACGCAAAAATAGTTATGTTTGAGATATATAAGTCAACATGGTTGCTGAAAAGTTATCGTTTTATTGAAATGATGCTTATCAATTTAGTTCAAGGAAATGAGCTAATTATGAGTCTTGTGAATGCTATAAGACAAGTTGCAAAGATGACATGCGGCTTTAATTCCTCAACAAATTTAATCTAGTTAAATACCACACTTTCACAAAGAAATATTCACGGCTGGTATTACTGGAAAAAAGTTATTTGTAAGTAGTATGTAGTATAACATATTTTTTGCCATATGACATAAAGCTATTCATACGAAAGACATACGAAACACATACCAATTTGCATCGGGTCTCGTATATAAAACATACCAAGAATTCGTATTTCAACGTAAAACAGCCAATCACAGTTAGCATAGTTCGTATCGTTTACATACCAATCACATACGAAAGTAAATGGCCATTCGTATGAAAAACATACCAGATTTCTTTATATATACCAGAATCTCGTATCAAATGTTGGTTTCAAATTGTATGTAAACTTGGTATGTGTTTGTATGTAATTTTCGTATCCAGCGATTTACAGTGTACTTGCTTGAGACTTCTGGGGAAAACGCAACACTTACCTAACGTAATGAATCTACACCATTAAAAGTATGCTTTAAATTCATGAATGAATCTGGAGACGAATGACGTTCCATCTACTGCAGAATGTGTATTGGAAAAAATAAGATGCATGTAAATGAAAACGGATGTTGATATCAAAATGGGTGATAAAGATTGAAAGATCGTCGCTGGTTCTCAAGATGGGTGGCATAAAGTTCTCGATGACAGGCAGTCCATTGGCCACATTTGTAAGAGAGAATGAACTGTAGCTAAAAAAGCGTTTTAAGATAGTTAAATTATCGATGTTTATGAAATCCCACATATCAAAGACCTTGAAACGAAATGTAAGACACTTTTTTTTTACTTCTAGTTGATGTAGTACATGTAAATTGCGTCATACAATGCTTTCATATGTGGTCTCGACTGACCACAACTAACCACTTGAGAAACTGAAATATTTGCCAAAATTATCTGTGAAACATAAGTTTTATATGGCATAAGGTTTATCAAAATTGAATCACAACTTCAACTCGAGAGGTTCAATCGAGAATACATTTTCTTTGTGCAATTATTTTTGAAATGGTTTGCATATTCTTAATTGCCGCACTGCTGTCCTATATCACAAAGAAAACTACCTTGTACCATATAAAGAAAAGACTTACTTTTCATTCAATTTAGGCATTACATAAAATCTGCTTGACATCCTGCACCGTTCGATAATTATCGAAAGTTATGATGTCAACTTTGCAATGACCAGTAAATAGGTTAGGTAGCTGATTAGGTAGGTGTAGAGCTACCTCGCTCTTTACCTTAAGTTTTGAAACCATAAACACAGATTGAAAGAGGCTAAGATACTAAGCACTAAGTAAGATTTTTCGCTCTTTTCATGATGTAGAATCATTCTGTCAGGTAAGATATCTATTCCACCATGTGACAGCCAGAAACAATGAATTATTTGTTATTCGAGTAGATGCTTCAACGTAGTCCGGGAGCTAGCGTGAAGTTTTTTTTCTCTTTATGGCAGGGAACGAGGTAGTACATAAAACTTTCACATAGCATAGTACACCTCTAACCTACTGCAAAACTTCGCGTCTGCCGGATCAGATCATTTGCTTGTCAGAAATAGAGAGGATAACACAATCCTATGTATTTCCAGTAGTAAAATTGTGACATTTAAGGTGTTGACTGCATTTTTTCGAATTTTTGCTCATAAAAGTTACACAAATTGGTAATTTAATGAACTGGTTATTATAGAAATCATCTACAGATCATGATCTTTCAAATGAGCTGTCATTTTGTGGCAGAGGATGAAGTAAAGTGTACAATCAGACACTTTTCGTTGGTGTAACTGCAAATTTTAACATAGAAATTTCAGGAAAATTGTTGATATACTTTAACGAAAAGTGTCTGTTTGTACACTTTACTTCATCCTCTGTCACTGAATGATGACTCATTTGAAAGATCATGATCTGTAGATGATTTCTGTAATAATGTAAGAGAAATGATAATGGCCATGAATATTTACGAAGTCCACATACAAGTTGCCGGTGCCTTCCAACTGTCAACCACTAGAAGCCTCCATCGTATAGGTACCGTTGTCATGATAGCGCATATCCGTCTACGACCTTCTATTGTTTACATTGTCCATGGCCGTTCTAGTCATTTATTATTACAGAGCACAGAATTAGATTGTTTAATCGTATCACTTTGCTAGAAGTGCAAACTGATTTAAACAGATGGCACATGCAGGAACTTAATAGGTGGGCAAAAAGAAATTTTTAATACCTTACAGAGATAGGAAAAATACAGTCCGTTTCATAAAAAGTGGATCATCCTAAAATTTGACTAAATAAAACATAAGTATGATACAGAAAGCATTTTTCATGTTATTTCATGTCCCTAATATATTTAGATGTCCTTATATAATCTGATAAGCTATGATACAGTAACGGTTCTTAAGAAGCTAATATTTTGTGGCCCCACCCTTATTGTCAATGACATTACCAATTCGTCTAGGCATTGATTCGATGATATCGTTGATTTTTGGCTGATCTAACTTTCTCCACTCTCTTTTTAACAGTGACGTAAGTTGTGATACGCCATCTGTAGGTAGCAGTGAACGACGAACGTTACGTTTTAGAATACTCCATACATTTTCTATGGGATTCAGATCAGGAGAACGAGCTGGCCAAGATAATGTCCTAAGCCCTAATTGAGACTTGCATAAGTTGACTCTACTACTCCTGTGACACGTAGCATTATCATCCATAAATAACTTATTTTTGTATGCTGATCTGATAATTCGATCTGAGAGGGCCTCTTACAGCTCTTGAAATTCGACTCAATAAGTCTTCTACGAATAGTGGACTTAGAAATAGACGAGACTAGTGCAGCCATCTCAGTTAACGAGAGACTTGGATCAACTTTAACAAATCTCAAAATTAGGTGGTCTCTACGTTTGGATGTTTTGCGTGGACGGCCAGAGCCCTCTTTACGACAGAGTCGAAAATCATCATTATGCCATCGATGCACATTTGTGTAAGGGACATTTAGCCGCTTGCTTGTAGCTCGCAAACAAAACACTAGTTCTAGTAAGGCTGACACTTTGCCTTTTGTGAATGCGATCTCGTTATTGTTCATTTGTGCTTTGTATTGTTTTCAACCGGTAAGAGATAGATTTCTGGCTGAAAGCAATCAGGAGTGCTGCCAACACCACCGCAACGAAGTCAGGAAGCTATGGAACATGAAGTTCAGTTAATCACATGTAGCAGCTACATTATCGTTGATGAATAATGGTGCTATACTGGCTATGATTGACCGATTTTCTTAATTTTTGTTTTGCTTGATAGCTTTTGGCTTGTAGAACAACATATTACCTAACAAAGGAAACAAATGTAATTTTATAAGAGTGAGGTATGATTTTGTGTAACATTGCTAAATGAAGATCAAATTATCTACTACTTTTTTATCTATAACAGGAAAACAACTCAATATTCATGCTTGAAATTTCCAACAATGATATTAGTAAGCACAACTGACATATCTTCCAAATTTCAGAGAAATTCGTTCAAGTTTGGCGGAGTTAGACAAAGTTGAAGTTAAGGTGATGTTTAAGGGTGATCCATTTTTTATGAAACAATCTAGTCATGCGTCTCTTGCGGATTGCTCTGAATTCCTTCATAATGCTCCGATCGCCACGACTCCTTCAGATTCGAAGAATTCAGATCATTGCGCAAAAGTTTTCTCGATAATGTCGGGCCCTCCGATCGTTTTAAAAAAGTTAGCAGGCGCATGAAAAAACGTTCACAAACTTCTCTGTAGAGCTTGACATCGATTGCGTTTATTGACTGTGTGATCTGTTTGATAACAGTCACTGAAACTCCAGACAATTTGGCGTGTTCAATGTTGAACTGGCTGCTCATTGTTCGATTGCTATGGTATTATGTCAGCACATTGACTCTCATGGTAGGTAACGCACACGGGTGTGTGTGTGTGTTAGTGTGTGTCAGTCAGCTGTTCGTACGCCATCAACCACCTCCCCTCGTCGAGGTGTGCTTCCTCTCAACGGAACCGGTTATAGCGCACGCCACAAAGTGACAGGCAGCGCGCATAGCTAAGTTTATAGCGACTGCGACCGCAATCCTTACTCCGGGGGTTCGATCCCCTTTTTTGGCCATTCACTGACTTGCAAGAGACGATTCTCTACAATTTTCTGCGCAGCACTCGCAAGCCGCCCTCCGATTTTCTTTCCTCTTCATTCATTTAGAGGGAAGAATATCACGGAAGCAAAGTGGAAATCGCTGAGCAAATGCTAAAATAACATTAAATGAATGATCGGAGCATTGGATCAGCGTCCCATCGCGCTCCAGTGAGTACTCGGCCCGCCCGAGGAAACTAATGATCCTACCAGCATGCCGAATCTACCAGATCCCGGCAATCACCGATCAGAGCAACATAAACAGCGTGTCATGCAAGACCAAAATTGCCTTACCCCCGATTCAACTCTTAGAGTTCTAACATTGAACGTTGAGGGTCTTACTCCAGCTAAACAGGAATTGATTTCTAGCATCTGCGAAGAGCACATGGTGGACGTTCTCTGCCTGTTATCTAACTCTGATATGATCACTTTCTGTGGCCACGAGAAATATGGACGCGCTGCGTTTGTCAGATCAATGTACTCAAACGCTGAACTTGTCGAACAAGATACCTTCAGTGACACTATACGAGTCGGCAACCACACAGTGACAAACGTTTACAAACCCCCCTCCGCCTTCTGGTCATCCTCTCCCCTTAAAGCCCATGGCCACCCAGCAATCTATGTCGGAGATTTCAACAGTCATCACACCATATGGGGATATGAAAACGTTGACCTAAATGGAGAATGGCTGGCCGATTGGGAATCTCAATCGGACGCTCATCTTATCATTGACCTCAAGCAGCCAAAATCTTTTCGCTCAGCTCGATGGAACAGAACCTACAACACAGATTTGTGCTGGGTATCTTCTGCTGATGGACAACCCCTCCACGCAGCAACAACCGTTCTGCCCTCTTTCCCAAAGAGTCAACATCGCCCTATTATATTGCACGTCGGACTTCGCATTCCCTTGATTACGTCTGTCCCAAAACCACGCTGGAATTTCCGCAAGGCGAACTGGAATGAGTTTTCGGCCTACTTGGAAAAATGCGTTGTCTGCATTCCACATTCCATCGGACTGACAGAAACCTACGACAGATTTACACGGGCCATCTTCAAAGCCGCTAGCAAGAGCATCCCACGTGGGTACAGGAAGCAATACATTCCATGCCTGAACAGTGAGTGTCAAGAACTACTATAAGAATTCAACCAAACAGAAGATAAAGAAGTTGCTGACCAACTGATTTCGGCTCTCAATGACGCTCGGCAGAGAAGGTGGGGAAAAGCGACCTGGATTTTCCCACTCAAGCAGGAAAAGTTGGAACCTCCTTCGAAAACTGAGTTCAGGCCAAACAAACAGCCCTTCGGGAAGGTCAAGCTTGAATCCGAACACCTTCGCTGGTCATTTGGTGAAACACGGAAAGTCTGCTCGCGACAAGCCTAAAGTGAAAGAAGCTAACAAATTGTGGTATGACTTCGCACATCTCGCCGAATCGAATAGCACCGCAAAACCCAACCCATTGACGGTGGAAGAAACTCTCGATGCCATAAAAGACATGAGGAACGGTAAAATGGCTGGATACGATAATGTCTTCCCTGAGTTTCTTAAAAACACTGGCCCTAAAGCGTTACAATGGCTAGCGCACTTCTTTACACGCTGCATAACGCAACAAGCTATCCCTGAAAAGTGGCGACGTACGAAAATCATAGCTTTACCTAAACCAGGAGAGGACATGGCTAAAGCTACCAGCTACCGACCTATTTCACTCCTATCCGTGACATTCAAGGTTCTAGAGAAAACAATCCTACGTCGAATATCGAGCACTGTGGACAATTGCTTAGATCTTGCTCAAGCGGGATTTCGTAAAGGTCGTAGCACGCAAGAGCAAGTGCTAGCTCTGACTACATACATTGAGAATGGATTTCAGAAGCAATTAAAAACAGGGGCCGTCTTCCTCGATTTAACAGCGGCCTACGATACCGTTTGGCAGAGAGGACTCTTGATAAAAATTTCTAAAGTCCTACCACGTTGGGTGGTGCTCTTTATGGCAAAATTCTTGGAAAATCGACGATTCCTCGTGCACATTGACGGCAAAGCGAGTAAATGGCGAGCCCAGAAAAACGGGTTACCACAAGGATCAGTCCTCGCCCCGATTTTGTTCAATTTGTACATAAGCGACCTCCCAGATACCCAGAGCAGAAAATTCATTTATGCTGACGACATTTGCTGCGCTCACCAAGAAAAGGAGCTCGCCAAATTAAACGAAATTTTGAACAGCGACATGGAAAAGATGGCAGCATATTGCAGAGACTGGAGTCTTCGACCTAGTGTGATGAAAACCGTTGCATCGAGCTTCCACCTCAATAACAGCCAATGCGAAATGGCGCTGGACATTTATATAAACGGCACTCGTGTCAAACACGATCATTCTCCAACCTACCTCGGTGTGAAACTAGACAGAAGTTTGACTTACAAGAGCCATCTTCAGAAGCTCGCAATGAAAATCAGGACTAGAAATAACCTTCTTCAAATGCCTGTCGGATCACGATGGGGCGCTGGAGCTACCACCTTACGAACAGCAGGATTAGCCCTCTGTTATTCAGCGGCGGAGAAATGCGCACCCGTGTGGCGAAGATCTGCCCACTGCAAAGTCATCGACGCACAACTAAACTCTACCATGAGAATAATAAGCGGATCAATTAGACCAACTGAAATTGAATGGATTCCAACGCTATGTAACATCGCTCCTCCTCACATCCGACGAGAGTTGAGCACTAACAGACTGCTCGATTCCATAATGGCCATGCCCGAACTCCCTATAAACAATGATCTTTTGGATCATCCGAACCTGAGACTCCATTCTCGTCATCCTATCTGGCGAAACCCACCTCAGAACTTCGACCTCAACAGATCATGGCGGGAATGGTGGGAGCAATTCCCAGTCCGTAACCGAGATCTGATAAGTGATCCGACGCGTCCCCTTCCAGGCTTCCAACTCCCTCGTGGCTTGTGGTGCGCCCTCAACAGATACCGAACCGACGCTGGCCTTTGCGCTAGCATGCTCTACAAGTGGGGCGTACGTGACTCCCCTAATTGCGACTGTGGACTTCCACAAACAATGCTTCACATCATTGAACAGTGTCCGTTATATTCTCTATCTGGTGATGTTAAGGAACTATCATCTGTCTCAGACAATGCTGTTCGCTGGCTTCAACATCATGCCATGTTGTAATGATCATTATGCATACGAATATATATATATATATATATATATATATATATATATATATATATATATATGTCAGCAGATTGTACCATTTCATTTATGTTACATGTTCCGAAGCTTCCCTTCTAGTCAAACGGAAGAAGAGACGACCTGTCTAATTCTGTGTTACAGAGTATCGGATTTCTATGCGCTTCTCCACCTTAAGGGAGCATGACATTGTTAAGTCTTGATGTATGAGGCGAAGTTTGTGTAAAGGCGGATTACATATTTATCACACAGCGATTACATCTTTATGGGATTCGAGGATGAACAGGATCTGTTTACTTGTGGGAATCGAAAAGGCAAAGATTGATGTACAGGATTTGTTTACATGTGCGGATCGCAAAAAGCATACTGTAGTTATTGATGGGATGAATTTAATGACAGGATCAGTTTACATGTGGGAAACGCAACAATTGAATGATGTCTGATTTATCTTTGTGACATATCTTTCAAGTCATATCATTACCTATTCAGTATTTTGTCAGCCACTATGTGTGGGACCCCGCTCGTCTGGGTTTGAGTGTTCAGGTTAGGGGTCGAAACACAACTAGACGAGTACCTGCTGATGACTGACGGACTGCAGTATTATGTTTTATATCCCTTAACCGGTAGCTGAAGTAGTGGTTGATGTATTGTAATTCAAATGAAGAAATGAGGAATTACATGAAGTACTATAGACGGATGAAGAAACTGGCGATAACAAATTCAAGTGAAGAAATACAGTCCGTTTCATAAAAAGTGTAGTCTTACATAGTTTGTATAGTTTCATTGCTTTCGGTGTAGTAGAATGTCATGGTAGTTCTATTGTTTACCTCCATTATCCATTTACTTATCCACTCTTATATAATCTGTGTAGGATATAGTTCAGTAACGGTGTAGAAGCATCGTTGTATTTCCCTAACCTCAAAGACATTACCAATTCGTCTATTCATCGGTTTCCTGTTGTTTTATAATATCCATTTTTAATTTCCTTAACCTATGGTGACCATTGTCTTATTCTATTTCCACTATCAGCATCTGTAGTCGGTACAGTATATTAGACGTCTGTTTTGAACGTGTATACGGCAGTGTTTAGAATCTATGGTGTCAGTACAAGTCTTAACATTTCCATTTTTACCAGATATTGGGCCAAAGCTGATCAATTTTAATTCGTTGCCACGAGAAAACTACATTGAGTTCTTTTAAGAACTGATTAATCCAATGGTTACAGTAGCATTGCCTTTGTACACTTGCGGATTGGAGAACGCCATCAGTCCTCATTAGGACTACTTTAACTAATAATTTAAATTAGCAAGCATTATATTCTATTATAAATGGCTACTGGGATGACTTTCATCATCGTATGAGAATTAGATACCTAACCGCAAGGTAGTAAGGTTAGGGATCTTCAATTGAAATAGGCCCCAGGTTGATAAAAGTCACTGAAAGTTTGCACAAATGGGCATGTTGAATGTTGAACTGACTGCTCATGGTTCGATTTCTATGGTATTATGTCAGCAGATTGTGCCGTTTCATTAGAGTTAATAGTTCCAATGTTTCCTTTCTAGGCAAGCAGAAGAAGAGACGACCTGTCTGATTATGTGATTATAGCAACTATCAAAGCCATCTGTGGGGTGTCCAATCTCTGCTAACACATAGGATTCGTTAAACTACATAAATTAATTGATGTCAATGAATTGATTGCATATAATTTTAATAACAGTTAGTTGATTGTTCACCAATACATTTCTTGTGCAAAGTGGTTTCCACTTGTCCGGAATCAAAGCAAAAGAAGATACTTCTGCGGACACAAATCAATTTATCATTATTATCTCGCAAACGCTTCACCCGTCGGCTTTCCCAATGCAAGACAAGAAATTCTACACACAGTCAGTCACCAACACAGTTCACGACATGGTCACAAAGGAACTGTCAGTGGATCAATAACGCAATGCTCATTGAAAAGTAATTGAACAAGTCAATAATACAAAAGAGATGCGCACATTAAAAGGAGATAAAATCGGCACGAGTTAGAACATTTACAAAGTAGAATCAAAGTACTATACTGTGCACAAACACCATAATATTGTGTGTAAAAAGAGGACAAACAAAAAAGAAAAAAAGATGGAGAAAGTTCAAAACTTAAAGAATTTGTTATTCTGCCATCACAACCATTCATCAAAATTTGTGTGGCACCAATGGCCGCTTTGGCGATCATGCCCTCAACTCTGCATGAAAAGATATTTTGTCTCATTGATCACACTAAATCAACATTATTAACCACAGGAAAGTTAAAGTCTTGCATCAACAAGAAAGTTGTATTATAGCATTTTCAAGCTTTCACAACATTCAATTACAATTCTTAGATCATATTGCTATGTTATTAGGGTCATACTCAATTAGGATTTATTAAGTAGCTAGAGTATTCTAAAAAGTTCAGGGGAAAGCAAGTCAATTCGAACATCCCTCATTCGTCATTGGTCGATGCTTCGCAAGGTACAACAACAGCTAAAACTACAGATAGCGAATTCCATCCTCCATCTCATGCCATGGACGAGAAGCACAAGTTACACGTGTAGATCCTCTCAACTGAATTAACGGCAGCTGATTGGACGGCAATCTCATGTTTGTCGATGTAGAGCAAGATGTCTCTAGTCTCAGTTGTTCAGCGACATCAGCATTTGCTCGTGTGTCCTGTGAACACGCCCTGCCCTGTCTGAATCAACTTTTTATCGAAAAAAATTGCCCAAGCCCGAAACCTGATTTTTTTGAGCTGGTACACCATACTGATCTCAAACAAACAAAAACGAAAATAATCCTCGGCGCAGCTTTTGAAATAGCCTCATAAATTCAAATTTCGAAATTTTATAAATTTAAAATTCATAAAATTGTCCGATGTAATTTCCAAAGCTCAGAGTATGGTTTTGCATGCTATTAAGTCATATTTAGATATGATAGATCGAAAGGAAAATAATTTTCGGCAGCAGATATCACGCATAAAAATATGAATTAAATGCTATTATACATGTATTTCTACCATAATATTTTTATAATAAACTATATCGCATTTGATCTATTTCTCGTCCTAAATTCTAAGTTAGAATTTAAAACAATATTTCCACAACCAGCACATGTACTGTACATGTAGTATTATGCTGTATTATACATGTATTCAGAGAGTACAAAATACAGATCACAAATCTCACAAATGTTTGCTGCAATAGTCCTTGACAGCCGATAGAAATCAATCACTGTAATGACTGTCGCTATTGCATACCTTGTAACGTTGCCAGATATTTTCAAAGTCGGCATGAACGGATTCAGAAGCTTGTTCTGACCAAATCCCTAAACCTCGCTGTTTTGAAGTACAGAATTCGAATATATGGAACATTACCGCGTGAACTTTTGGAGTAATCCGGATGCCGGTCCTCCTGTATGCATCGGAAAAGTCATTGATTGCTGATTCAATGTTGTGGCCGAGTTCATGTCCTTAACAGTTTCCAACCACTAACTTGAATGTCCTGAATGCGTCTAAAAATTTGAATGGACATTGCATCTCTTCCAGAATGTGTAGATTGTTCAGGAGTCGCATGCAGCTATTGCCATTGAATACCCCACCATGGTATGCCTGTCTTTCAACATTGGATCTATCAGCCCATATTTCCGCTTGAGGCCATTCGACTTTTTGGGCGTCGAATAAAGTAGTCACAGGGCCAATGAGTAAGTGTAACTCAGGGGGAGGCATTGTATCAATCATCAGTGCTTCTTCAGGATTTTTGGGTAAAGGAAGATGGATTACATTCCCAAAATGTTTCGCGTCCGACAAGCCTGACCTATTCCATTCCCAAAATGCTTTTCGGAGACTTCCAAACGTTCTTGATTCTCCACGACGACCGGAACTTGGCACCAAATACACGGGTGATTAGAACCATGTGCCATTAATCTAAACAAGATTAGCCATTTTCAAGTCCACAGCGAGTGTGACTGGCAATCTGATTTCGCTTGATCTTCCTTAGAAGTTTGAAAAATTCTACGCAAAGGCAAATGCTGGCACTTTCTTTTACACACATATTTCGTTTACATAATAAAGTTTGCGACAAAAACACGGTTATGAAAATCTTTCTTAACCCTCGCCCTTCTGTGGTGTTGCTTCTGTCCGAACGCGCCCTACTGCCCACTTGCTGATCTCCCAAATTATTGCACCAATTTCGCCATCAATCGAATCGGCATTGAAAGGGGATTCTGAAAAACAGCATCAGTTTTATTTCCAAAGTCATCCTTGGGTCGAGGTGAAGGTAAAGGTCAAAAACCGCCTATCTTCAACACATTTTCATTAGATCACTCTTCGAAATGGAAAATAAATACAAATAAACCATGCACTATACTGTAAATCGTTCAATACCAATCACATACGAAGGATGCATAGCAAAATATTTTTTGATAAGTTTCTGTATCTATTTGTATGTTTTTCGCATGTTATTTCAAGTGTGGTATCTTTTACATACTGAAGCCATACCAGCACCATGTTTAAAGAAAGCATCAATGATATCTGAAGTATGTTGATTCAAGGCCTTTTGTCAATAAGGATCACACTAATGTTTCAACTGTTTTGTAAGTAGTTCAAGAGTCAAACTTTCAATACTGAATTCGATTTTAATACATGCAAGTCTAAGGTATTTCACAAATAATCAATATGTATTCAACCATCAACAATTTTGTACTACGTAATTCTGAAATTAAGCATATTATCAATCCGAAATAAAAACACATTATCATTCATGAACGCAAAAACAGTTATGTTTGAGATATATAAGTCAACATGGTTGCACGAATGATATCGTCTGAATGAATAGATGTTAATCAACTTGCTTCAGTAAGTAGAGCTAACTAAGCGTCCTGTTAATGTTACTATGAAAGTAGCAACGACGACAAACACATAGAGCATGAAATTCACATTAAATGCCACACTATCATGAAGAAATATTCACAAATGGTATTACTGGGAAAAAGATATTTGACAGTAGTATGTAATATATACATATATTTTGCTATGTGACTTTGAGCTATTCATACGAAACACATACGAATGAGGACCAATTGGCATCGAGTCTCGTATATAAAACATACCAACAACTCGCATTTCAGTGTAAAACAGCCAATCACAGATAGAGATTGTTAGTATCGCTACATACCAATCACATACGAAAGTACCAGATCTCTGTAAGCATACGAGAATCTCGTATCAGATGTTAGTTTCAAATTGTATGTGACTTTGGTACATGTTTGTATGTAATTTTCGTATCCAGCGATTCACAGTGTAATCAAAAGATATGGTTAACATGGTTAATAAAACAATGATTATTCACGTTCACCGAATGACGTAGTCAAAGGTCAAGTAATTCAAGCATTTAGTTCATCTCATCTATCACTAAAATTGCACATACTGGTTAAAAACAACACAATTCGGTGACTTTTATCGAGACACTGAGGCTAAAACCAATATGATACTGAAAAATTTCAATAACTGCTGATCAGATGCAGAACTAAAATGTACAAAAATAATGAAAAATCATATTTGAAATTGGAATTTCAAATTTCAAATTTCAAGCATGCATAATAAGCAGATAATCTCAAATTCAAAGATTTTGCATGTGTGAACATCTCTACATTAGTAGGAAGAATCGTTATGTAATCTGAACTTATTTCAAGAAGAATAATTCTTCTTATTGGCTGATTTCGGCATATATTCACTTCTAATGTATATTATTTTGCGACATCAATTATAAAAGTGAATATATGCCGATATCAGCCAAGATATTCCAAACAAACATTCAAATTTTAAAATACCTCTCACGCCGAAAATATTGTGCCAAATTAATCATCCTTCTGTCAAAAGTTACATAATACCCACAAAAGTAAAGTACCCACACAAATTTATGGTTGTGATGTCAGAAGCAATTTCTTGAAATTTTGAATCTTTTTTTTCTTTTTTTTGCCTTTTTTTATACATGCATTTTTCTATTTTGTTTGTCCTCCTTTTACACACAGTATTATAGCGTTTGTGCACAGTATACTTTGATTTTACTTTGTATATGTTCTAATTCGTGCCAATTTTATCTCCTTTTAATGTGCGCATATCCTTTGTATGATTGACTTGTTCAATTACTTTTCAATGAGCATTGCGTTATTGATCCACTGACAGTTCCTTTGTGACCATGTCGTGAACTGTGTTGGTGTCTGACTGTGTGTAGAATTTCTTGTCTACGCCATTTTACATTGAGAAAGACGACGGGTGAAACGTTTGCGATATAAGAATGATAAATTGATTCTTGCCTGTCTTGCAAGAAATCTCAAAGCTGTTCAAATATCATAACATTGCACTTTTGATAAAGTTATTTAAGCTAATCATAAATGCGCTTTCACCTAAAAACGGAATATAAGACGGCATTACGAACGATTTTGACCATTTACCAGATGAATATTGATTTAGTAGTTAGATATTTGTGTTTCAGGTTTTGCAAATAGATTAGGCTTAATCCGATTGAAACGCTGTACATGCACGAAAAGATAGCCGATGAATGTGTTTCTCTAAAATTATCCTAATTCAATGTTCAGGCGTTGAAGATCACCGTCATTTGTCATTGCATTTCTGTAGTTGCTGCTCCTATAACAAACGTCCCGAGACATTTCTCTGAGTCATTGAATCATGGTTCAATCTTCAGAATTCTTTCATGATTTCACTTCTAAATTTACAAGTCACATCTACAAATGACGTCATCAGAAATCCAATGTCTATAGTAGCTTCTTTTGTGACTGCTTAGAACTGGTTGGGCAAGAGTCTAAAAGGAGTATTCGAAAGCTCTACACACACACACACACACTCTCTCTCTCTCATTCTAGTCAAAAAGTCAAAGTTTGACTGGCAAAATAGCCAAACATAGCAATATCGCTTGCGAGATATATTCCGTATAAGTGGCACAAGATATATTTGATTTTAGACCCTTAATATTAAACAACATCACAAACAACTCCCTTCATTTCATCGGCAATTGGAATCGCAATGACTGACACGTTTGATAATGTGTAAAATCCGGAGTTAGTATGTAGTCTACTGGAAACACTTTCTGCGTTTTCACACAATTCATGAAAATTGTCATCGTAGTAGTTTCATTTCGGAAGTATGTGTAGATGCAGCAGATCAAAGTTTTCTGCATGCTATATGAGACATATTTCCAAGTAAATCGAAGATTAAATATGAACTTTTTACGCTCTATTGTGAAAATATACTAGTAAATTTATATCCTAATTTTATGCTTGCATTTAATTAAAAATTTGCAGTAAATACAAAGATGAAATATTGATTTTGCCAAAATGAAACAGGGTTTGGGCAAGTCATAGGTGAGGAAGATAATTCTGATAATCCTGTTGCCTGCTAGCTTCGCAGCATTGCACTGCAAATCAGGGATGCAGAGTCGGAGTCGGAGTACCAGAGCCCTATTACTCTTGCTGGAGTCGGAGTCGGAGTCCAGGACTCCGGACTCCGGCCTATAGCTTGACCCGAAATATAGCACAAAAACAAATTATGTATTCTCGTGCCTATAGCTGTCATTGTCTTGATGACAACTTTCTCCGTCAAACAAAAGTAAAGAGACACTGCTGCATGCAAAGCTTGTAATAGTTGAGGGAATGTACCGTGATCAGTGTTTTTGAGCGAGCGAGCGGCATTTTCTCAAGTTTTTGATGAGTGGAGGAGCGAGTGAAAAAAATATTCCGTGAGCAAAAATTGAGCTAGCGAGCGAGCGGCATTTTCTCAAGTTTTTGATGAGTGGAGGAGCGAGTGAAAAAATATTCCGTGAGCAAAAATTGAGCGAGCGAGCGGTGATTTTTTGTCGTGAGCGAGCGGTTGAGCGAGCCACCTTTAGAAAAACAAAAAATAAAAAGATCAAATAATCAAAAAAGCAAAATTAAAAAATGCTTTCTATAAAAGTTCCTTTATAGCACATGCATGTATATAACTTGATTGATGAACAAAACATTCGAACTTTTTCTCTTTTATGTGGTTCTCACACTCCTGACTATATGCATTGAATGCCTGTCTGGATTCTTCTTGTGAATATGAACTTAGCAAGGTCTTTGTGATCGATGATGCACTCTACATCCGACCATCGACACATTTATTTATTCACACATCTTTTGAATCGGTCTGCCAAACGTCGCTTCGCCCCATAGATGTACTAATATCTCTGAAATTGCACGAAGACATTATAAGATGCTCTAATTTGATAGAAAGATTTCGTTGATGGAACACATCCACATACAGATCCTTGAGAGACATTCAGTATCGTCAAACGTGAAAGAACTGAGAAAGAACTACACACATTGATTCATTTTAACCCTATCCATACCGGACTCTGAAGCGCGTAGGACTGCATCGGCCTCCCCTTTGCCATCCAAACCAATGTTCCATATCATATGAAATTCACGGTACAACATATTTAGGTTCTGCGCTTTCTCATCGTGATGTTCTTTTGGTCCCACTCATTCATCTCTCCATGTTGTAAAAAGCAATTCAATATGTGAAATCACCAATTTGGCAGATTTTTTAAATTTGAAATTCTACCGAACTTAAGCGAAAAATCTCCTCGATGATGAAGATTGCTGAGTGCCCGTTCGTCTCGATAAATAATGGAAAGATGTCCTCAAACATCATGTCTGAGGACATTTTTCTATTCTGTCTCCTCAGTTATTGCTATTTACGATGCTAAACGAGTTGCACTAGGAAGTTACTTATCTGAGAACGACAAGATTGATGTGCAGGCCGTACATGGAATAGCCTACATGTCAAACATACACATGCAGTCCGTTTCATAAATTGTTAGAAATTAGCTAGAACAAGACATTTTATAGTAAGCAGCAAGTTTTCTAACTATAATTGAATGAATTTGTTTCCTATATCATGTTAAATATTTTTCTTTGTTATATGTTGACCCAGTAAGGGCATAGTCTTTAAAAGGACTAGACCTTGCCGGCCAGTCTAAGGTTCGTACTCCTGCCTGTCTTTTTTACCAATTAGTTGTACTGGCACGATGGCATGGAAGATTGTCATCCATGAGAATCCAATCAGATGATGGATCACCTAAACTGAATGCTAAAGGATAAATATGTTCTTCAAGCAGTCGAACGTAGCTTTCGGAGTTCATGTTTTCCCTCATAACATGCAGTGAACTGCGACCACCACTCCCAGATGGCTCCCTAGATGAGCAATTTCCTGCAATCGTCCTGACTCCTCGATGTAAAAAACGATCAGGAATGTCTTTCGATTATTGGTTTCATACTCAGGGCATTTAAACGGTCATATTTTTCACCGTTCGTTCGATCTTCCGTTCATTGGCCTTTCAGACCCGTTCGTTCGTTCACCGCTCGAATGACCTATCACCCCCGTTCCGTTCGTTCATGGCATAAAGCGCCCGTTCAATCGTTCCATATAAGTCAAAACAATATTCAATTTTGATGGACCCTATACAGTGCTGTCGTTTCTAGCTAACATTGGCTTTTTCAGAGAATTGTGGAAGTTGGCGATGCAGGATGTTCTCCCATCTGACATCGCGAAATAATACAAGCTGCCCTATCGGAAAATTCGTTGTCGGTATTGTCTCACAATGACAATACGAAACATAGGTTGACGTCAAACGTTACATTTCACACACGTCCTTTGTATCAAACCCAATTAAACTAGAGAATCATGACAAAGTTAGTCGCTTCTTTCGAAGGACGTGGAACTTTTTCAGTCCTGCTTCTTCAGTTTTCACCACTGCTAAACCGCATTAAAATTCAATTCAATTCAAATATGCACTATATTTAGAGTGGCATTATGCTACGAGACTTCAAGGCCACTTTACAATTTACAATATAAGAAATAGAAATAAAAGAGAAACAAAGGAAAGTCATTTATAAGTAAGATCGATAAGGTATTTCTTCACTTGTTTCTTGAAGGAGCGCATATTGTCAATCGCTCGCAAGTTCTGGGGAAGTGAGTTCCAACTCCTCGCAGCAGCTACCGGAAATGATCTACCACCAAAAGTTGGGCATCGATAAGATGGGACCGCAGTGCAGAAAGAATCTGCAGACCGCAATCGGGATCTTCCAGGCATAGAGGAGACATCCACCAGGGAGCAGCTGAGATAATCAGGAGCACACTCTCGGCGACAACAGAAGGTCAGAACTGATAGTCTATAAGCAATACGTTGACGAATAGGCAGCCACTGTAATTCGTTTAACAAAGGAGTTATTGACGAATAGCGGTAAGTGCCGTAAATCATACGGGCGGCTGCATTTAGCACAGATTGTAATCGCTTCACTTGTTGCTCAGGGATTCCATACATGACAGGAATGCAGTAATCCAACTTTGAGATGACCATGGAAGTAATCAATGTCAGGAGTAGATCACGTGGGATATAATGGATAATACTGCGAATCTGGCGCATCATCCCAAAGCACGATGACACACATTTCGAGATATTTAGCTTGAATGAAAGTTCTGAGTCCAAGAATACTCCAAGACAGCGCACTGAATTTGATGGAAGGATATGAGAGGATCCTATTCTCAAGGGCGCTGTTGGGACAGAACGACGACGTTTGCCTGAGTGACACCATAGAAATTCAGTTTTCTCTGTATTCAATAGGAGACGATTTGCACTGCACCATTGAACAACATCATCTAAACAACATGCCATCTCGGCAGCTAGATCGTCAGTCGCGTTTGGCGAACACGCTCCATAAATCTGCACATCATCCGCGTAAATATGCAACTTGAAGTAATGATCACGAACAACATTGATAACTTCTACCATATACAAAACAAAAAGAAGCGGCCCCATCACTGAGCCTTGGGGCACACCCCAGTTCCACATCTTGGAATCAGAAGTTGAAGCGCCTACGCGAACAGACACTGGTCGATCACTCAAGAATGATTGTATCCATGAAATAACTAGACCAGAAAAACCAAAGGATAGTCTCAGGCGTTGTGTAAGAATTCCATGGTCAATGGAGTCAAACGCAGCGGTAAGGTCCAAAAAAGCCAAAAGACACAATTCACCATTATCCAATGACGAGAGAATATCCGTGGATAATTTCAGTATCGATGTTTCCGTTGAATGATATTTCCGATAAGCCGATTGCACGTCAGGAAACAAGTTGTTTGAGAACAAATAAGTTCGACACTGATTGGATATAATTCGGCCTATAACTTCAGAGAGGGTATTAAGTTTTGAAATTGGCCGGTACGATACAGCTTGTGATGTATCCATTTTGTCATTTTTCAGTGTAGGTGTGATAACAGTGACTTTCCATAATTGTGGGAAGACTCCAGTAGAGAACGAAAGATTGTATAGATAAGTAATGAACGGAGCCACGATATCCAAACAGTCCTTCAAGAGGTTCACAGGTAGAGCATCACTGGTAGAGCTCTTGTTCGGAAGACCACGGAAAGCGTCGAATACATCTGCAATCGATACACGGTCGAATCGTTCAAGGACAGAGTTTGGAGTCTGCAAAGTAATTCCCGGACTGATATTACCTGTCTGCTGCCTGATCATCGAGATCTTTTGATCATAATAATTGAGAAAATCACTTGGCTTTAAATCTGGGTTAGGTTTAGGACGACCACGACCCATGATACTATCGATGGACCGCCAGAGTTCTTTCGGTGACTTTAACTCGGATTTCAGCTTGTCACCCCAAAAAGATTGGCGTTTGGATTTGAGCATTTCTCTGTATGACTTGGTCACTTGCTTCCACTTAAAGAAAGCTTCAGAAACCAGCAAAGTATTTTGATCCGTGGATGGAAGAGATCGCTGCAGAGATCGGAAACGACGTTCATGCTGTCGAACACTGCGCTTTGCTGCCCGACAGTCCTCATCGAACCATGGATCAGACGACCTTCGTCGAATATTGACCACCTTAAGAGGAGCCATTTGATCAACGATAGACTTGATGGTGGAGTCAAACAGAAGAGCGAGCTGATCAACATCACAATTAGTCCAATCAGCAGGGCCGCACAGCTTAGTCTCCATCAGTGACGCTCGCAGGTGAGAAACGTCAATCTGTCGCCATTTTTGGAAAACGAATTTCCTCATACAAAGGAGCAGGCCTGTGAATTGGTAATGTCCAAGATAGTAGACTATGGTCAGAAATTCCAGGATCCGATATCTGAACATTGAGTGGCTGAGCGTCAGATCTTGAGAATACAACATCAAGCATGCCACCTCTATTATGAGTGGCATTATGAACTTGACATTCAAAGCCATATGATTGGAACAAATCAATTAACATCCGTGTATTACGATCATCGGATTTCTCTAAATGAACATTCAAGTCACCAGTCACCACAACTGAACAAGAGAAGGTGCTCAACTGATCCATCAATGATGATAATTCAGAGAAAAATTCAGATAATGAACCAGTGCGATAAATAACGAGAATGATGACAGTAAATGAATCACTCATGATCTTCACACATACATTTTCAAAGGATTTCGTATCTACACCAATTTGTAGGCGTGTAAGTCGGACACCAGTGCTCACGACGGCCACTCCACCATGATTAACTGTCAGGATATACGGATTAGCACGAACTCTTGGTTGATGGACCACAGAAAACCCATGTTGTGCAAATTTCCGAATACAGACCGAATCGTCATCATGCCAGGTCTCTACCATCATGAATACATTTATACCACTATCACGCTGAAGTTGTAATACATCATCCACTTTGTGATGTAAGGATCGAACATTGAGCATACCAAAAGTAAGATATTTGCTCGGGGAAGAGATATGGCGATGAGTTCTTTGCATTGATGGTGATGTGCGTAGATGTTTTAGTAGATGATGAGTAGTAGAATAAGTACATGTATTTTTGGAACATTAGATCAATAACAAGAGATTGAAGCATTGTGTAATAGCAAGTCTCTTGTCATTTTATTAACAAAATATCATGGAACCGAAGTCTTAATGCTTGAACAAGCAATTTCGAAGAGCATAAATAGATTTTTCTTTTATCGACATTTCCGAGGTTTCACTACACCACGAAAGCCCAATGGGTTACTGGTGACCCATGCCCAAATTAGCATTTCAATATTTTCAAATTTCAAAATGCTACTTTATTGAAGTCAGAATGTGTAAATAAGCAATTTTGGAAAGCATCAAAGATTTTCTACCATTATTTATTATACTGGGTTTCCGGAGCTAAATTACCGTTCAATCACGTTCAATCAAGCAATAAAGCCGTTCGTTCCGTTCACAGTTCATCGGCTTCTCAGACAAGCCGTTCGATAATTCGTTCATCAGAAAATGAAAAAGGATCGTTCAATCGCTCGTTCAGACCAATCTTTCAAATGCCCTGTTCATAACTCTGCTAATGTGACACGTTAAGGAATCCGGAGCGACCATCAATGTCATCTGTGTGACATGCCAATCTTTGCTGTGCCCTCTCTGGCTATCATGTGTCACTGCAGAGAGCATGCTACACACACCGTCACGGTTTGGTCCTGCAACCGATTGTGGAAGCAGTATCTCCACCCCACGTGTGTGAAGTTAGCGGAACCACACAAGGGAACACTTTTATCTTTAAACTTTAATGTTTCGATAACGACTGCAAATTTGTGCAATCTGATCAGGAGGCTGAAATCGATAATGTAAAAATCAGCAAGCAAAATAAAAAAGAATTACGCTGTAATAAAAGAATGGTTCCGTTGGGTAATTTCACTAACATCACACACGCTCCTGTAGATGTTGCGATAGTACCGTTTTTAACTGCATTGCTGTGAAAAATGAAGTATATATTTGTGATCAGCGTCACAAATTGGAACACGGTAATGACAAAATAAAATGGATTTACTGCGCCTATCAGCGAAGCTCAGAAGTTGGCTCCGCTAACTTCACACCGAAACCACTTTTATCAGTAAACTTGACTTTCTCAATACCGACTGCGAATTTGTGGAATCTGATCCCAAATTCGTGATCAAGATGCTGATCTTGATAAAGAAGAAGTTGCTTCGAATAGGATCTCGCTGCACTAAATAATGGTTCCGATCGGTACGTCAACTTTACACACGTCTCCCCCCCCCCCAGGTAAGTAACGGGAATTGACTTTGTACCGAGTGGTCAAAGAAAGAGACTAAAGACTCATCGTGTGATCTGTACCGCGGAAGTGGGAAGCTTGAGTGGATAGACAACTGACAGATGAATTATCCCTATCTGACCAGCGACCTCATCTAGCGTTGATCAACGCGATAGGGAAGAGAATGATCATGGGCGAACTAACCGTTCCCTGGGAAGAGAGCATTAGGAATACCCATAAAAGGAAAGCTGCCAAATATGACGAATTTTCAAAATGGAAGCAAGGGTGGAAATGTGAGCTCATGTCTTCTGAGAGTAGGATGCCGCGATTTCGTTGCTCCGTCAGTGAGGAAATTTCTTGTTAAAGCCGGTACTTAAGTGCAAAGATCACCATGAAGAAGTTGAGTGCGAAAGTGGAAGAAGGTAGGACCTGGACGCAACGAGCTGCTGCAGATCGATCATCTTGACAGATACTGAGCTTAGTGGCCGAAATTTCAGTGACGGCTGGCGCCGATGTCGCAAGTCCTTTTGAGTGCAGCATTTGCTGTTTCACATAAGTCAACAATTTCGGTTATCAAGCGATTTTATTTATAGCGGATTTTTAACATTTATTGATTACTCAATACTCAGTCACTCATAAGTCACGCATGTTATCTTTAGCTACGTTTAGGAATTATCTATTATTTTCTCACGATTTCATAAAAGTTCATTTTCAAATGTCAACGGATTACATAGTTTCTTAACGCACCTTGCGAATTTTGTGCAAGTATTGCGCCAAGAGTTGTATATACTGATTCATGTGATCAGCATGTAGGATTAAGTTTAGATTATTGCCCATTTCTATTAAAAGAATTCTATGGTTATGTTCATCAAAAATATATTGTTTCAACTAATTTCGTGCAACAGCTAATTCAATACATTGGCATGATGGTCTACATTGTTTCATCGTGTGTTTCAAATTTAAACTAAAATGAAATGGTGAATTTTCCTTCAGCGCCTATAAAAGGTGTTTATTTGATTTAAAACATGGAATTAGCTCTGAATATAAACGTTTGTAGAATTAAGAAGGGTATTATAGACAAATGAGCGAGCGAGCGGCATTTTTCGATTATTTTGAGCGGTGAGCGAGCGAAAGGATGATTTTGAGGAAATGAGCGGTGAGCGATCGACAAGGCGATTATGAGCAAATGAGCGATGAGCGAACGAAAGCGGATCCGCTCAAAAACACTGACCGTGATAGTGAAAAAGGACTGTCTTTTTACTAGGTGATTTAGTAGAGAAACCAAGCTTCGATCACACCTACGCGCCAAAGGTCACATCGGAGACAAAAGTAAATTATTAGTTTGTTTGAGAACATTGCCTCTTACCTTCACGTTAATCGTGTGTGATTTCTCCTCTAAAGCGCATATTAAAATCGAAAGTGTACTCATACTTTTTGGAGAAGGATGGGGATTTTCCTGCCTGGTAGAGACTGGAGAAAGACCGTGTGAAGCACACATCAACAAGATGGGAAGAGCCGAGTCGTATGCATCCAACTTAAAGCGACATTTGATCAACTTTCATCGAAAATGATTGATACAGCAATAGTCACTAAAAATATGTTCTGGTAAGCCTATATGATCTATGGTGTAGGTCAACAGTTTATTTTTATCAAAAAAGTAGGTTCAGGTAAGCTCATGATGATCAATTATTGGCTATCAGTCAGTTTTTCAAAAAAACTAGGCTTTATATAGTTGCCATCAGTAGTCGTAGTTGGAGTCGGAGTCCTCTCAAAATGATAGGACTCCGCATCCCCGCTACAAATAATGAAGTTAGGGTAATGACTTTGATGTAAAAGTGGTGCGCTCAAAGTGGCGAATTAGCACTGAAGCAACTGTCTCAATCATTGACAGCAACTTTGTATCTTGATAGATTGATTGATAGTATCTTTGTAACTCACCATTGGAATCTATCATCCTGAAATATCATCTGACTCATTAATAGTTTCCACACTTTGAAATTGGTGGAGACATTTCCGAAAGTCCAAATAGGAACAAGCAATCCAATGAAATCCTCCGAAGCATTTTTGAATTAAGCCTGCCGCTGAAAGTGCCACAGGCTACATGCAATTTGTCAATAATCATGTTATACTTAGCGGTGTTCTTTGAAAAATGCTTTCATGCTGCGTTGTATTTAAAGACTGAAATTTATTGGCTTTGGTTATACATTAATTTTGGCTATTTCACAATAGTGAATTAAATTAAAACACGGCAGGGTTAAAAAGATCGAAGGATCCAGTAAACGAAAGATACCAAAGTTAAATAATTGCCCTAGTGGAGAATCGTGTAAATAATTAGGTAATTTAAAGTCAAGAGTGAATGAATATGAAATAATACTAATAACAAAGAGTAACTTACCCCAGTACAGTAGGAAACGAAATACATATAAAGGCTAGCCGACCCAAACTTTAGAAGGGAAATAAATTAAAGCTGATAATCAATTTTATTTTGCATTTAGAAAACTAAAATGAGAGCTCGGCATGAGACATGACGAAAAGATAAGTGAAAATTAGAAAAATGGAGAAAATCAAGAAACCTAAGACACCAAAATAAGATCGCTATGTACAGAGTCATCAGGGAAGAACCATGTGGCTGCATGAAGCAAGGTTTCGGACCCGCACCTCCAACCAGTACCACATGGCGAAGACAGGACAACCACATCGAATGCACGACATGGAAGGTCTCTCCAGGCCTGAGGAAAGATAGCCAAAACTTGACCGAAAATAATTCTTGAATATAAGAGAACAAAAGGAAACGTAAGAATCTGGAAAAAGTTTTTAATCCAACATACCTATGATCGAAGGTATTTGGCGAGGCGAAAAACAACAAGCAAAAACAAACAAAGACATAGGAATGAACTCAGGGAACTGTTATCTAACAGAAAAAGCATGAGAATTTGAATAGAAGGAATCATTATTGGAAACAAAGAATTCATCATTAATGCAGTATTTTAAACGAATAGGAAATATATGTAGGATAAACATCAATATATTAAAAAAATCCCAAATTCTACGACCGAGAAATTATACAAAAAGAATATTAAAAAAGAAAATATTAAAAGAGAATATTAAATCAAAAAGTGCACGCAACGTTTCACACTAGGCTTAATCATGCAAAGGGTAAAACAGCGATTACAACTGAACATTTAAGTCCGCATTGCGAGTTCTAATCTCATACAACTCGATGATTCGACGCAATTGAGTATTCGTGAGACCTGTATGTAACACTTACCATTGAAGACTACTCAGCAATGGGCATGGATATCTATGAAATTCGTTTAAGTGCCAGTAGACCAATGATGCACCCGATGATGTGTTCTTTTAGACGGGAACGCATAGTTCGCTTGGATTCTCCGACGTAGAATGAACCGCACTCTTGACATGGGATGAGGTAGACACATTCTTAACAAAACAATCGGTGTTATCATAGTTTGCAGTCGAACAAAACGATTAACTAGCAGTCAATCAATTCTTTGATGACTTGGTCTTCAATCACGATACCATAGATTTCGATGTGAAAGATACTCGAATAGCTTTCTCTAAGTTACATTTGTGGAGAGTTCTTTGTATTTCCCTCATGTCCTTTTCACTGGTGTAAGGTAAAGTCAAATAAATGAAGGAATCACCATCTGCATTGCTCCTTGTAGACCGTTCATTTTTTTTTTTTACTCTCGACACTTATGGTCGGTGACTTTTTTTACAGCTCTAGTCTCGGAGACTTACCAAGTCTCTGGGAGGCCTAGGTGCGTGCGGAGGATATGTGCACTTCCGAGAAGCGCTGCTTTCTGTAGCTTGCGAATGTCATGATTGCTCGGTAGTCTGTGGAGGTAGTCTTTCAACTTCTGTGTTGTTGCTCCAAGCGCGCCGATGACAATTGGTACAACTTCTGTTCTTGCTTTCCATTGTCTTTGAACTTCGATTTTGAGGTCTTGGTACTTTTGAATCTTCTCTTGCTCTTTCTTCTTAATGTTTCTATCTTCAGGGATTGAGATATCTATTAGCTTCACTTCTTTCTTATTTTTGTCAACTATTGTGATATCAGGCCGGTTCGCGTTTATTCTTTTATCCGTCCGAATTCCGAAATCCCAGAGTATCTTGACTTTCGTATTCTCAGTAACTTTCTGTGGGTTGTGTTTCCAGTAATCTCTCTCTGTTTTGATGGTGTAGTGTTGGCATATATTCTGGTACACTATTCTTGCGACGCTGTTATGTCTGCTTGTATACTCAGTTGGAGCCAACTTGTTCGTTGAGATCCAGTAGCCCTTTCGCCAGTCCACCCTGGACCGCCAATGTCTGACGCAGGCCTTGGTAACCCGGGCGACGCCTGTTCCGGTATGGAATTATCATTATTATTATGCTCCATATGTGTATGGGCGTTGGGCGAGGACGAGATTATGGAGGAAACCGCTTTTCCCTCCCGAGTAGGCACTTTTGTGATTCGAGCGTCTGCAGTCTGGTTAGTAATCAGCCAATGTCTAATCTACTTGCGACCTCCACGTAGCTGGATTACAGGTGTTTGCCACACACCCGGTCGAAAGCAATTATTAATAAGGTTGACTGCGCAAGGAGTCGAACCTGGGCCAACCAGACCACAGGCAGACACTTAAACCACTGTGCCACTCGCTCGCCTAATTATAATCATTAATTATAATATAATATATATATAATTAATATATTAATTAATATGTAATATAATATATATATTATATATAATATAATCATCTAATTATAACCATAATTATAATCATATAATATATTATACATGATTAATATTATATAGGCATCCCTGATAATACCATATACTCGTAATTATCACAATTATTATGATGATATCATCGGGTGCATCATTGGTCTACTGGCACTTAAACGAATTTCATAGATATCCATGTCCATCGCTGAGTCTTCACTGGTAAGTGTTACGTGCAGGTCTCACGAATACTCAATTGCGTCGAAGCATCGAGTTGTATTAGAACTCGCAATGCGGACTTAAATGTTCAGTTGTAATCGCTGTTTTACCAAGCTTGCCGTTGGGATTGGGATCCGAATTGGGATCCCGTTAGCTATTGGGATTGGGCTACAAAAAATCCACCCCAATCCCAATAAATCCCAATAGATCCCAATAAGCCCTCTCCCAACAAAATTTACATGTAACCGTTGACATTAGTCAGTGCGTTACAAATGTTTTCGGGTTGTACTGAGCAGTTCATATCGCTGTATCTTTAATCTGACCTTGCCTCTCTCGAATTCGAACATTGAGAGGTCTTAGTGTGATTCACACAAATTGGCACAGTCAGCTTCAACCCTACTCTATGGCTTTAACTCCCCTAGTTGATAAAAATCGTGGCTTAAATCGGAGGCCTTCTTGTGCCTCGACTCGTGCTTTGTGCGTGCGTATGAAGCATTGATTGAAACGGGCAATAGTATGACGCTGTAACAGTGTCACACTGCGCAGGAACAATGGCTTCAAAAAGAGCCCGTGTGGCGAGCTGTTTATTAACACGTCCGTGACCTTCGTCAATTAAAAAACACATATGGCAGGCCTAAACGGTAAGCCGCGATGCAGCTTGGGGTCAACTTGCGTGCGTCTTTAGCTCTAAAGCAGGCTATTGGGATTAGGATCTATTGGAAATTAACATTGGGATTGGGTTGGGATTGGGCTGGAAATTCATCTCAACGGCAAGCCTGTGTTTTACCCTTTGCATGACTATGCCGTCGTGTGTATTTTTTAGCATAATTTCTCGGTCGTAGAATTTGGAATTTTTTTAAAATATATTGATAACTTATTCCGACCGATGAAGTTGAAGGACTTCATTGGATTTGCTATCCGCAATCGTAAATGGACACTGTTCCAAAGTTTACAACTGATTAATATTACCTGTCACATTGCATTCTTTCGGGCAGGTAAGATAGAGAGGTTATTACCACATGGGTTACGTTGTAAGAATATTTTCTCTAACACTTACCCTGGAGATGACGGTGATGAACTTGCTGAGAAATGCACTTTTCAGTTGATGGATTTATTAATTCAAAAGCTATATGGTATATTGAGAAGGGCTCAGCTGAACCTCAAATTTGGACTCCTCTCTTACGAAGATTCTCGTTTGGTGAATAAATATCATCAATCACCTATTTCTATCAAAGTGAAGAAACTCACTGATCTACAGTTGGAGAGAGTTGATTGCGATAATTCTGTCAATTTTCAAGCTGCGCATGTTACAGCTTTCAGAAATTTGTCAGATGCTACTTTTTCAGACAGAGAAATGGAAATTATGAATAAAGGATGGAAATCCGATTCTTTATATCGGTAATAATCAATGGATTAGACTTACTTTCACTATAGACATTGCAATAAATAAATTGCCACCAAATATATTGGAACATCAAAAGTCTGAATTTTCTGGTACAACTAAACGTATTTTGAAACAAACCATAAGTAAAGGTGACGAGACCAGATCAATGATGATCTTGATGAATGACATTCGTAATGTGAATGTCATCGCAATCCAAGAGGTTGATAGCGATGTCCTCTGAACAATATGACAGTATGTTGTGTGATAATAAGAATGGTCTCACAGATACGAGGCAAATTCTTCCCATGTCAAGCATGGTTAATGCTCACATCATGGAAATTGCCAACAAATATACTGGATTCATTAAGGAGTCTTTATCACAGACTGTTATCAGTGAGCCTATCATGAGCAAAATGCGGTTACTTCCCAGGGATCACAAAGAGGGTCCCATCAAAGGTAGACCCATTATAGCAGCGATTGATGCTCCTGGAGGAACCTTATCTAAATGGCTTAGCATTATTATCTTTAGACTAATCAGCACTCATATACCTGCTTATCAGGGATTGTCAATAATTGATTGCAATCTAATAGTACAAAGAAATTAATTAATGGAATTAATTGAAATTGGAAAACATATAGTACTGGCCATAAGTTTAGAGACACCCGTGGAATTTTCCCGAAATTTAATTTTCAATATTTAAAAATACATATTTCCAAAAATAATCGATTTATTTCCATGAAAAGTAAATCTAGAGTGTCACTAGAAGGCTAAAGTACACTGTGAGCTCAATATTTTGAATGACTTCCTTGATTTCGAATAACTTGCGTTATTCTGTTGGGCATTGAATCAACTAACTTTTGGCACAGTTCACTGTCAATCTCTCGGCACCGCACATGCATGATTGCGTCCTTCAACTCTTTGATGTTCTGTGGACTCTTAGCAGCAACCTTCTTTTTCATAATAGTCCACAAATTCTCGATTGGGCTCAAGTCAGGCGAATCGCGAATCGGCCAATCGAGAACTTGGATTTGCTGGTCCTGAAGCCACTTTGTGACAGCCTTGGATTTGTGGAAAGGTGCCGAGTCATACATAAACGTCGTGCATTGATGGACGCTCATGAAGTCCAGAAGATGTTCCTCTAACACCTTTTGAGAACGTGAACCATTCATGCTAGTTCCCTTTTCTAGGAAGTACAATCCTCCACGACCGCGGGATGAGAAGCTGGCCCATACCATCACCGAAGGTGGGTGCTTCATTGTTGGTTGACAGTAGCGAGGGTCGGTGCTTGAAGATCCAAGTGGACGTCGAATAAAAGTTTTGTAACAACGGAATTGCAGGAAGTTGCTCTCATCCGAGAACATCACTTTCTCTATTGCTCAACAGACCAGCTTCTATGCAGTTTGCACCACTCCAGTCGTCTGGATCGCATTGTCTTTGTGAGTAATGGGCGTTTCCGAGCCTTTCCTGTTCGAAGACTGCAGTCTTATGTGAGTCGACGACGTATTGTGCGCAAGGAAATGTCTTTCAAAAAGGAATTTGTGCGACATAAATCAGTTGAAGTAATGGCAGGATCTTTTATCACAATCCTTTTTAGCAAGGCGCTGTCTGATTTAGACACTTTCCTGGGTCTTCCTGATCTTTTGCGAATTTCACACGAGCCTGTAGATTTGAAACGTGGAATTTTACCGATTGCAGATGGTGAGCACATAAGGCGTAGAGCAATTTTCCTCACAGAATATCCTTCCTCGCTCAAAATCCTTGCTTGAGCACGAATATCAGACGGTATTTCTCGTTTACGACCCACAGTAGCGCAGAAATGAACAGAATATGCACATTTCGACTAACAAAGCGGTATATTCAAAAATTCAAATGATGGATATCTATGTACAATACAGAGCAACATAACATGACATAGTGACGTAGAACATCATTCAGTTGTGCATCTAACTATGATGATTTGAATGACTGCAGCATAGAAATCGATGTTACCCTTGAGAATATGAGAAATTTGCAATTCCTGCAACAACTTCGGGACCAGCAAATCCAAGTTCTCGATTGGCCGATTCGCGATTCGCCTGACTTGAGCCCAATCGAGAATTTGTGGACTATTATGAAAAAGAAGGTTGCTGCTAAGAGTCCACAGAACATCAAAGAGTTGAAGGACGCAATCATGCATGTGCGGTGCCGAGAGATTGACAGTGAACTGTGCCAAAAGTTAGTTGATTCAATGCCCAACAGAATAACGCAAGTTATTCGAAATCAAGGAAGTCATTCAAAATATTGAGCTCACAGTGTACTTTAGCTTTCTAGTGACACTCTAGATTTACTTTTCATGGAAATAAATCGATTATTTTTGGAAATATGTACTTTTAAATATTGAAAATTAAATTTCGGGAAAATTCCACGGGTGTCTCTAAACTTATGGCCAGTACTGTATCATTCAATTAATTGGAATTGTGAACCAATCAATTAATTGAAGTTGGAATCCAAAATTCGAACAGTTTCTGTAACTTGATAGCATTAACTATTGATTTGCTTGATCCAAGATTTGTTTAGTTATACATGGTACACAGCCATAAACAACCTATGGTCTTAGAAATCTCCTGGGCATGAAAGTAGGCTATAACGCTAACGCAACAACAATGGCAACCATTTTTTGTGCTTCAATACTGCGATTAATCAGACCAATCAGACAAGCGGATAATTTCCTTAGAAGTCTCTCTCACAGAACGCAGAGATGCTTTTGGCATATGGTTCATGCAGGTATTCGTGATTCTCTATTGTTTTCAGCAGTGACGATTGAGTGGAGAAATTTCGCTTGCATTTTAGGGCTGCGTGGTCTCCTCTGGTTGAAACAAACATGAATTTGTGACTACTCATGAATCTCAAAGTTGCTGGTGCTTGCTAATCTGAAATGCTAGGCTGAATGCTTACTATAATTGTGAATTGTGAGAAGTAAAAGACTACAGAGGCGAAATTATATTACCTATCTAGGCTACTAACAGATGACAATTAATTGATTGGAATTGGAAAAGGCAGCAATCAATTAATTGAAATTGTTTATTATAACCAATTAATCAATTGAAATTGGCTTATCAACCAATCAATTAATTGCTTCCAATCCCTGCTGCTCATCATATTGGTTTCACAATGGAGTTATTAAATGATATCAAAGATTTTTCGTTTACCGACAATTATTGTTTAACATCGCTGGATGTGAGGTCAACTTATATGGATCCATCCTTATTGAAGATGCTTTCTTCCTTGGTGTTATTTCAATCGTTCCTAACTTCTTCTATTTACATATAGCGGATTCTGAGTACAAGGATATTCACGCTGATGATTTTCGATCTCTTTTACGTTTGGCTGTTACATCAGATGCAATGCGAATCAAGGATGGCTTATACAATCAAAAACATGGCTTACAGATGGGCAACAAGTATTAGCTCCGGTTTTGTCAACATTGTATTCATGGACTTCATTGAGGAACAAATTATCTCGATCACTTATGCTTGCTTTGCTTAATTTTATGATTATATGCTATAAGTCAACGTAGAACTTTTTAACTGCAGTTGTTATTTTCACTCACATCGATCATTGATATCTTTGTTCAACAATTTTGTACTGTGCATCTTCTAAGAATATTTGTATTTTGGATATAATTCAAATTTTGTATCCTTTAGCATGCACTTTACTTAATGTTAGCTTGATAATGGACAGAGTCGAGTCCGAAACGTCGCGAAAAGGAATATAGTATTTCACAATAAAATAGAATTCATTTATATTTTTGAAATTATTATCTAAGAATGAAAAACAACAGTATGGAAAAACAGAATGAGCATTTCATATATGCATTAAACTGAACAATGACATAGGCCTAATATTCAATCAAACGTGTAGAGAAAATGAACTGAAACCAACATTTACAAACATCAAATTAACAAAAAAAAACAAAGAATCATCAAAAAATATCTGATCAGTTCCAATCAGGTATTTTAGATTTAGAATTTTTTTTCAAAAGAGCTTTTTCAGATATTCGAATTTATCGCCATGCTCATCGACCCATTAGGTTAGTGCCAAATGATTGAGAAGGAAAGACTGATAACCAGATGCCTACTAGAGAACAGTGGATGCTGGAAAGACTCACCTCATCACGTGCATTCTACAAGCGGTTCAAGAATTATTTTATGAAATGGAGCCATCCGAATATCCATTGCTGTTGAACAGACTTGATGATTCATGATTATGAGGACACACCCAACATTCAAAGAAGCCGGGTCCTTTATAATATCATCCTTGAGAATTCTCCTGATCAAGTGCTGTCAGTCGATGAAGCTGGAAAAGCTGAAAGAGACAGCTATAAAGCAGAATTAATGCTGCATAGTCTTAAAAAATTAATGAACCTTTATTCAGCTAGCACAAAAATGCAACACAAGCTCCTGGCACGAATTTTCACATGAATGCTGTAGTCACAGAATTAGACAGGTCGTCTCTTCTTCTGTTTGACTAAAAAGGAAACATTAGAAAATGCAACATTAATGAACTGGCACAATCGGCTGACATAATACCATAGAAATCGAACAATGAGCAGCCAGTTCAACATTCAACATGCCCAATTGTGCGAAGTTTCAGTGACTGTTATACATACATATATCGTCGTGCGTGCTGGTCGTATCATCTGCTGTCTTCTGATCATCTGGGTGTTTCTTCGTGGTTTGTCATATCTTACAACCTTTCTGTGTGGATTTTTATATGTGCGTGATCTCCGTTATTCGACGCGTCGTTTGGTGCTTTCAAATTCATCAGAGGATATATACATCTTGTGCTAGGGACTTCCAAATCTTTCCCTTTGGATTGTGTCAATCTGCGCATGCGCACATCTTCTGACCTTGTCGCATACTGGTCCAAAGTCACGCGCTCGTTTCCAATTTCTATGAATTGCTACATCTCAGTTCATCGGTGTTCTCGTAGTGTCTGCTAGCTGTGTTGGTTAAGTGCGAAGCTAGTCGTCTATGCACCAAAGTTTTGTTGGTTCGAATCCTGATTGGTTTGTATAAAGGCGAGTTTCTTGTCATAATTAGCTATGCCGTCTGAAAGGAAAACTCGCTCAAATCTCGAGAATGATTCTACTCTTGAAGCTGTGAAGCTCATGTTGGACGCCAATAAGAATGAGATAATGTCCCTAGTTTCTTCAAAGTTTGATGAAATCAACGATAGCATAAAATTGGCATTAAATCGCATTGACAATATTGAAAATATAATAGTGTCTCTGAAATCCGAGCAAGTACGACAAAAGAAAGAAATTGAGGCATTGAAAAATGTTCGCTTTTTGGACCTGAAATCTGATGAGATACTAGATGAGATTGGAAAAAGACAATATCATCAAAACAACATTATTGTCCTTGGATTGCCAGAGATGAAATCGGGTACCATTGACGAAAAGAAAAAATATGACAAAAATAAAATGGATGACATTTTTGACTTTTTGGAGGTATCAGATGTTGACATTGTGTCTTGCAGCCGGTTGGGGAAGCCTTGTAAAGATGGTAACAGAATTTTGAAGGTACGAATATCAAGCATAGAAAAGAAAACAGAAATTCTCCGTAGATCACAAAAGCTGAAAGGATCTCATTTTAATAGTGTATTTTTGAACAATGACCTAACCCCATACCAGCAAAACCAGAGGAAAAAGTTGAGATCAGAATTAAAGAGACGGAAAGATCTTGGTGAGGATGTGATCATTTACAGAGGGAATATTCAATCCCGATCTAACGATGGAAATTTTCTTCTATGATTTTACGCTTATGCGCGATAATAGATGCTTGCCTGTGATCTTATCTACAAATGCTAATCAAGTAACAAATAAGATGGACGATGTAAATGCATTGATCAGTGCCAAAAATATTCAGATTTTTGCTGCCACGGAATCTTGGCTCTCCGACGAACATTCTGATAACATGTTTTCTATTGAAGGTTTTGACACTTTTCGGGATGACCGCGATGATGGCCGTCAGAGAGGTGGAGTCATTGTTTGGGTGAAATCGGTTTTGCAACCTTCTGTTTTCATTCCGGATGGCTATCAGTGTGGGGCTAATAGTGTATGGTTGCTTTTTTATAATTTGCGTATTTGTGTAATCTGCATTTATATCCCTCCATCAACTGTAATTCATTCTTCTGCTGATATGATTGCTTTCATAACTACAAATTTGGACAAAGTGCTTATGAAACACCCTGATTTTGGAATTATTCTGTTGGGTGATTTTAATCGCATCAATATTATGTATTTGGAGAGTGGTTTCGATGTTTGTAATGTAGTTTTTGATCCTACTCGTGGTTCCGCAGTTCTGGACCTTGTGCTGCTGTCATCGTGTTTGAGGAATGAATTCAATGTCAGTGTTGGTCCTCCTATTGCTAATTCGGACCACAACACGATTCTTTGTACTCCTAGAGCTGATTTGATTCCTATAAATCACCGTATGTGTATTCTCAATGATCTTCGTGAATCAAGCGTCAATCAGTTTTTGCGAGAATTAACTCGAGTAAATTTTCAGCAAATGTATAACATGAACTGGTCCCTGAATGAAAAGTGTAATTTTTTGAGTAATGCTATTGAGAACTGTTTTCATAACAACATTCCTGCATCTGTCGTTGCTATGTCCTCAAGAGATAAGCCTTACATTACTCCGTTGATCAAAAGTCTTATCAATCAGCGATGGGCAGCTTTCCGCCAAAAGAATTTCCCGTTATACAAGAGGTTGAGTACCAGAGTCAAGGCTATGCGAATGAAAGAGAAATACAATTGGGCTCAGAAATCTAAAGACAGTTCTAAGAAACTTTGGCAAGTAGTGAGTGAGTTTAGAGGTACAAAGTCATCCTTTTCTTCAGCCCTAGATCCTGTAATTGGATCATTTTCTTCTCTGTCGGAAGCTGTGGAGGAGATTAACTCGATGTTTATCTCATATCAGACTCCTTCTACGATTTCACCTATTCCTGATGGGTATGAATCTCCAGCAGAAGATGAGTGGAGACCAGTTATCGAAGTTGGTGAAGTATTGCAGTTACTTTCTAATTTGAAAGTGGGCAAAGCCCCTGGACACGACATGATACCTAACCGTCTTTATAAGGAGGCAGCATGTATCATAGCACGACCTCTCACTCATATAATAAACGTCTCGGTTTTGTCACGGCAGTATCCTGAAATATGGAAACGCAGCCTAATATCTCCTGTTCCCAAGTCACTCCCAGCCTCTGTGAATGAATTGCGTCCCATCTCATTGCTTCCAGCTCTCTCGAAGATTTGTGAGAAAGCCGTGTTAAACTCCGGTATTGTGAATAAGCTTCGTCAAGGCTTTGGACCTCGTCATTTTGGATACATCCCTCATTCCTCAACAACATCAGCTCTCATCTGCATCCATGATGAAATTACGAATGCTCTGGAATCCAGGAATATTGTGGGTGTTGTCATCATCGCATACGATTTTAGCAAGGCATTTGATCAATTGGGCCATGGTACTATAGTAGATACTTTGATCCGGAATGGCTTTCAAAAAGAATTCATTGAATGGATTGGAGACTATCTCACCAATCGAACTCAATCTGTGAAAGTATCAAGCATCATCAGTTCCGAACGTCATCTGTTGTCTGGGAAACCTCAAGGGTCTTTACTCGGACCTTTTCTTTTCAACCTTGTGGTTGGTTCCCTTAAACCTGTAAATGAATTAACAACAATTGTAAAATACGTCGATGACTGTACGTTTATAATTCCCATCGAAAAGTGTAATAATGAAACTTACATCAGCGAGCATAGGAACATGGTTGAATGGGCAGCTTTGAATGGTATGAAATTGAACTTGGCAAAATGCAAGCTCATGTGGATTCCAAAGTCCATCAATCACACAGCTCCGTGCATTCCCCACATACTCACAGTCAGTGATTTAAAGCTGCTTGGAGTACATTTCTCGGCTGATCTCAAGTGGGAGAAGCATCTCAATTCAGTCTACAGATCTCCATCTCGTCGATTGTACGCTTTACGTGTCCTGAAACCCTTCTTAGATAAGTCCTCTTTGGTTAAAATATACTATGGTCTTGTTCTTTCGATAATGGAATATTGCTCCCCGTTACTGATAGGTATGCTGTCAAAGAATCAGGAAGTGCTGGAAAAGTTGCAACGACGAGCTCACTTTATTGTCTGTGACGATTCACACTGTTCTTGCAACAGTTTCCCGGACATTCGCAAAAGACGTGAAAATGCATCTCTGAATCTTCTGCGTTTGATTCACACAGATGCATTACACCCACTGCATGATTTGCGTCCTAAGAGATCTTCTATTCGCCCTGAGCGGTTTATTCAGCCCCAATGTCTTTCTGCTCGTCTGCGAAATTCCTTTTTCCCTATGGCGACTATGTTTGCTAATGGTTACTTCATTTCATAGTTTGTCATCCCGATACTTATTTACAATACTTGTATGCTGACTTTTGTCTTTAGTTTAACTTTAATTATGCCTTCATGGCACAACCATAAGTAAGTAAGTAAGTAAGTGTATATTTTATCATTGAAAATCATAATTTCACATTGGAGATTACACATTTCACATTTAGAAAAGAAACATCATGGAAGAGAAAGAAAAATAAAGTAACAACACATAAAACCAGCAAAGACAGAGATCATCTAGTCGGGAACTATTTGATTCACAATACAACAAATCCATGGAAAAAATGAATGCAGCCTACGTGAAGTTTTAGACGGTGGCAGACACAGATGTCCTGAGCGCGACATTCGAGGGGGAACAAGATCACGTAGCGGATGGTCAGAGTAAGACTCACATTGGTAAAAGAATCGCACAGAACGCTGTCTTCTCAGATATGAAATGGAAGGGAAATTTACACAGCAACAGTTTTTACCACAAATAATTTTGTGAACTCGGTTGTTGAACTTTTCCATTTTCTCCTCAATACCTTTCGGTAACCACGCAAATAATGGAGAAGAGTACAGCAGAATAGGCAAAATTAGCGATTTGTATACAGTAGACAGCTTGACATTAGAAAATAAAGGTCGCAATGTTCGAATGACATAAAGTCTTTGAGACGCTAGTCTTAATACGGCAGAAAAATGGTCATTCCCATGTGAGATTAGCATTCCACTGAACACCAAGTTTGCAAGACTGACTCAAAAGGACACCTTCATAGATAACACGATCACTGAAACTGAAATGATTTGTTTGGACTTTTGAATATTGAGGATCATCTTATTCTCGGTAATCCATTTTTCAATTGCAAATAAGTTGTTGGGTATGGCTTCATTCCTTATAACTGGCTCGTCACGTCATCGGCATAACTAAAGTTGCATTTGAGGATATTGATATGGATCCCATGAAAAGCACTGGCCCTAACACGGAACCCTGGGGATGTTACGGCAGTTGTTGGACCAAAAACTCCGTTGACTCTTCCAGAGATAGGACTTTAACCACTCTATAAATCCGATGTTGATGTCTGCATCATTGAGACGTCTGCAAAGTTCTTCCGGCCGAATCTTATCGAAGGCTTTGGTCAAATCTAGGCACGTCATCCGAACACAATCCACTTCAGGGCCATCGAGGTACCTTGTTATTGCATCATGTATTCGCACCACACTCTCTGTCGATCCATGTTTTCTGAATGCATATTGATAAGGACTGTAAAGTTGAAATAATGAATTATACATAGATTTGACGATGAATGATTCAAAAATTTTGCTGATCGTAGACGTTAAGGAAATTGGTCTGAAGTCTTTTAAGGATGGATTGCGAGTCTTCGGAACTGGGATAATTTCAGCCATCTTCCAACAAATTGGAAATATACAGGTAGCGACCGAACACTTAAAAATAATAAATTCAGCACCCTCTCGCAGCAGACGATTCGGGATTCCATCAGAACACGAAGATTTTGACTTTCAGATGTTTTAGAGCTTTGAGAACATCCAATAAATCAAAATCAACAACCCAAGGCTCACTGAGATTCATAATCCTGTCCAACATCAATTGAAATTTTTGTTTAGCTCAGCTTGTAAGCAAGATAAGATTCTTAGTACCACCGAACTCATTGATCAATTTATAAAAAGTGCTGGTCGTGCTCTTTCCCCGAACTTCGTTGACAACATTCCAAATATTTTTATTGGAATCAATACTGCTTTGAACCCAAACGTTCTTCGCCTTAACAATTTCTTGGTTTAGAGGTCCCAACGCCTCGCTCTATATGCTGTCCACCTTTGGTTGATCAAAGACTTAAGACTGGCGTCATCCAGGGCTTGTCCCTATTTGAAGTTATGACATATGACAAAGGAATAGTTGATAAAGCGTTGAGCAGTAGTGTATAAAATACATCGCACATCTGATCAACACAATTACAATTGGAGACACATGAGAAGTCCATATTTGAAAGTGCAAACAAAAAACCGATCAATATGAGATTGGCGAAAATCCCAAACTTTTACAATACTTTGACTTATGTAATTGCAACCCTTTCCAGGCAAAATCACGGTATTATGGTCACAAGAGCTTATGGGTGCAACAGTGATCTAAAATGGAACTGTTGCGGGTAGGAGATCTTACACAGTTATACAAAAAAATTTTCAACAAAAACAGAACTGTCAAAATTATTAAAGTCACCGCAAATCATCAAATTAGAATCAGGATACAAAAGTAAGTCAGAAATTTCTGATAACTCATTTGCACGCAAATTAGGAGGAATGTAGATGCAAGCTAAAATATTCAACTCTGGAATTCTCAACGATAGAAATTCATTTTGATAGACGCACACCGAAAATATTGCTGACGAAAAGGCAAACACCACCTCCAACACGGCCGATTCAGTTACAAACACAAAGCCTGGTTTGTTGTTGATACAAGTTGTTTCATCTAGTTTTTCTTGCATTCAAAAGAATGACAGTCGGGAATTCCTTTTGAGGCTTATTCATAAAATCGCTCAGAAAATTTTTGGAAGATTTCACTGCGCACACAACTTATATCAATACATCCTCACCTTTTTCCTTTCTCTCAAAAAGTTCATTACGAAGAATCTTATATTGCAGCATTTGGTCGGGATAACGTAGACATTCTTGAATGTTCCTGAATTTTTAAGTTTCTTCGCGTTCCGCAGGAGCATATCTTTGTGCCTTTGATCAGAAAAAGTGAGACGTAGTAACCGAGGGATATTTGGTCTAATGCGTCCTATACGCTGAACCTTTACGATTGCACCATCATCAAAATCCAAATCAACTTCTTTCGCTATTTTTAAAACACTTGAACGATCATGCTTTTCTCGATCAGTTAGAGAACCGTCAATCTCGTCAACACCTGAGATAATGACTTTATTGATTTTGAACATTCGATCATCAATTTCTTCAAAAAAAAGCTCAGATGCTAACGACGAGAGACCTGCTTTAGTTCGTATATCTTTATCATGCTTAGATAAGGTAAGCTTCATTTCTGACATATTGATCTCGATGCTTTCAACCGCGTCTGTTCACCATATCGATTTTAGATAATTCAGTTTTGAACGTATTTATCAAATCCACTTTGCATGTATCTAATGGTAAGGTTATTTGTCGCGCTGTTTGACCTTGTCTTTCTTTGAGTCGCCGTTGCCATGACCTAATTGCAAGGAAAAAGATTTGCGACGTAAATGAAGTCGAAAGCCAAAAAGTAATATCAAGGCAGAGTCACAGATTCCTTGTATTCTAGCGCCTTTAGCAACTCGACCACGGAATCAACACCGACAGAAGCCAATAATAAATTTACTTAAATCGATCTTCAAATGCAATGATTGTGCAAGGCCACTAATTAATGACGTCAGTTTCAACTTTACAGAGTCACAACGAAAGCGACCGATGAACAATGCTCTATCGGTATAGGAATCTACTAAGAAACGCCGATTAGTAGGGATAATTCCGCACACAGATGATGGATTCCAATGGCACAACGACGCGAAGCACACACCGACGAGCACACAGACGAAAACTTGAGGAAAATTGACCCAGGGGAACCGGTGTACACAAAACCATGTGTGCACTTTTGTGTCATATTTTGCATTTTACAATTTTTCTACATTTGAGGTTTGTCCACTATGCCTGACAATGATTTCCATTGTGATTATGAAATATACACATTCTATTCTATTCTTGTTATCATCACACAGCAAAGAGACACAAAGTACAATCGATGTCAAGCTCTACAGAGAAATTTGTGAACGTTTTTTCGTGCGCCTGCTAATATTTTTGATAATGATCGGAGTGCCCAACATTATCGAGAAAACTTTTGGGCAATGATCTAAATTATTCGAATCTGAAGGAATCGTGGCGATCGGATCATTTTAAAGGAATTCAGAGAAATCCGCAAGCGACGCACGGCTATTTTTCCTATCTCTGCAAGGTATACTCATTGACATAATTAATGAAACAAACTATCATTGGCTTGAATTGAAGTTTGTTTCATTTTTGTCTCAAGTATGATGCAATATCTCGCTTTCTATGTATTACCATTCAACACATTAGAGAATGGAGAAAGATCTATGGTGATCAAATTTCAAATTTTGATATCGATACAACTGTCGCAAATGCTTTTACAAATTGAACATAAACGTGAACTGAAATCCAGCTTTTGTAAAATAAAATGCCACACGATCAGTTTACCAGAGGTATGGCTATTGGAATGATTCGCTGTGGTAGAAGATGTGCGAGTTGTTTGGAGGTGGTGGCGTCTATGGAAAGCAGAAGGAGATGTTAAAAAGAAGAAGGGATCTGGTCGACCAAGAAAGTCTGCAGGAAGGACAGACGCACGTCTAGTTTTAGCTGCAAAGAGGAATAGATTTGTGTCAGTCCCAAAGCTAGTCGTACACTGGAAGAGTGCTTCAAATATAGACTGTAGCGTTCGAACGGCTTACCGAAGATTGCGAGAAGCTGGAATTCAATCGCGACGACCAACTTTCCTAATTCCATTGAATTTTGAGCACCGCAGAAGACGAGTTGCCTGGTGTGATGCCCATCGCTCATGGAATGACCATCACTGACAGAAAGTCTTGTGGACCGATGAATCGAGATTCCCTCTGGATTTCAATGACGGTCGTGTCAGAGTGCATCGTCCTCCAGGTGAACGTTTTGCTCCATGCTGTATTAAATAACACGACAGATATGGTGGTGGAAGTGTTATGCTGTGGGGTGGCATTTGGCATGGCGGACGAACGACAGCAGTCATCATCAAAGGCACGTTGACTGGAGAGAGGAATCTCAATGAAATTGTGCTTCCTGTTGTTGCCCCAGTGGTCAGGGTGGATGATCTCGTCTTCCAAGACGACAACGCAAGACCACATCGCTCCTCGGATGTCATTGCCACTGTTAGGAGATTGAACATTCAAACCCTTGACTGGCGTGCACGCTCACCTGGCTTGTCACCCATTGAACAAGTATGGGACGAGCTTGGGCGGCGAGTGAGAGACCGCTATTCACTTCCACCAGTATCCCTGAAGATTCTCTCTGAAAGACTGATAGATCAGTGGCTTCTCCTTGAAACATCCTCCATTCAAAAACTTTGTGAATCCATGCCATCTCGGATTACTGAATGTACTGGAGCTAGAGGGGGGCACACGCGCTATTAAAGTTGAATCTGATACATGCGTTGTTTTTCTGCGCTAGCGACTTGGTGGAGATTGTGACTAAATTATCAAGGTATCATACATACATGTATATATACCAGTCAAAAAGAAAGAAGTTAAAGAAGTAAATGTTTCAAAAAATTTGTCAATGAGTGTATTAAGAAATTTTTTTGCCCACATAACAAGTTCCTGCATGTTCCATCGTTTTGAATCAGTTTGCACTTCTAGCAAAGTGATACGCTTAAACAATCTAATTCTGTGGCTGTAGTGTCAGGTCCATTGCTAACGTCAATTTTTGTAACTTAAACAGATATCTATGTATTTGTAATTAGCATTCAATTCAATCACTTTAGGTGCACGTAGTTGTAAGTCCTACGTCCATTAGCTGGGAAATGCTATTCAGTCCAAGAACTGCTGACGTTTTCTTCCTAAATTCGCTAGCATGGCTCATTATTTTTAATTTGAAGGTTGTCACCAAACATCAGTAAAGCGACAATTCTGAAGTTGTACTTCCAGTCGTCTTGCAAGTTATGAAACGTCAAACATCTCGAAATTTCATCTGCTTATGTTGATCCAGGTGTTTCCGAGTTTGATGCACTTACTAAAGTAATGATCCAGCATTCATTCAACAACTCAAATGAAATTTGTCACTTTTAAGGTAGACATCTTCCAGAGTAGGCAGAAATGAGATATTCCTTTGTAGTCGGCGGCTTACCCGCTTTGCTGTTAAAGATAATGGACATGACAACGTCATCACAACCGATGTTATTGTTGCAAATACAGAAACTATTTCAGGTTTACTTTCATCTTGTGGTACTTCTTCGTCTCAGTGTGTACACATCACACGCGGCCTTGCGAACATTGTGTGGATTGCACTGCGCATAGTGTCCATTCACTGATGTAAAGCGTGGCGAGTGCATGGTGTAGGAACCAACCGACATTGAAGTAGATATGCTTCATCGTCTGTCGTTCTTCGCACGTGCATTGTCATCCTTTCTTGTACTCTATTTTTGCCTCGGTACTCCGTAAAGGGCTACTCCACTTGGGAGGCGGTTGAGCGTTTTCCACATGCAGTACGGGAGTTCTTTGCCGCGCAATAGCTCGAGCTGTGGTAATTGAGCAGTTGATGTGCTTCTAATGAAGCCGCGTAGTGTCTCACTTTGGTTGTGAAGGGATTCCTGCGTGCAGTACGTGGGTGTTTTATCAGCCCTCAACAGCGTTCAACAATCATCTCCTCTTAAAATATAAAATTCATTCTTCTTTTTTTTGACGATTTATTTACTGACCATGGCCACGTCGCATCTCTGTCTTGGTTAACATGCGAATTGATGGGCAAGAGATGAGGGCAAGAGAGATTGCCCTTCTAAAGATCAAATTTTCCAGCAGTATGCTCAGTCTCGAATTTCTTTATTTAATTTTAGTATTTTGAAAAAGTCCTTCCATAATTATGAATTACCTATTATGAAGCATAGAAATAAACTGTTTATCTGAAGTTGACTAGAATGGAAATTGACTCAAGGTCGCGGCACATCCGGGGGAACTAAGTTGGGGCATGAAGAACCAATTGAAAGCTTCGATTTACTCATGTGACTGATTCTAACCCAATGATACAGACGTTGGCAGGTGCATCTAAGTGAAAATGCGTGCGATTTATGTGCCGTTATTGTGCATTGCATGAAGCTAAATTTTCATTCTAGAGGTTTTATTGTTGTCAATTTCTATGCTAGAAAGTGTTTGCATAAATTCTTAAACCCATCACTTTGTGTACAAAGGGAAGGATTGTTCAATTTACGTCTACTTTGACTTTTTACAGATATCTATGAACACAAAGGTCATGCATGCTTAATTCTCTATTCAATGAATGTTAACTCCAATTTCTGTGCATACTCTAAAACAATAATCACAACTGTTGCATGAAATTGAATATCATTCGCGTAGTCCGTCCCAAAATGGTTTTATTATTTTAATCAATTCGCATGTTAACCACGACAGAGATGCGACGTGGCCATGGTCAGTAAATAAATCGTCAAAAAAGAAGAATGAATTTTATATTTCAAGTTATATACAAATGGGCGCCAGAAAAACGAATAAATCATCTCCTCTTTGCCTCCATTCTTCTGTCCGCACCGGGTGCGGTCGTATCCACGGAAGTGGATGTGGTTGCAGAAGAGGAGTTGGGCGCATGAAATTCGTTATGAAGCGGCAAATGTCATTCAGAATGGGGTACAGTTTCTCTGCGTGTGCCGACCTTTCCCACAGAGGACAAGAACAGTCTGTTGTGGGGCCGCTCAACGCCTCCTGCTTATGTCCGGAACTAAAAGTCCAATTTCAATACAAAATACACCAAAAGAAAAGCTCTCATCATGATGAATCATATTATCACAGTTTTAATATTCAAGGTCAAATGTAAAGTCTAAGGTCAAAGAGATGATCTTTTTTACTATGGTTATTATTTCTTGCCGTATCTCAGAAACTATTTGACCAAATTCAAAACAAAATACACTAAATGAAATCTTCAATGATGACGAGTCAGAATTTTATGATAAAAAGATGTAAGAAGTAAAAAGTTGAAATTATAGATACCAATGAATATTAGTCAGTTTCCATTTTGCAATCCGGTCAATTACGAAAATTTTAAATTTTGAATTCAAAACGTCGAAGTCTTAATAGAAACTATAAGGGCATTATCATTTTTCTTTCAAATTGGCACGATAACACTTCTTTATAGATTCGAATGGTTTTGATATGCACTTATATGGACAAGAGCATTCAAAGCGAAAATAGTACGAAATTCGACAAATCTGACAAATATTGAAATCTTATTGTGACGAAACTGTTCAGGCGATGTTATCCAAAACTGGTGGACAGCTTTGGAATCCGTAGAAAATAAGCAATCTAAAATGAGGAGTTCGAATCTTCTTTCGTTCAAAATTTTCAGTAGGGGGGGGGTGAAGGCTAGCACTTAAATTCACAGAGCCTTTTCCATCGTATCACTCACTGCTCCTCCTAGTTTGCTCGACGACGGTCTGAGACAATTCCCTATACCTTTCAGCGTTTGCCATCCCCCAAATTATGAATATTTTTGAAGCGCTTGACCGATGACAGCACAAGACAACATCTATTGAGCAGCTCCCATTTTCCATCACTTGGGAAATGTGCACCAAGAATTTTTATACGATTAATTTCTTCGATCGCAGAGTTCCTGATGAAAATAGGACAGCATATTGCATTTGAAAAAGCATCATTTGCTAACTTTTACTGGTGCACTTAATTAGATGATATACCAACAGTTTGATAAAGTAGTATTTAGTGAACACAGGTGACGAGCCTGCAGAAATTAACTTCATATTGTGATGATTGTTTATCTCATGTCCATGCGGATCGATTGCACAGAGCATTGGCGGAATTACATGTAGACTTGCAATGTGGTAAACAAAAGCAACTTCATTTAACTAACGAGACTTATTGATTAGAAAAACAACAGTAATGTTTATGTAACAATATATTCGCAACTTCTCCAGTTCAAAACAGATAAACACCCTTCAAATGCAGACATTTTTCAGACAAGGCTTGACAATAACGAATTAGTTTAATTATAGATTGTTTGATGACTTTTGTCCTGTATCATTTCTCTCAGCTGTTGCTCTTGCTGACGCACTCGGTGCTGCTTGATGGACAGTTGAAGTTGCGCCAAGCATGCCTATGCAGGCATCTTAGTCTGAGGTCCAAACACTTTGTAGGAAAAAAATATCACTAAAATAAGAACAATTATAGGCTTGAAGACTATAAAAATTAAAACGACGATATCACCGAATGACCGAAACGGTGAATATACAACGCTGAGGTTGAATGTAAAATTAGCGTGTCCATCTCTATTCTCCGCCTGACAAGTCCACTCACCTTCATCAATAAAAATTGCGTTAAAGATAGTCAAATATGATGCATACTCAGTCACATTCGATTCATGAATCATCAGTGCGTTGGTTTTATTCGAAACTTTTTCGCCTCGTCTAAACCACGTGATGTTGACACCTTGACTAGACACGACCCCACAGACTAAAGTAAAATCATCTCCTGAATCAACCGATTTTTCTGAGACTTTGTTGATGATTATAGGTTTTGGCATTGGTACATAACACATCAAGTTATCCGTTTCTAAATCAAACAGATTCTGTGAAGCCAGCGTTGATGGATGTGAGCATAGTGCTTTCGGCTGCTCCGCTTTCCTCTTCCATTTCGATAACCATCTCAAATGACAATTGCAATTTAGATTATTTCTCCTAAGATCAAGCACATGTAAGCTGCTAAGATTTATACTTGAATTTTTGTGAAGTGTGGATAAATTATTGGCAGCTAGATCAAGAAGCTCTAGTTTATTTAACCATTTGAAAGCATTAGCTTCAATTGCAAGTGTCTTCAGTGTTGAATCAAAAATTTCCAGTGTTGTAATATTTGGCAAGAAACGGAAGAACTCACTCGGAATCACTTTTACTGGACAATGAATAAAGACTAATCTCCGTAGGGACTTCAGTGGTCGAAATACTTCTGCAGTCAGCCCGCTGTCAAAATATAATGGATTGTGATCAAAATGCAGTATTTGAAGTGCATACAGACCAGAAAATGCATCTGCTTCTATTTTAGTGATCGAAGCATTTTTTAATTTCAGATATTTCATTCTTGATCTTCCCCAACCCTTGAATGCACCATTTTTCAGAATAGACAGATAATTTGAACCTCGAAATTCCAATTGATGAACCCAAGAAAGCGAGGAGCTATATTCGGGAATAGATGTCAAGTTTGTATCGTCACATCGATAAACAAGTTTTTCAAATCGAACACACTTCTTTGAATGACAGACATGAATTGAAATGCATAGCAGGATCCAAATCATCATTTTTAATGAGAAATTGATTGAGCCAACCATTCTGCTTCTAGCATCTAAAACGAGAAATGAAGCTAATGAATTTCCACAAAGTCACTAGAGCAAGTTGCAATTAAAGATTAAACTTCTGAATCAGAATCAAACTTGAACACTTCAAATTTAATCCTATTTTCCCAACGCGATTTTGAACCCTGAGAACACTGCGGGAAGAGGGTTTCCTGGATCCCTGGTTTTGATGTTCGCATGAATCAATCGCTCCTAGGATTATTCCACAGCGCAATCGGTGCATGCTCGTTCTAAGTGATGGGATCAGTTTTCACCAGCTCGCGACCATCTTGCCATCATGAATCACAATGCAACATTTGAATCCCTTTATTCAAAACAGGTTAGGTGTTCTAAGTATTTAAATAAACGATGCATTTTGATTAGTTATCGCATGAAAACTGCCTGAGAGAATGATGTTGGGCGCATGCTTGATTGCATAGGTAAATAGAAGAGGCGTTGAACACAACTTAAATGGAAATATTTTAATAGTTTTATCAGTTACACATTGAGCAGAAAGATTACAGCAGCTGCTCATTCAAATTAAAGAATGCGCCAAATGCTTTGTCGGTCATGATAATCTGTCTATTTTTGATTTCGGATCCTCTGTTTTTGGCAAATACTGGCAGTGTTACTCAGAAAGCTATTATGATTACTGGCTAAAGTATGTCGTATTGTCATTATTCACATACATGTTATTATCTACATGTGCCTTTATGGTCGTTGTCGATGCTCGTGTACGTTAACGCCAGTGTTATTCTCGGTTGGATTATAGTATTTCATTCAACGATTCATCATCATGATTTGCATCAAAGCCATCGCCTATTTTCGGTGTAAAAGCCATCTAGCGGTGTGAAGTATCCTGTGAGTTATTGCCCAAATTCAATCTCCTCGAATGTAAGTCAATCTGTGTACGCGTATATCTGAATACATCGCCACGGGTAAACGCGACAGTTGTCATGATTGTAATTTCGTCCTTGCTTCCTCTGATACCACGCACCATGCGTCAACCGGCCGCATGCGGCCGGAAAAACCGAGTTTGCGGAACACCGTTTTGCATTATTATATTCACTTGATGATTTAAAGTGTGAACTTTTTGCCACTGGGATTAAGACAAGGACGCCGGCACAACTTTAGGGTAGGTGTTGCATTGATTCAAAGGAGGGCACTTCTGGGGTATTATGCTGTATCCTTCTACCCCGGTACCCAATTCTTCAAGTTTTTTAATATGTCTAAATTAGGTTTTGTATAGTTCCATCCAAAGACCTGTTAACTTTCGATTGATAAATTCCATGTCCAACAGCTATTATCGACATACATGAGTACAGGTGCGTAAATCAAATGAGTAGAAATCACTAGCCTAAACATGGCCTATCAATTATCAAGCTAAATTCTGTGAATTTAATGCACCACACATTAATGTATGCGACAACCTTTTACTGCAATACAAATAGAAAGTCCGATAGCGACACATTTTCCTTTTCCATGAAAATGGCATTCAGTTATCCAGTGGAGACCTACTGCATTGATTTTCAAGTATACCGATATATCAAGCGTCATTACAATTTCAACTGCAAAACTTGTTCTAAAACAATTGCAACTCTTGAGCAATTACAGAGATATTGAATGAATTGCAGTGGATGAGGAAGAGCAACACAAATTAAATAATTTGCAACTCATTGCTTGCGTGTATGTATGCATAGAAAAATCTGCAAGACAATTCAAATCTCAGCACTGATGATATGAGACGGCTCCCATAGAACACATAGGCCTACATAGGCATTTCTAATCATCAGTACAGGAAATGCTATTTGGCTAGAAAAGACGATAACACAGTAGAATACATTTTTGCGATAAAAAATCGAAATTTTTGACAATTTTTACTTAAAATCGCTCTTGTTCAGGGCAAGAAGAATTGTGAGCCATTTGTCAATGAATATCATGCTTGAAAAAGATCATGGTACTTCTAAAACATGTACAATGCAAAACATGCCACAAAACTCCGCACTGTTATCACACTTCGGATCTTGGTAGGCTACATTGTAAATGTGAAATATTTGGAAAATTACAAAATTAGCTTTCAAAAAATTTGCTCACAAGAGCAGCCTAGGCCCATACATGTAAAATCATGTCCATATATTTTGTCTAGAGAAAGTATATACAAAGTTTTCAAATTGATATACCCCTCCACTGAATATACCCGGGTATATTAACTCGAGCCAAACTTTCATTGTGTTTTTGTAGCATTCAGCATTTTTCTTGGAAATAACACTTCTGCTGATTTTTCAGAATCAAGCACTCATCTTCGTATCTTATGTGATCACACCGGAAGAAAATTAGGCGAAGGAATAAGTCTAATACCTGCAAATTAATGTTTTCAGAATCCGACTTTTTCTTATCCCGGGATTAGCAAACTTAATTCATTTGCCGATAGTATGATTTGGATAGCGTAGGCTGAACAATACTAGGCGTGATTGATGATATTAGTAGCCATCGAGTTTAGTCGATAATGAAATCAAAATTGCGGAACTCGAATTAACCTTTATTAGATGTATCGCACAAATTTTCGGCCGAAGCCTTCATCAGGTGCATAAATTCTGAATAAACGGTTGGCATGTCAAAAGATCGTAGAACATTAGTCATACAGAGAGTGTCACGGTGTGGAATCGATATGGAATAGATATTGATACTAAACCTGCAGAACTATGTATTCCAGATTTAGTGAATATTTGAGTATGGAGAATTCCCCAGTATTTAAGCACATGTTTGATGTTCACCATATGCGCTTTTCTCGCTCATCAGCCTCCATGCCACTCTCTTGGAAAATTGTTGAACGCAATTTGCGCCATCCAAATGTTAGGCGCTCAGTAGAGGCTTTAAACATACATACGTCGACTACAAGGCAATTTGATGAATGGGTGCCTTGGGCGTGAGTTAGACATATGTAATTGATATGTTGACCTCCTGTTCTTTTTGCTCCTTTTTTTGTTTGTTCCTGTGTTTTATCTCCCTTTTATATTGTTCCTGTTTAGTATTATTTCTTTTTATCCAATTTTTTTCATTTTTATCTTATATTTTTTTGTTTATTTATCTATTTATTTATTTATGTGTATGTTTTTCATATTTGATTAAGTATATTTAATATGGTTTTGTAAATATTGTCATCGTTGTACAATGTTTTATTCATTTCTTGCCTGTCAGCATTTTAGCATTCTGTTTTATCTTTCACACTGTGACAATGCCAGTGTCTTCATGTGTATTTCAGACAGTGACAATGCCAGTATCAATATCTATTCCATATCGATTACACACCGTGACACTCTCTGTATGACTAATGTTCTACGATCTTTTGACATGCCAGCCGTTTATTCAGAATTTATGCATCTGATGAAGGCTTCGGCCAAAAATTTGTGCGATACATCTAATAAAGGTTAATTCGAGTTCCGCAATTTTGATTTCATTAATACTAGGCGTTGTTTTAAATTCTTTGACGAGTATTTTGAACGATACTTGTGCAATACAACTAATGACATTGTTACAGTGTAGCTTTCAAAAAAATTTGCACACAAAAGTAGCCTAGGCCCATACATGTAAAATCATGTCGATTTATTTAATAATGGACTTTGTTGATCAAAAGCTTGAAATATTGTGTCTTGTCAAGCACATTCCGAATCATTCATAGCTACTTTGCAGCATCACGTCAGCGCATCACTTGTAACGATTGTAAAACGCAGTTTGTTCAACAAGGCGAGATAATTTGCACGCTACATCAAATGATTCTACGATTTTGTTTGCTGACAATTTTTTTATCAGTTCACACTAAAAGTATCGTATCTATAATCTCCTAATACACGTGAAATTTACGTACAACATAATAACTATAGCTCCGAGACGGTAATTTATAGGTTAGATTATATAATATTTCTTCGGTAATTCATGAAGAGGCATCTATGCAACAACTGAAACACCCTTGCCGGGGTCCCTGAATAGAGAATGTGATGGAGGAAATTCCTCGGAAAACTATTTTGCTCAATAATACTGACGCTCCATGGATGATACCACCGATAATAGATCCAATTGACCGCCGCCGGGAAGCTTGCCGATCCCGCCGGTGACATGTCTATAATTCAATGAAGTCAAAGTCAGACGGAAAATTTATCCGAGCAGAAAAGAGATACGGCACTTCGATAGGGTATGTTTAATTGTTTGAGGTTTGTTTTCTGTTGTAAATATGGAAGATCCTGCCTCTTCTCGATCCAAGGTTTCGACTAAATCCAATCCAATTTCTCAACAGTCTTAATCAGAACTTCTGCAAAGTCATGACTCCTGCAAGTGTCTTCCCTAATGTAAAGGGTGGTTCATACGACGGATGGCTTCCTCGGATTAACGTAGAAGATATTTGGCTCATGATATCTAGCCAAATATCTAATCTCATATTTAGCCCACTACACCATCTAAGATTCCTATAAAATCTACAGACAGTGATGGTGTTCCTGTCTTGATTTATAAAAAATGTGCCATAATTCTTGCAGAGCCGCTACACCATCTTCTAAGCGAGCGCCTTCTTCCGAGAAAAATTCCCACACCTTGGAAAATCGCAGATGCTATACCAAACCAAAAAACAGCACTTCAGACTTAAACTTTCGACCAATTAGTTTATTACTGACCACAACGAAGTTGTTGGAAAAAGTGATTCTGTGTATATAACTTTAGATCTAGTCTTTCCGAATGTCTTGATGTTCATCAATTTGGGATCAGAAAGCGATCATCTAACACTTATGCTATCTTTGTGGCACATGACACCCTAACGAAGTACCTTGATGATCTTCAGATCGGGTCAACCGTTTTCGTGAGTTCTGACTGTGTTCAAAGACAGTTATTTGGAAGTACATTAATGAGTTTAGGTAATAGGCCTATTGGTGAGGTTTTGTTGCCAGGCCAGCTTTTCATAATGAGCATTAAGAAGTTCTTAAGATGCTCAGTCTCAGGTCTTTTACGAAGGTTTTTAGATCGTAATGAATATCATAGTAATCGATGCGTGATTTCGGCGTGAGAACTGATTTCTTTAGATTAACTTTGAAGTTAATCTGTTTAATCTAAATTAACTAAGAAGTTTCCACTGTCTCATTGGACGATATCCAACTCAGTCAGATTAAGTGAAATGGAGAATCGGATAATTTCAATGATGACTTCCAGATTCGACGATCTAACTTCGCAAATTGACTTGTTGTCTGTCTGTACGTGTGAGTGGTTTGGAGAAGCGTCTGTCAAATTTGGATGAAACTCAAAAGGAGCAGAAACTGGAGCTTGAGAATTTAAAACAGAATTTTTCAACACGACAGGAAAAAATGTTCTCTGAGGTACTGAACGAGGTGGCACGTCGCGATGCTAAAAAGAGAAATTTGGTTTTCTCTGGTGTCCCAGAACATTTGCATGGATCCGTGGCAGATAGAGTGAGTGAAGATATGACAATATGTCGGAGGATTATTGTGTCTCTTGGAGTGTCTGATGAAACATTTACTGATCCCAGAAGATTAGGGAAGCAAATTGGCAAACGTTTGTTACGAATTACTTGTAATTCGGAGAAGCAAAGGAGAGAGATCCTTCAAAAGTCGCGAAACCTCCGAAATTCGGCTGAATTCTCATCGGTCTTCATCCAAAGAGATCTCACTCAAACTGAACAGAGGATAAACAAAAATTTACGGGAAGAATTTAAGCAGCGAAAGGAAATTGGTGATGATGTGGTAATTTACCGGGGAAAAATACTGCAAAAGTCTGCAATGAGGAATTTTCACTAAGTTTTTACCGGGACTCGCAAGATGTTTTTTGCTGCTCAAAGCTTTTTACTCAGAATGACAGAAAACGAAGCAATGATCTTACAAATCACTCGTCGTGTTTCCCCAAAATCTTGCTTCTAAGTGCGAGATCCATGGTGAACAAATTTGATGAACTATACGCATCTGCTTCGGCATTACATCCGGATATCATACTTATAACTGAAACCTGGCTCAGTTCTAGCATCGAAGATTCGTACATTGAAATGGCAGGTTATGATGCTTACCGAAATGACAGGATTGGAAGAAAAGGAGGCGGTGTGTGCGCCTAATGTCGAAATTCAATGCACTGTCGTCTTATAAATCCCACTGTTGATAAACCAAGCTTCATTGAGACTCTGTTTTTCTCTATTGAGATGCTACATGTTATCTGCGTTCTTTTGTACATACCACCAGGACTTAATGCTCATCATCATCAATCCATCGCGTCTTTTCTAACATGCCAGCTAGACGATGTTCTCGAAAGGGACCCCCACGCTCATCTGATAATGTGCGTTGACTTTAATAACTTTTCTACTTCTTTTCTTGAAAAGGATTTTGTACTGACGAATAAGGTCAAATCTGCAAAAAGGAAGTTTTCGGTTTTAGATCATATCTGGCTTGATGATTTTTTGAGTGATCAGTATGAGACAACGGCAAAAGTGGGTCCACCTTTGGGCAGCTCCGATCACAATTGCATCATTTTGGATCCTTTACGAAGTTATGGTTGTAATGAACATAGTCGTCGACTTGTTTCGGTCTGGGATTACAGACAATCACATTTAGTGGAATATGCAAATCGTCTTTCAAACTTGGACTTTAATGCATTACTTACCGAGACTAATGTTGACAACATGTACGATGCTTTCTACAGCCTCCTGGTCTCAGCATCTTCAGTGATCCTTTGTGAAAATGTTGCCATGTCCGTAAAGGATAAGCCTTGGATGTCTCCCGTTTTGAAATCTTTAATTAATAAGAGATGGGAGGCTTACAAGATGAAAAAATGGGATCTGTATGAGCATTTTAAAATGAAGGTGAAAGATGAAATTGTCAAAGCCAAACTTGCCTGGGCTTCGAAACAAGTAAAATCAAGCAAGAATGTATGGTCAGTTGCAAATGATGCCCGTGGAGGCAAGATGTTGTTCCCCGTTATGCACAAAACCGCAGTTCATGAAGACCAACTTTATTATGAAGGTAAGCTTCTGCATTACATGGCAGATATCGAATAAACGATACTCTGATGAGTTAATGGCCAACACCAATACAGTCATGGATACAATAGAGGTAAGTAGATAGAAGCGGAGAGACATGACGAGCGGACATAGAAATCAAACAATAAGATCAGTCCCACACATCTCTCCCCTCTCAAAAAAACTCAAAAAAAGTACGAGTACATGTAAATCACTACTTGATTTTGTAGAATCCTGGTACCGGTCGATTTTGGCGAAGGTTATATCCAGTTACAGGTAATTCCAGATTCGCAAAACCCGCAGTCGGAGGGCTTAAATTGACTTCAGGGCTTATATCCAACATTAGGCCATCACCTTCAGTTGTGAAATCAGAATTTCTTGCTAAAGATAAGAATCGTTGGTTGACCAATACTTTCCGCCCAGATCTCAACTGCACCAACCAAGTTCCGCGATCGGCCCGTCTGAGGATGACTCCCATATTGCTAAAGACATCACTTTTCTTTCTCCCGAGGCGAACCAAAACTGGCACTACTGCAGTTTAGTGCACCCTAAAATGCATGTGAGAACAACATGATTTAATCAACAGAATGAATGCCGTTCGTTCTTCCCTATAGTTATAAATGAGTGTCTTTGTGTCTTCGTGTGTCTTCGTCTTCGCACATTACACCGATACGCGCTTTCGGTGTAATGTGTTAATAATGTCGTTGGTCGGTTGTGCGGAGAATGCGTTAGTTTTGCTCTAAAGTAGCAGTAGGCGCGCGCACGTTTTTTTTTCATAGAGGGTATAGAGGGTGCCCAAAACTCTGTCACCAGCTTTGTACTCTATAATACCAGCCTTTCGACGCCGATTGAGGGATTCATACTGTGAACATGTATCTTTTACCCGAATTTGAAGAGGCATTTGTTGTTTTAGCTTCATATTGAATGTATTAGGCATTTCACGCTTAAACATGAGGAAAAAGGTGAGAAACCAGTCATTGAATGTGGCATTGCCCGCATCTCAAAAAGACATTGTAATAACGCCTTATCAAACGATTTTCTTTCATATAAAAGTTTGTCAAGTCGAGCCTTTAGAGATCCATGCATCCTTTCCACCACTCCATTGGCTTCAGGATAATAAACGCTTGAAAAAACATGTCGAACTCCATGTCGAGAGAAAAATTTATCGATGGGCTTGTCAATGAAGCTGATCAATGGCTTGTTGTCAGTCTGAATAACAAATTTGGATCCTACCAAGAAAGAACGAAGTTGTTGAAGGGAAAAAGCAATTGCTAGAAACTCCATTTCGATTTGAGAGTATCGAGATTCAACTTCAGTCAGTTTGCGTGACACAAACATAACGGGTAAGTCTTGCATAAGCACTGTGGCAACTCCGATACCTGACGCATCGGTTCTCAAGTAGATAGGTTTCTGACGATCGAAGAATGCGAGTGGAGAACCAGTTTTCAACATAACTTTCAACTCATCGAATTCCTCTTGGGCTCGAGACGACCAATTCAAGCTTTTAGATTTGGCAAGTGACCACAAATAAGAAGTTGATGTTGCCAGATTAGGAATAAACTTTTGACCAACGTAAGAAACTAAACCCAAGAATGAGCGAAGATCTTTCACTGTCGTCGGAGTCGGAAAGTTATACAAGGCTTCACGTTTGTTAGGATGAGGAGATACACCATTTGACGATATCAAATGTCCGAGAAATTCAATCTCTTTGACGCAGAAAACACACTTAGAGCGATTCAGCTTGATGCCAGTATTCTGAAACCGATTCAAAACTGAAAATAGCCGTTCATCGTGCTCTTCCCTGGTCGATCCAAATATCAAAACGTCATCCAAGTAACACAAGGTGCCTGGAAATCCATTCAATATATGATTCATAACTTTTTGAAAACCTCTGGCGCTGACCTGATACCAAAAGGCATTCTGGTAAACTGGTAATTTCCAATGGGACTGTTGAATACGAGGAGACTTTGGGAGCAATCTGCGATTGGTATTTGGTAATAACCCGAACGCGCGTCGACCAGAGAAAAAAATTGACCCCTTGAAGTTGAGACAATAAATCTTCAATGGTTGGCATTTGAAAATACTCCCTTTGAATCGCTTTATTAACCCAGCGAAAGTCTACAGCAAGACGTAAGTCTCCATTTTTTTCTCAACAGGTAAAAGAGGAGAACACCACGGCGAAGCATCGGCCTTCCGAATAATTCCATCTTTCTCCAACTGCCGAAGTTTTTCAATTACCTTATCCAAAATACCAGCTGGAATGCGATGTGGAGGAACATGTGTAGGAGAAATTGAAGAATCAGTGCGTATTTGATACTGGACGTCTTTTATACATCCAAGTCCTTGAAACAACTGCGGAAATCGTAAAGAAACACGGTCACGGTCTTCCCTTGATACACCTTTAAGCGACAAATTAACGGTTATGATTCCGAGATCAGTGCACAGGTTGGAACTCAAGAGAGGCAAGTCATCGTCAACCTCAACCACCACAAAAACAGCTTCAAAGCTACGTCCACCATACGAAACATCAAGGACACAAGAACCAATGACAGGTAAGGTAATTCCACCATAAGCACTCAACGTAGCAGAACAAGGATCGCATGTCACACCAGAAGGCAAAAAACGACGCGGAATAACATTAACACAAGCTCCAGAGTCAGCAATGCAATCACGGGCCTGACCATTCATATAAACTTGGACGTGAACAACCGAGCGAGGAAACGACGAAACTGCAGCCAGAGTTGTCAGTACACGAGGAATAGCGAAAATCGTAAATGGAGTTGACTCATCACCTTTTACTGTATCTCCTTCAACCGCAGAGGTTCCAGAATCCAGAATAACATTTCTTACGCGACCACGAGCTTCAGCTGTACGTTTTGATTTATAATTGTCCCGGACCGCAGCACGACAAAGATTCTTGAAATGACCACGCTTGTTACACGCAAAGCAAGTCACATTCTTTGCTATACAGCTGTTGGAATTAATTTTGTGACCAAGACGCCCACAACCGAAGCAGGTAAGTTGGTTCGCTGACTTCGATTTATTATCATTCAAAACTGAAACTTTTTGAACAACTGCTTCATGATGATCAGACACGTAAGTACGCTCACTTATTGCTCTTTCAGAGGCTTCTGGCTTTGCTAATGCAATGTTTCTCCAATGCGATCATTACTAATACCAATTACAAATACATCTCGAAGCAATTCACTGGGCTTATCAAAATCGCAGTCAGCACAAGAATAATTTTCTTTGTAATTTGTAAGAAGTCCTTCGACAGGGCACTCAAAAACAAATGATATTTAACTGTATCATCCGCCACACTATGAACACTGATATGGTTCTCCATCTGACGACTAAAATATTTCCAGGCCATGCTACCAGTACTACCAAGGCTGAAACTACGCAACCAATTTATTGTTGTTCCCCGTTATGCAGAAAACCGCAGTTTATGAATATCGAATAAACGATACTCTGCAGTCATGGATACAACAGAGGTAAGTAGATAGAGGCGGAGAGACATGACGAGCGGACATAGAAATCAAACAATAAGATCAGTCCCACACGAGAAGATAAACAATGTTTTCGATCACTTAATAGAAGATCATGGTAGCGTTGAAAATCTTCTCATCGCAATTTCCAATGTGTTTCATGATAACTTTAATCATGAACCCGATGATATTTTGGCAAACATCTCCAATGAAAACTTTAAACTTCACATTATAGAAGCTGTTGTGTTTGAACAGCTCATTCACCTAAATTGTGGAAAATCCGCAGGACCTGACCGAATACCACCACGCTTTTTGAAAGAAGGCGCTCCATGGTTGAGCATTCCCTTGGTCGCAATTTTCAATCGCTCGATTTCAGACAGACAGTTCCCAACACAGCTCAAGCTCGGCTATGTCTCCCCGATTCCCAAGACAAGACACCCTTCAGTACGTGATTTCAGACCAATTTCCGTAATATCAACAATATCGAAGGTCTTCGAAAAACTCGTTCTCTGACATGTGCAAGTTTCACTTCTCAAGCTTTATGGTGCAAATCAACACGCCTTTCGCCCAGTGGGATCGACAACTAGCGCTTTAATTGAGATTCTCGACGAAGCAACTATGTCTTTAGACAAGCAAGAAACAAACGCAGTGCATATAACCTGTTTGGATATGATGAAAGCTTTCGATCAGTTGCAGCATGACAAATTGCTAAATCATTTGATTTACTGTGGAATTGATTGTGGTTTCATATTGTGGCTCCGTTCTTATTTGGTTTCCAGGAAAGTGCGTGTCAATATAAATGGATCTCTTGGCCCGGTGTTTAACGTCAGATCAGGGGTTCCACAGGGTTCAGTCTTGGGACCTTATTTATTTAGTGTATATATGGGGCAGCTGCACTCGAAGCGGGAAGATACAAAATTGTTAAATATGCTGACGACCTAACTTTAGTTCAGACAATTACTGCTCTTGACCATTCATCGGTAGTTTTTGATGATATTCTTCGCAAGATTGATGTCATGGGCTTTCAAGTAAACACTGCTAAGACCAATCAATTATGTATGCGCCGAAATCCATCAAACTCTGATGAACTCTGTCGAAATGCTTCTAAATTGACAATTACAAAAATTCTTGGCCTTCTTGTAAATGACAGGCTAAAATGGAACGATCAAATTTCTTTTCTACTAAAGCGTGCCGGTTGTCTCAACGGTTGTGCGTCATACGTGTATTAAAAAGTGTAATAAATGTAAACGATCTAAAAGTTGTATACCATGGACTTATTACTTCTATGTTTATGTATGCGTCTCCTGTGTACGGCCGTCTACCATCGAAATTAATATCAAAGTTGGAGCGCTTTCAGAAGAGAGCACACCGAATCATATGTGGTTCATCATGTGACTGTCAAAGTTTTCCCTCAATTGAGCTAAAATTCAATAATGCCGCTCGTAGTTTTCTGTTGAAATGTGAAACAAACTTTCGGCATCCTCTACATTGTGTCATTCCACACCGCTTAAGCGTCTCTAAACATTTTATTCTGCCCCACTGCAGAACACAGCGCAGATTGGATTCATTTATACCATGGTCTTGTATGATCACTAATTTCAAACTGTTTGATGACGGAGCGAGATAATGTAGATCACAAACGCTCACATTAAAGATCGGCAATCTTGTCTTTTTTGTGATTTGACTCTTTATATCTTTCTTTGTATCTATTTCCAATACTTCATGCAGTTTTTGTAATTTGAAACGTGATATTCTGTAACTTTACCGATTTCCATTCACATTCAATAAACACTTACTTACTTACTTAATGGTTTTGAGGCGTGCTAGAAGTTGGCTACGTAGAGCAGAAGTTGCTTTTCTTTTAGCGATTAACAAAAGATCATCGAGGTGTGCCCAAATTATAAAGGCCGTATTTTTGATGGGATTGATAATTTCTTTCGCTATTTTTTGTATAATGTACGGGATTATACTTATGCCCATTGGTAAGCGATTTTACTGAATGATAGCGAGTTTTGCCGACGGCTAACTGTGCGACAAATTTTGATTTGTTGGCTATGGGAATAGAATGAAAAGCGTTTTTCAAATATATTTTGATAGGCAACGGGTTCTTTTTCCAAACTCGGTTCTTTATTTGGCTATGAAGCGGAGACATTGTAGAGGTGGGTTTTCGTACAATGGGTTTTCGAGAGATGCGAAAAGTCAACTACAAAGCGTGGATGGCTCTCAGGTTTTGGTATGAGGATAGGATAGGAAAGAGATTGGCCTCGCTTTTTTACACCACTAATAATACCTTCCTTTCAAGGAAAGCGGCTAATTCTTGAATTATTTTAAGCTCGTTTGGTTGATAATGGGGTTTACGGCCTACAAAATTACGGATGCCATATATTTGAATGTTAAAACCGTCATTGATTCTCTGTCTGATAATTCGGGCCAAACTTGTGCCAATAGAGCATTAGCTGACTCAGTCGAAGGAAACTGTAAGGATATGTTTAGGAAACTGTTTAGGATATTTTTGTGAAAGATAAGGGACATCTATTGTGGGTGTTATTGCCAAAGGATGGAAACTTGGTGCCAAACTTCTCAATATCAGGTGTGTTGTGCTCTGGCGGATGTATGTTTTCATCAATTTCAGGTAACTCGGGGTCCTAATCAGGACGGTTGAATCGTTCTCGGATTGTGCGATTAAAGGAGCCGGAGATTTTTCCGGGAAGGGCTACGGGTCGGACTCAGGAAAGTCAGGAGGTTCTGGTATAGAGTCTGAGACACTTGTGTTGTTGAGGTCGATTGAGTCCAACCATTGTTGGATCTCCTGCAGGATGAGCTGTTCCAGTTCAAGTAATTTAAGCACAGTGCCGATATGAACAAGGTGGAGTTGAATCAGATAATCATATACGAGTTTGATTTGTTTCTGGCTTCATTATTGATTTCAGCTATTGACCTGTAGCAGATAAATAGTCAAATGTAATAGTTGTGCGCAATTAGAAATAACCAACAATATGATGAATTAAGCATAATATATAAAGTACACAGTAAAAAGTCATCGACCGGAGATTCAGTGCGACATCTGCTCTTGCCTTATTAGCACGAATTTTTCGATGTTCGGTTACGTCGCACTCGAAGAAGACAATTGCGGCGCAAATCCAGACGTTTCTAATTGCTAATTACCCAATGTTGCTCAGACAACATCCTTAATTTATTTATATTAGCGTCTCATCAATATTTCTGACGGGGAGAAGCGTAACCTGGCAAGGTTAGTTTAAGCTTCGGCGTAATGTACTTGTTCTTCTCGTGCACTGTAAACCGTCTGCTACCAAATGAAATAAATTTCGCTGCGAAGCCAACTCTTATAAAAAACAACATTTCTTCCCAAATTAAGACCGTCTTCATTTGGCAGCGTTCGGCAGGGTGAAATCCGACGATCTGGTAGGTAATTTGCTTACAAATCTTAATGCGGCTGCCAAATCACTTTGAATTCTAATGGTTACTATCTAATTTCTTTTGTTTTCATTTCGGATTGGTGGCCATGGTCTTTATTTTAACTGGGACTTCTCATATTTAGCTTACAGACCTGCTCAAATTAATCGGAACACCCCTCGATTGGACGAATAATTGCTTTCTATATCTTTTACATTATTATCAGATACAGTAAATGATACCCAATTCCTTCTACACTTATTGACAATATCAGTTTGGTATTCTAGCATGTGTTAGGTGTGATTCATTCACTGTTTGTTTTATTTCAATAGTTAAGTTACCGGTATTTGCTGTGTGTTGAGAAGCGCGTTGAGATATAACTAGACTTGTTGCCGATACTTTGATCGTTGTGTTTTTGGTTTGGTCGCTCATTGCTTTCCGATATAATAGAATGATAATGGTGCATAAAAATAATTTACTTTATTCAATCACACACACGACACGATGGGACTTGACACTTGACAAGACTGAGAGAAGAGAGAATTGCAAGAGCCATCAGTCGTAAATCGGGATTCCTCTCTGACAAACAATCGCATATATCCCACAATTTTCGAAAAACTGGTACCACACATTTATCGTCACAAAAACAGTCCGTCGACGGCTTCTTGAAGGGAGAAGAAAGGCTATAAAACCAAAAAAAAAAGCCTGACAAAACAAAAGCTATGGAAAAGAAAAGTTTTTTTTTGCTTGGGCTAAGGTTCTAATTGGTTGGAAGGGACAAAATGGAATGTGTTTTCATTTTTTTTATTGTATATTATAAAATCAGGACAAACAAAATGATTAGTCGTCGCAAAATTTAACAGCAATTGGAAGAAAAAGTTTCTATCAGAAAGAAAAAATAAAAATAATCATAAATCATACGAAACAAAGAAGTTCTTTTTCTTTCTTCTTTGTTAGCCAAATTTTTTATTTTTTTATTAAATAAATGTAAAATGTTGTTGTTATTATATTAGTTAAAATTGGTTTCACTCACTTAATCATTTTTTTTTTTTTTTTTTTTTTTTCTTCAGTCTGAACAGTGATGAATCAAGTGTGGAAGTAGGTGTCTCAAACCCGAAGTGGTAAAGGAAAGGAAGGAAGAACCCCCTCGCTCAGCTTACATGAGTCTCAAGTGTGATGAAGTAAAAAGTAAGTGGCTGTTATGGCATGTTGTGCACGGATGTTGGTAGAATCCTGTGTAATGCAAGGCACATGTCGAAGGCACCTATATACGTCGTCCTTATATACCATGTCTTGCAACCTCAAGCAAATCCTCAAGCATGGAGAACAAAGCACCGACTTGTGTTTCAGCAAGACATGCTCCCCCTGCCACTCTCAAAGCTGTGAGCAGTGCGGTATTGAAAGTTGCGGTATTGAGAGTTCCCTTTGCCCCATAAAAATCCCCATCAGAGATATGAAGGGGTAGATGGGGGGCATCACTAAGCGCAAGACTCGACTTCACTACTACACACTACCAGTAAGCAAGAACTTAAACTTTTGGAGATTTAAACTTTTGCGAGGAGAGCTCGTGACTGAGAACAACTGCGAGACAAAATGGTGGTATGGACGAGTCAAGTCCGAGTATAAGGTCAAAGGAGGGCATAGGAGGGCAAAGGATTGGCAGAAGAAAATTTCTGAAAATTTAAAGACAATGTGGAGATTTGTTTTCTACCAATTTCTTCTAACTTTGTCTTTGTTAAACTTTTGTGTTGTGTTTGTCTTTGTTAAATAATATCCGATGGTTGAGATGAGCAGCGTGAGCAGCACTGTATATTGACTACTTATACTACTTATAAATTGACAGTAGTTGATACACTACACATCTTTTAGAGGCAGTCATGTATTTTACTATATTCTGTTAAGAATGAAGGGTGAAAACCTTTCTGAAGTTGTGTGGAATAGAAGTTCTTTTCACATCCTTCTAACCAACATCTCAAATGCTTAATTCCATATACTAAAATGATTAAATGCATTTGGCTTGAACGAGAACTTCACTGTCACCACATTCATTCATTTATATATCTCAAACATAATTGCATTTGTTATTTTGTGAATTAGCATGTATTATTATTTCGGATTGATTCCTAGCTTAATTTGAAATTTACGTGATGCACATTGTTCATAGTTGTAAACTTATTGTTTATTTATAAAATCTTTCAAACAACTGTGTAATATAATCAAATTCAATAATGCAAGTTTGACTTTAAATATCAATAGTTTACAAATATTACCGCAGTAATGAGTACCATGCAACGTAAGAGCGATTTATATTGACAAAATGCTTTAAATCCCTATAAATTCACGCTCAAATTGAAATTGAAATTTTATGAATATGATAACATGATTCATGGATTAAATTGGCATGTATGTCACTTTCCTATGTGGCATTAGTGTTTCACAGCAGTCCTCACGAAAACAATTGAACGTGATCCATATTAGTTGAGCGTGATCTTCCAGATAATTTTTTCATAATGCAGAGATCTTATCATTCTTTTAAGGGACAAAAAATAAGCAGTCTGCTTCAAATTATTGTTAGCACATCTGAAAATTTAGTTATTTATCAATATTTTAAAGTCAGTTGAATTCAACTAAAAAACAAGTTATAATTTCAATTTGCTACTTCCATTATACTGTGAATGAGAAACATCACATTTCATGTTTTTCCGATGAAATTACAAAAGAAATTGCAAATTTTTTCCCAAAAAAGCTTGCCATGCATGGGGAGTCAATCTGTCAAATGGGTTGACAGATTTGATTAACCATAGAAAAAAACCTACCATTCTGTAGGCCTACTTTTAAAACAATCATATTTTCCTCATTCACGGTGCAGCTTAAAAGGCTATTATTGAGTGACCACTCATGTATTGATTAAGTTAAAGCACAATTCCATTTGTAGCCTTTTCATTTTGAAATGCCTATCTGTCTATGATAAAGGGCCTATGCGGCTAGGAAACTTCATTTTTGAGACTGTCACATTTATGGAGTGACATATAATTAATGGAAGTGTCTATATCCTGCAAAATACCTAAAATAATTCGCAATGTATGCTTCGTATTGTCATGTGTATCATTCAAGAAGCGACAGAGAACGGTTCTTCAAAAATACGCACGAATTTATAATATGAAAAACTTTTAGCTTTAAAAGTCGTTGACTCCATCGCTGTTGAATTCTCATGAAACTAAAGTATTAATTTGAAATGATGCCATAAATCATTCCAATGTGAACTTTGAAAATCACCATGTAAATCATGACGTAGGACTGAAAATTTCCAAAGTTAATGTGTTTTAAGACAATTTCAAAAGTAAACAATACTTTTTTCTCGGGTAGAGAGGAATTTATCACAGAGCCTGAACACAACCGCATTATCAACCACATGGTATCAATAAAGCAAAACTTGAAATGAGACTAAATTGAAATCGATCATGAGAATTCAGATGACCGTCGGATAAACAATTATCGATAGCATTGATTTCACCTGTTCTAGTGGTAGAAATTCAGTATCTTCATGATGAAATATTATGAAAATTATTTGATCTACAGGTAACTATGCTTTATTAACACACTTATGCGACTGTAGAAAAAAGAAAAGCATCAGGTAGGCAACATGCAGGTCTGGAAGCTTTACTGACAAATAGTAAAAAACGCTACCAAATGAAAAGAAATACAGCAATATGCTTTGTGCGATGAGCAGTAATACGCTTAATGACCTATTTACGTTCTTCTAATTAGTTGTGGGCCTACTTTATAATTTATGATAATGTTAACTGCATTTTCTAAGTCAATCAAACACAAGAAAATTGAAAACAGATAATCAAATAATGACCCAAACTGGCATTGATATAATACTGGCATTGATATAATACTGACATTGATATAATAATAATATATGCTTATATCTACATCTCGCCTCCAAGAAAGCTTTAAGCGGTCAAAAAATTCTATGTTCCAATACAACAAGTTTTTCTGACGACAAAGCTCCGAGATGAAGAATTTGATCATTGACTGACTGCTGATATTTCAAATGTTTTGTCTGCGACGTGCAAACTTGATTTGAAGTAATACATTTAAGTGAGATTTACTTCTTCACTTGTGACGGAATCCCTGTGATTTGCAACGCCAATTGCAAGCTCTCTCCACTAGAGTTGAATTTCAGATCTCTTGAGCCTATATCGATGACCAAGAGCTGGTGTGTATGAGTCTGGAACAATGAGCACGCCAAACTTTTCATTAATTTTTCATTTCAGTGAGTGTCCCCCTACAACGTCAATGAAAATTTATCGCGTGCTGTTAGCTTATCTTATTATCCACGATCCACTGTCAAATGTTCTGGTAGTAGGCCTCAGGTTGCATTGAAATCATTGAGCTCAAAACTCCTGATATAAAACATCCCATGTAGTGAAACTATTCAAGATCTGGAATAATTTACAACAGATAAGCCTTGAGATAGGCTGTAGCCAAAACTCATGCAGGCTAGAATATAGGATTCTGGAAGCTACATCACTGAGAGAGTAGGGTTTGAACCAGTGTTGTCAACTGAGTTTTCCAAGAAACTCAGTTAAAACTAAGTTAACCGAGTTTGCCGAAAATAAACCAAGTTAAGTTAAACTCAGTTACCGAGTTTTTTCAACAAACTCGGTCAAAGCCCAGTACAACTCAGTTAACAATCGGTTACCGTACATATTATGCATGTAAAATTGTCAGCAAAGGCATATACAGGCCGTCTGAATTTGATTCTGAAAAATTGCATGTTATAAGCGTTTTAGTCAACTAACTTTTTCATGACAGGTATGTACGCATTCATAGACGGGCAGTCCCAAAAGAAAAGTAAGATGACTAGATAAACAAGAGGCAGGTCCTAAATGAAGAGGGAGAGATTGTTTGGCAAGGTGCAAGAATATAACAAACAAAAGAGCTGATCAAAAATTTTGCACATAAAACGGGCCTTATGCTATTCATAACAGCTAGTCCTACTCATTAAAATAAACAATGTAAAGACTTTCTGTAAAAGGATGAGCCCACGTATTTTTATACAAAAAAAGATGTTTACCAGGCGTATAATTAAGTCTCTTGCAGCATACAGGCCTACACTTGTACTGTGACCTCTGCGGCAAGTGATACCTTTCACCTTCTACCTTTCACTACCTGCTGTAGGCTAAGCTAGGCTACAGCATCTTACAGTATAGGATCCATACTCTAGATTATCTGATGGATGTCAAAAATGGATATTTTGTAGGCCTAACGCATTTCTCAACAACCTTCATTTCGGTATCGGGCTTTTTTTGCTCATAGGGCTAGTTGCCCTACCCAATGTACGAAGCGACGAGCTATCCTAGCACCAAACATGAACATACACAAGCTGAAATAGGCATGCGAAAAGTATTTATACAAATGAAGACAATTTAAAAAACTAATTGGACTTTGAGTTATTCAACACACCAATTTTTTACTATTCTATTTTCTACCGAAAAAGTTCTAAAACCCTTAAATTCATAAGCTACTTTCATGCGACTATAAAATTTACATAACTGCTACAACGATTTCTCAAAAGAGCAGTCTTATTTGCATCTAGACCACGGAGTAAGCATGATATCATAAAGAAAAACAATGCAAACTAGTATTTCTCTGAACTGATAATTCGATCTAAACAAATGTATTATCATCACAACAAATACCATGTGTTCAAAAACAAAAGCCGGATAGAACAAACAAGGGAGATTTAGAAGAAAGTTTTATTGTGGCGCAACATGACAGAAGCCTCCAATAGCTCTGGCTTCAATGCACCTCTTCGACCTTCTGAAGAAATACGAGCGAATGAGAATACGCGCTCAACCGATGCACTGTTAGCTGGTATTGATAAAAAATCAACGGCGATTTTTACAAGTTCATCGTAGTTCGATTTGTTACTTTGCCAAAACAGCAAGGGGGATTCTTCCTTGTTGAAATCTTGTTGCTCAAGTCGATCAATATATTTCTCAAGCTGGATTTGCAGCTGTGATTTTGAGGCCGGTCTAGATTTGTTCTCCAGTTGTCTCCGCTCTAAATTTTTAAATAAAGAAGCAACTTTCTGTGAACCACTCTTCTCCGTGAAAAACACTTCCGCATTTCTATCTCTGTCAGAGTCAGACTCAGCAGATGACGAAAATGTCAATATGTATTCTTTTAATTCTTTCTTGCCATTTTCAAATAGATTTCTTGGTAAATATGAAGAACAGTTTGGGTCAAACATAGTGGCAATCAAGTATGTTGGATCGAAGTCATCATGATCAGCTCTAATAAACTTTGCGAATCGCTTGTCAATTCCGTCATTCATGGATAGCACAACCTCATTGAACTGTTGAAATCGTTCTTCATTTTCAGCCAAATGAGTCTGGATACTGATAATCACCGGGAGGACACGCGAAATCGTTGGATACGAAGCGCCCTGTAGAGAATCAGTCCATTGATAAAAAGGCTCCAGTAAATCGTGAGCCAATTCTATTTCTCTCCAAGCAAATCTAATAGGCCAGTCCATGGATGCGCAAGTTGCAACAATGGCTTCTTTCAATTTCAGTATTCGACGAATGACCAAAAAGAAAAAATGCCATCTTGTGTTCGACGGCTTTAAAAGTTTCGCCTTGTTGTTGAATTCCCGCAGTAGCTGTACAGCCGGGCCAGAAAACGAGAAATTACTGACGAGTTCATGAACTGCCTATTTCAAAGAATGTAATGAATCTGAGGATTCAACCGACTTCTTGCAAATCAACGTAATGTTGTGGGCAAAGCACGAGAGCCGTCGGTTGAAGTAGCGACTAACTATCTCGTGCTCACTTTCATAAAGACGGTTGAAGTCCTCCGAAACTTCGTCTGTACTTTCCTCCTCATCATTGTCATCGTTCTCCCACTCTATCTCCTGGATAATGAAATCATCTTTATATGCAGCCACGACGTTTGAGCCATTATCGGTGATGAATCTCATGACTTGATCATCAGCAAGTCCCCAGGATTCGAGCAGACCTTGAACTTGACTCCGTATTTTTTTTAGCAGTGTGAGGATGACTCAATTGCTGTACTGCGATGCATGGACTTAGTATGGAATTCGCATCTTTGTCGAAGAAATACACAGTCACACCGAGGTAGGAGAAGCTCAGTCCTTTCTGCGACCATAAATCAAGAGACATTGAGAATTTACCCGCCTGCAAAATTTTTGTCTGAATTCTTCCACGTTGAATTTTATTTTCGCTGATGATCCACTCTTTTAATGTGTTATGACTTTTTGGAAGATCAACTTTCGGATCAAGAAATTTCACATAGTCAACGAATGCTGAGGATTTCACGATGTTTAAAGGTATTCCGCATGAAGCAAACAGTTCGACGATTTTGGTTCTATGTTCAATGTAGCGTTCACTGTCGCGAGCATATAGCTTTGTCGTCGGAGTCTTCGACGGAGTCTAGGATGCAAAGAAATCAGTAATCATGGCAGTGTCTCTTGAGGGCGTGGAGTTGAGTTTCTTTCTTTTCTTATTTACAATATCATACCGCTCTGTGTGATGATTTTTCAGATGATTCTTGTTTGTTGTCACATTCTTCCCCCTTACTCTATAGTTATGAGAGCAATTATTGCATACCGAATAAACTTGTCCGTTCACAGTCTCCTGAGAAAAAGAGGCCTCCCAAATAGGGTGACTTGTCGAGGGACCACGTTTGCCTTTCTTGATGGTGTTTATCTTCGTAGACACATCACAATCATCAGTTGACGTTGTCTGATCTAGATCTAGATCCACGGACATTTCGTAATTCGTACGTTAATAAGGATGAACACGATTCGATGTCACAATATCCGATTGAGTAAAGTAAGCACACTGTGCAGAGCAGTTTACGCGCTGGGCTTGATGGAGCAAATATTCTACGACTCGGAGTCTTTCTACTTTCTATACGTCTCTTATTCGATTAATGGCGACATTGCTATGAATAAACGAACTGAAAGTCAACTTGGTGCCTCCCAGCATTGCAGTTCACGACAGATCAATGCAAGCTTCGCCAATCAGAATATACTTGTTCCCTATCAAGAACAATGATGCTCATTATACTACCACCAGTCATGGACAACTAGAGGGAGAAGGACTCGTCACTGAATCACTCAGAGCGTTAAATCTGCCATTTGTAGGCCATGCAAACGCATTGCATGAACGAGAGAAAACGTAAGTTTTGCACATGAATGGCTCTATCTTTTGAACCACTGGCCCGATTGATTTCATATTTGAAATACTGATGATTCAAGGCAAGAGCATCATTTCATCTACTCATGCCATCTTACGATTCTCAAAGCGAAAAAAGTTAGTCAGCGCGCAAGAATTAGTAACTCGATAAAAATTGAGAAAAGACCTTGACTTTTATCGAGTTACTGATTTTCGCGCGCTGACTAACTTTTTTCGCTTTGAGAATCGTAAGGAGGCATGAGTAGATGAAATGATGCTCTTGCCTTGAATCATCAGTATTTCAAATATGAAATCAATCGGGCCAGTGGTTCAAAAGATAGAGCCATTCATGTGTAAAACTTGCGTTTCCTCCCGTTCATGTAATGCGTTTGCATGGCCTACAAATGGCTCTGAGGGATTCAGTGACGAGTCCTTCTCGCTCTAGTTGTCCATGCACCAGTTTTGCTGGCTTTTAGTGTCGTCACAGATTCAAAAGACCGTCAGCAGGGGATACAGCGAGATGAGTGGATAAAAATCATCATAAAAATAGGAATCACGCAATGTAAACAGCGTAGTCTGTATGACACAGAATGCTTGTATGAAGCGACTTGAATCTGAATCGAACAGTCACTGCACTATAATAATAAGGAATCCTGCCTTCTAGAATGCAGTTGAATCGGGATTTTCCAAGAAATATATTCACTCTCACCTGGGCAGCGTTTAGCTTTCACGATGCGGCGATAAGACGTTGCACAATTCAAATGAATAACAACTCACAAGTATAAATAACTGAGTCAACCGAGTTTCAAAAACCAAGTTAATTGTTCCTAAAACTCGGTTCCAGTAAAACTCAGTATACCGAGTTTTATGAAAAATAAACTCAGTTACGTAACTTAGTTTAAAAAAAACTCGGTTAAACTCGGTACTCGGTTAACTCGGTAAAGTTAAAACTCAGTTGACAACACTGGTTTGAACTCCATGTACTGTACATGCAGTATAGGTTGCCAGCAATCATGTTTTAACTGCTCAAAGAACAGTTCGCAATATTTGTGTCACAAATATTGCGTGCATATATAATACGTGTAGATACTCTCAAATTATATTACATTCACATATTCTTAATGCTGTGATGATTGACTATACAATTTATTCTAAGCTGAATGTCGTCAACGGTAAACATGGGTCTAAATAAATAAACCGGCCGCCGGCCGGCGCTGCTAAATCTTGCCGGCCAGTGGCCGGTTCCAACTCTGCTATCAACACATTGCAACTCTCTGGCTAATGATGAAGCAGGCCTTATCTTGTTGAATCTGTAGGCCTTGTTGAAATATACATGTAGCTGCAGGCCTATGGGACAGGACCTCTTCCTAGATCGCTATTCTATCTCGAATGCTGTAACTGTTGACTGGGAATCACATTGTTAGGAGCCATGATATCCAATCGATGTGACATTGTACATGATTGTACCGGTAATTCATTCAACGGTTGCCTATCTTTTTATGACAACAAGGTTATTTTGATTTCCTGAACTACGCTGTAGGTAACAAAGCGCAACAGAAGCTTTCTTTGTCCAGATTTGTTTGCAAGACTGCTACATAAATAGCGTTCACTGACTTTAATTCTGACGTTATATCAGACATCATGACACTAGTGTATAAACACTTGTGTAACACGATGCCTCCGAAGGGACTGACAGCCCCTTCACTTTCAAGAATTCGGGGGGGGGAGCAGCGTAGGAGACGATGATAGAGATGAAGGCATGTCAGAAGAGAATGAACCTCCAGTACTTGTAGATCCTCTCCAAGAGAGCAGAGTGAAGACAAAAGCGAAGAAGAACCAAATATTTTTGAGAAGACGGATTAACCGACGAGGATGGTCAAATATGGAGTACAAACCCATCCCCTCAAAGTCGTCATAGGTCAAACATATTTTAAGACAATTTATTAATTGATTTTTGTGGGTAATAAGACTGAAAAAAAATTTATCTCATTAATGTAAAAAATAATGATATCAAAGTCTTTACACCATCTATAGAAAATACTTAAATTTTTGACAATTTGTCCACGGTAAATATCTAAATAGAACACAATAGTTCGTAATACCGTATTTCCTTCTTTACTGAACACGATTATTTGGTTTTCTATGAAAAACGCTTAAAATTAAGGTAGGTTCACAAGGACCTTTGTACGCCGATTATGCAGAATATGTTTATTGTTAAAAGGTAAAAACGACACAGTTCCGAAAATTGTGTTGTCAGGATGTCAAACTGATCAAAAAAGGACCGACATTATAAATCACGTTGCTGTTAGGTTTCAATAGTATTATAGGATGCCATCTAGCAGGAGGCGATTCCTCATTATTTCAAAAGTACTTGTACGCTCCTTGAGCGAGGAGATCCGCACAATAATGTTTTCTGAAATGATTAAATAGCATTGAATTTTTCTAGTTCATTAATCAGTAAATCAACGAATTTCGAATTACTTTAAATTCTGCATTTGCATCGTCATCATTACATTTTCAGTATTCTACACTGTAAACCAAACTGTGCCCAATATCTGACCGATTATGTGCCCAACACATGTGACGTCTGCCACTGCCTTTATGTGACCAAATGTGCCCAAATCGGTCACATTCAGCTCGGCAGATATGTGACTTTATGTGACTAATATGTGACTAAAATCTGCCCGACCGCTCATGATTATCCCTTCTTTCAATTATTGTGATAATTAAAACTCTCTACTTGTCTTACATTTGGAGAGTAGAAGTACTGCCTCTAAATTAAATTGAGCTCTAAATTACGGTTTAAATGATTCCACTTCTTGGTGGGGAGAAAAGACCATGCTTTCAATTGAGGAACTTATGGAAAGAACAACAAATATTTGCAAATCAATAGATAAATATTCGACTTTCCCTTTACTTTTGAATTAACCATCAATGCTTAATTCAGAATGTCTTAATCAGTGTGTTGCTCAACGCCAACCACCACCTGATGTTCAAAAACAAATAGATAAGCTGATGTAGTGAACACCTTATCTATACGCCAATGAAACAATCGATGGCTGTAGCAGCATCTATTGCTGTTTTTACCGATAAAATTGTTTGATTGAACCATCTATACATTGATTCAATTTTGCATAGACTCACTTCTCAGGACATTGCGATTTAAGATTCTATTTGGGATTAGGACGTCATTATGTAATTTCTCCCAGTTTGTCATTCTCAATGTTATAAACAAGCAGACCTTTGACATGAAGCTCATTTGTTTCACGTTGCCTAGGCAAGATAATACAACTTCACTTACAACACGATGATACAACTTCCCGGCGAGATCAAGCAGATTAAACGAAGACATGTGTCACATTTTTCAATCACACAATCATTATCCTGATTAAAACAGTTTTCAATATGATAGCGTCTTCTTGCCAGTGATGTCCTTGAACAAAATACACCGCAAAGTATTCGGAAAATCAATTTGAATTATTCTCATCGAGCACTCGCCGCATGTGCATGATCTATGGGGATTCATCATCGGTCACATATGTGACCAAATGTGACCGATATGTGACGAAGAATGTGTCACATTTTTAAACTACACAATCATTATTCTCATTAAAACATTTTTCAGTCAAATCAAGTTAAATTTGATATTATCTTCTTACCAATCATATTCTTGAACAAAACATACCGAAAAGTATTCGTAAAATCAATTTGAATTATTCTCATCAAGTACTCGCCGTATGTGCATGATTTATAATGATTCATCATCGGTCACATGGTATGCGTCGGGCACATAATCGCATCAAGAAATAGTCTTACATGTTGTCACATGAGCTTCGTGTTGATATCAGTCTATAAACAAACATATATGTATATAAAAACAAAGCAGTGTAAGCACAGCATATATCCTCCTTCAAACCCATGAATCGGCTTGGGTAAAAGAAAATTTGAGCAATACACACGTAATTGCAACAATCGCAGTGCATTTTTAGTCATCACATTTCAAATCTGAGCACAATTGAGTGCTATACAAAGCTATTCATAGTGAAACGTGGACCTTATAGCTTTTATAAAATAAGAAAAGCATGTGCGTGAAACTATATGGGATATGATAATTCACGTCTGGTTCGAATTAACAAATGCTTGTAGGCAAGGCAACGAAGGTTAATTTCAGGTTAAGTTTTTTTGCAATAGACACTATCACTTGATGTTAGTGTAAATCACATAATTGAAAATACGTAGTATTTTTCTAATGACACCGATGTAGGCTACAGTAATTTGGAATTTACTTGAAGCTGTTATTATAGCAACATTATTATATTTTGCTGACGCATTGCTTTAGCATCACTTACCACTTCTTTCAATGAAATCCAAGTCTGAAAAAGTTTTTTTTCTATTCTTCTCAAATCCTGCTCTTAAAAGACTATTTTTATCAAATTAAGTAATCCTGTTGTCGATGAATCACACCTCTTCGTTTGATGATCGATGGACTTCAAATGGCAAAGGCACATTTCCTCTGAGCTACTGCACATAATATCGTAATTCAAATTTCACATGTAAATGTATCATGGAAGCCTTGGATGGCTATGTTGCTTAGATGTCGCTGTCTAGGGTTCCGTGATGTTTCAACATGTACATACAAATATCTAGATCTCGTTGGTTCAAGCATAGACTTCTAAATTTCTGTGGAAAGATATACTTCCTACAAATCGGTCTGTTACATGATCAGGCCAACAAGCCTAAAATAAGTAGGTTGCCTTACAAATGGACTTTCGTTAAGCATCAAAATTTGCCAGCACAATGATATGATGACAGCTATGTTTTGAGGGCGTCAATGGCAAATTAGAGGGGCCGCCGCGCGCGGCGGCGACAATTTTGCCATTTGAAAAATGAAAAAATGTAGATGATCATATGATTGTATGCCATAATTGCGAATTTTCTTCTATTTTCATTTCCAGGCCCCATGAATGGCGGCCCGTTAATCCGGGCGTTAATTTATCAAAGGGCATTTATCTTTATATTCAAATATTTCATATACAATGCATGTCAAGCACAGTGTGTATGTGTATTTATGTACATAAGGAGTCAGCACACAAGGGTCTACATGCCCATGCGTAAAACTCGTGCTACACCTTCTCGATGTTGACTTATCTGCGATTTTCTTCTCACAACTTTCTCAGAACTGAGGCATCTGAGATTTGTGAGGTGATTCTCCCAAAACATGCAAAATTTGCATCGAATTTCGGCGAAGTAGGTTACCCTCACAAAATTGGTTATAAACCATAAATTGATTCAACGTAGCAAAGTGCGTCAAGGTAGCAAAGTTAAAAAAAAAGCTAATGACTATTTAATTTTCAATAGGTACAAAATATGATTTAAAAGAAAATTTTTAAATTTGAATTTGAAAATTTGAGTTACTATATGTTGATTCTTGACAATATGGTATAGGAGAACCTCAAGAAATAAGTACTTTAGCCAGGGTTGGCTTTTTGCCGGCTAAAACTGGTTTTCGCCACTAAGTGGTAAAAACCAGGTAAATACCGGCAAAAACTGGTAAAAACCGGCTAAAACTAAAATTCCGAAAAATCAGTCTATGTCTTCACGAAATGATCGACAGCAAGTTGGGGTTTAAGTATTACGGTGCATGCAGGTTACAGTTTGCAACTCTTATCTTCCAAAACATGACATTCATTCTGTGATGGAACCACATGAGATGTTTTTATAACGAACGACAAAAGATGTTGTCTTTCTTTAAGATTGCGCTGCCCTTTTCTCGTAATTTAAGAACAAATGTAAACTTTAGCACCATTTTGGCTCTTTGGCTCATGTAACAGAAGCTGTTAGATACTCGCAGAATTATCATCAAATGAATGAAAAAATGAAATAAATATATGAATATAACTGGTTTATACATAGCAAACGACAAATTAAGCAAACCACTTTCTTCATGTGGACGAGCTTCAATAATCCCATTGTCATTCTTCTGTGTTGAGTGTTCAGCAAGAATGTAGAGTGTATTTTAATAGTAGCTTAGGTTTCATCAGATTTAGATTCGAACTCAGGTCTCATGAACGCAGAGAAAACACTCTATCAAAAAGTCTCTGCACCGGAAAATCTCACCTCCCAAATCAAGCAATTTGCAACAGTCATTTAGAATGCATTTCTACTTTTTTTAGAAATATACTAACTGCAGTAATGCTTGTGACTCTAGCAGGAAATCATGATTTGTAAGAACAAATAATAATTAAATAACATAGTTCGCACCAGCAATCTTCATAAAGTGAGGGATAGTGTATGTCTAAACAACTTCAGTTACAATCTCTACAAAAGAACATGTCCAGTAAGCTGTAAAATTGATCTTGTTAATAGAATCTGAGAGCGACAAACAATTTTGACATTATTGTTATATACAAGTTTGTTTAAAGTTCTTGAAATGTCCATATTTTGAGCTCAAATCAAAACTTTACTTTCGGTTTTAAATTCATTTAACATAACCTTATCTTCTAAATATGTGAGGGTAAATTGCCATGACAAGAAAAATGTTGAAGGGCAAAATCTTTAATCTTGTCCTTCTGGGAGTGCCGGATAAATTTCATAATAATACTCGGGTAATCACAATGGGTATGGGATATTTGCCACAGATTTAGAAAACAAGCTATTCTATGAGATCAGCAGGGAGGTTAATCGTAGAAATCCGAGGCCAGATTTCTACATTTTCCTACCCTTCTAGCTTCATGGAATGCCTGTTTTTGATCTTTTATATGGAGCCAAGTGATTCCCTTCCAGCATGCATCTTACAATGAATGAAATTCGTAAAGCAACAAAATGCGTGCACACTTAGAAGGATAATGCACAGCAGCTTTATAACAATATTTTTTATAATAATTCATATTCTTACACCTATAGTTGGAACATATTCTTGATTGAAATGCGATATTGATAGGTTTGAATTGTGAAAATACAGGCCTAAATGTTTATCGAATGATGAAAAAGTAAAGTGAACTTATTACGACCAACGTTCATCAATAAAGTAAGGAGTGACGATGATCTCTTATATTGTATGTACCCAAAAAACTTAAGTAGTAATGCTGGGAAAATAGTTTTAGCCAGTTTTAGCCGAAAAATGGTGACAAAAGCTGGTGGTTTTTACCGGTTTTCACCAGGTGGTAAAAACCACCCTGGTTTTTACCGGCCAACCCTGATTTTGGCTGATATGGCAAATTTGAATTTCTGATGCATCCAACGAGTTGCAGTCTGTCATTCGATTATACTGCATCCGTCTTACTATGGCCTTCTCTTCATTAACACCAGTCAAGTACTTCAAGCATCTAAAACCCTCTTTCTCGCAATGCCAAGAGAACAAGCTGATCATAGATGTCGACCATTGATACTGATGGCTATGCCAAATGTTCAGCAGCATAAAAAATCATGTTTTATAATTATTATATACATGTAAGTTTAATTAACAATATCATCTCCAACTCACATTTTTATATCAAATATCGCTTCACCTGCATTACGAGTAGTTAGATGTAGAACCCTTGGATGTAGAATTCGCGTTGACATTTTATAGTACCAGTAACTTCATAGCCTTATGCATCAATGTTTGACATATTTTGCAATGGATATTCCTACAAGCATCACACATTTAGATGTCAGGCGTCTCTTCATCCTCATTGGAGCAGTTGCTTAGGTAGCCCTTTTTTGAGGAATTGGATTTGATGCTGAATGATGACACTGAATTCATAGCTTTTAACGCACTAGACTTGAACATGCTTTCAATGCGTGGTCCTTCAAACAGTCGAGATTTTTCAAGATCCGATGCATGCAATATATCACGTTTGAACCAGAACCAAACATGTACACTGTAGACCGTACGCTGCCAAATCGATGAAATGCTGGCTACTAAATGCTTCATTGCTTTTCATTTGGTAGCGCTTTTTGATTGTTTGGTGGCGCCTACCAAACCTGTATGGTGCCTACCTGATGGTTCTCTTTCTTTTAGTTAATTGTGGATTAAATAATTTTCATAGTACTGTATCATGAATGATGCCAAATTTCTACTGGTAGAGTTGAGAGTTATGAGCAAGAGGTGAAATCAATGCTATAGATAATTGTTTATCCGACGGTCATCTGAATTCTCATGATGGATTTCAATTTAGTCTCATTTCAAGTTTTGCTTTATTGATACCATGTGGTTGATAATGCGGATGTGTTCAGGCTCTGTGATAAATTCCTCTCTACCCGAGAAAAAAGTATTGTTTACTTTTGAAATTGTATATTAACTTTTAGTACTAATTTTTATTATTAATTTTCAGTACTTTGTCATGATTTACATGGCGATTTATGGAATGGAATGATTTATGGCATCATTTCAAATTTAGACTTTATTTTCTAGGAACGTTTAAAGTTTTTTTTCATAGCCGTGCAGCCAGCGACTTATAAAGTTTAAAGTTCTTCATTCTACAAATTCGTTCATATTTTTGAAGCAATCTCTCTGTCACTTCTTGAATGATGCACATGACAATGCGAGGCATGGATTGCGAATTATTTGACGTACTTTATGTAGGCTATAGATACCTTCATTCTGTGAATTATATATCATTCCATAAATGTGACAGTCTCAAAAATTAAATTTTGGCCCTTTATCATAGACTGATAAACATTTCAAAATGAAAAGGTTACAAAGGGAAATTGTGCAAAACATTTATCAATACATGAGTGGTCACTCAATAACATCCTTTTAAGCTGTACCGTGAATGAGGAAAAGCTTGATTGAGAAAAATATCACTCCAATTATATTTATAGGCCTACAGAATTGTAAGTTTATTTTTCGGTTGTTGATCAAATCTGTCACCCTATTTGACAAATTAACTGCCATGAATGGCAAGCTTTTTAGGCAAATTTGGAATTTCTTTTGTAGTTTCATCGAAAAAGCATTGCTACGTTTTGAAATTTGATGTTTTTCATGTACAGTATAATGGAACTAGGACAGTATCTGAAATAAGAACTTTTTGCTTTTCACATTGAAATCTACTGATATTGAAATATTGATAACTAAATTTTCAGAGGTGTTAGCAATAATTTGAACCAGACTGCATATTTTTGTCTATTCAAAAAATCATAAAATCTTTGCATTATGAAAAAGATGTCGGAACATACTGTCAGTCAATTTTCATCAAAAATCGCATCTATCTTGAAGCTCTCAATTGTTTACGTGAAGACTACTGGTCAAGGCTGACACCATTAAGGAAAGTGACATATGTGCCAATTATAGCAATGAAACGTCAGGTTTCTCATGGTATAACCTCCATAAAAGTTGAATTAACTCCAACGCGAATTTTTCAATTTAAAATATGGTGATTTCAGGCATTTTGTCAATATAGATCGCTCCTTCATTGCATGGCACTCATTACTGCGTTATAAGTAGTAAGCTATTGACATTCAAGAGTCAATCTTGCAATAATGAATTCGATTATATTACATGGAAGTCCAAAAGATTATATAAATAATCAATAAGTTTACAATTGTGAACTATTTGCATTATGTAAATTTCAAATTTAGATGACAATCAATCCGAAATGAAAATACATGTTAATTCATAAAATAACTAATACAGTTATGTTTGAGATGTATAAATATATGTGGTTTCAGCGAACTGATTGATGGTTCAATCCATATGAATATAGTCATTGCACTACATGAAATTGAGCATTTGCGGAGTTGGGTGTAGAAGAAAATGATGAGATAAGTTCCAGTAAAATTCAACATCATGGCTACCAGATGATCAGGTAATTGCTGCAAAATGAAAGCAATAGAAATTAGATAGCAACCAATGAAATTCAAGGTGATTCAAGATTTGGCTGTAAATTACCTACCAGACCGTCGGATTTCAATGAAGACGGTCTGGTAATCAAGAATACCAAGCCGTCTTCATTTGGGAAGAGATGTCAGTTTTTTTGATGAGTTTGTCAATCAGCGAAATTTATTTCACTTGGTAGCTGACGGTTTACAGTGTAGGTTTCTGAATATTTCAAAAAGTTACATAATTTTTTAAAGCAATTCTTTAACAAGGGCAGCCATTATTGGGACAGAATTACAGTGGACACAATCGATTAAGCGGGCGCACTTGAAATGACTACATCTCGTGAGGGTTTAACTTTGAAGCACCCTCAACTGAATGACCGCCGGGTAGCATGCACATGTTGTTGGTTAGACGCTACAAATGCCGACACTTCTACTGTTCGATGTTGTTTGTGACACAATGATATGCGAATATGCGACCATTCAAGTTCTCTGACTTAACAGCACAACAACAGCAGAGTGCTAGACTTCAGTGCGCCCAAGTGCATGAATATCGCCACAAAGATTATATAGACATTATCTGTGACTCCTCTCCAGGTGTTTTCATGTTTTTAGATGATGTATTCCTGATAAAAGAGCAATTGAAAAACACAACTTACTGTGATTTAATATGAAACGGGTGACCTTGATATCACCATCAATATCTGTGGCTGATATCTATGATCAATACGTTCTCTTGGAATTGCGAGATAGAGGCCCTCGGCTACTCAAAGTCGTTACCTGGTACCGATGCAAATGTAGAGAAAGGCATTGTAAGACGTGTGCAGTGCATTAAGTAAACGTTATGTTTCAATTACATTGGTGAGCAATTTTGCTGTTCGGGACTGTGACTACTGCTCACATTAGACCACAATTTTCTCAGTGAAATATCGTTCAACGATAAAATCATATCGACAAGATTGCCAGCACATAACGATTTTCTTGAACAACAGAAATGTCGTCGAACACATTATCAATGCAAGCGCAATTTTTAATGACAGAATCATTCAGCGTGAGTCGCGGTGATCAAGATACAAAAGATTGTCTTGCCATTTCGCGGTGGTCAGGTAAAGCACTTTGGGATGTGTGGTCTTCTGATGTTTCGCGGATGGAAGATTGCTGCAAGCCAGTTCTAATCCGACAACCAGAACGAGTTTCTGCATGGAACGAGGCCGAAAATAAGACTTTCACAGAATGATGTACTCCTTATGCCTGCTACGAAGCTGCTACTACATGTGCTGGGTTCTACCAGGTTCCTCCTCTTATCAGACACGATCAAAGAAAAACACATGAAACTCCCATGTGTCAGGATCCAATGGGTCATAGATCGACATTTTGGCGACAATGAAATGTCTATGTTTTCAATTTTCTATACAAGGTGTTTCAAAAGTAGGCTAACAGTAGAAATTGGCCCCTGAAAAAGCTGTCTTTATGCTATTATATTAATAAGCGCTGTAATATAATAATTTTTTTTTCCAAAGATAGCTAATATGCCTTGTATTATTCGGGGGGGCAAAATCATAATCTCTTGGACATCGCGTAATCATATTAAAATATCTCATGATCTCCTTGTTTTCCATGCCTAAATATTTCACTACAACCAAAATTGAATTACTACGATCATGAGAGATTCGAATAAAAAAAATTATTAGGAAACCATGTAAACAAGATAGTAGTAGTTTTTTCAGTTTTACTGCGGAGAAGAAAGACAGCTGGACATCGATGTCCTCCGCGCCCCCCAGCCTGGGGTGCACGAAACGCTGTCGTCACACAAGTAAGAGGGGGGCGAAAGGAAGAAGACAGCTGACATCAAATGTCCTTCACATTTGTAAATTCCAGCCTCCTCTTAGACCATGGTCAGAAGCTTTGACGATGACCTAGAGGAGGAGCTGAAAAGGTATTAACATTCTCAAAAATCCACCCATGGACATCGGCACATTCTTGTAGTCTTTCGCCACACTGTTGCAAACAGTTCTGCTGCCGTCCTGTCCATCATCTGATCTTGACACAGGCATTGTGAAGTAGGAGGCGTTACACTTTCTCCTTTACAACGCCCAAAAGGAAAAAAGGTCCATCGGAGTTATATCGGAGGGCGAGGAGGCCAAAAAAGGATGCAATCTCCCGATCCTCCTTCCTGGAAAAGTGTCATTAAGTGTCATTCATCACTTCACTGCAACGTTCACTGCAATCCTGCATTTGAAGGTACACCTCAGCCGTCACAGTTTCTTTCAAAAATACTGGCCCCCAATCACACCCGCTTGACATACCGCCCCCCAGACGGTTAAGCCCAGGTTCACAGCTCATTTGTTGAATGATACCATGATTTTTCCGGGAGAGTACCAGTACACAGTATGTGTCTTACGTGACGACCTGAGAGTGAAAAAACTGGCTTCGTCAGACCCAACTATCATTGTCAGATCTCTCTTCTGGGTCCAATTTCCCTCACAACAAAGCAAAAGCAAAAACTGCAGCGTCGGTTAGAATCCGGTCGAAGAAAGGTGTCTTGGTGGGTCGGTTTCAACTCAACTCAACATCACTCAACTCATCTCCATCTAGAGTGACGCTTATATGAAAATGTCCAACTCCAATGAGGCTTCTTCTTGACTTCTTCTTTCATATTTTGAACCTCTTGGGGCTCCTAGCTCCTCGTTCGTTTGATTGAAACTGATCGATTCGGTCCTGACTTACCTGCATTCTCTATTTCTCCGGTCTTTTCAAATTTATCTCGAATGCGATAAATAGCAAAACTTGATGGAGGATTGCTGTGAAAGCTGCATCTCTCTCCATTTCTTGCTTTTTCATTTCTTTGTTTTTTTTCCAAAATTCATAATCCAATCCATTTTCTTGACTTTCTTTTGCAAAACATGAAAAGATTCAGCATTGTTTAAAAAAACTTCAAGCTTCAAGTAATAATTAGCTTCAATCAAACTAAACATGTTGATTCAAAATCAAATTATTGAACATATCCATATTTAATGTTATCCATGGTAGATTTCAATATCTTGTCCATGAAAGATTTCCAAAATTCCTTTGCCATCCAGTAGCAAGGACTGCTCGAAGTCTATGGCTCAGCAGTGGTACTTCACTTCATACTCGATGATGTTCTGCTCATGATTGTATATCCATTCGATCCATTCAGGTGTAAAAATCGCAAAGAAACATCAAACATCAGAACATAGGAGGGCAAGAAAAAACTGTTAGCCTTGTATATGTTTGGTTGCATGCCATAGACATCATAGCATCATAGACAGGGGTGCATCAAGATTGGGTCTTGGGTTCACTCGGGTTTTGGGTAGTCTTGGGGGTGCCCAAGAACCTTGGGGTGCGGACCCAAGAGCTTGGGTACCTCCCAAGACTGAGAACCTAAGAGTAAAGAAATTGACCATGAATGATCATTTGCTCACTCGGAAAACAGAAAAAGCAATCTCTCCCTCTTTTAAGACAATAACAAGACAACGATGAAATTGGGAGAAAATAGATTGAAAATTAAAGATTAAAATAGATATAAGTGAAAGACCATAGTCTTTAACGACAACTTGTCTTGAAATATGGGATGGTCTTGTCTTTAACTTATATCTACTTTCATTTTCAATCGATTACCTTTTAATTTCATCGATGTCTTGCACATTAACATTTTCTGCCAATCCACTATAGTGTGACGTAACCATTCGTCCGCAAGTCAGGTCGCTCTTCAGCAATTTGATGATGAATGTTTAACTGTCAGGTTCCAAATCAAGTTTCTGCTGTCGTCAAATCTGAAGTAGAATCTCTTTGAGACGCAGCGTGGCCAAGACAAATAAATTATTCGTGAGAAATGAGCCTAATTTTCCAAGGTATATTCAAAAAGAAGTACCATCGTCGGATACATCAGCCGTAGTGAAAGTGTTCTCCAAAACTTCAATCCTCAACCACTTGGATTTACACATTATTTTGATCCTTTCTAATCAGAACAGGAACCGTGTAGATCTCGTCAGACCCGCAGATTCGCGGCATAGCCATGGATAGGATATACTGCATTCTCGGAAAGTCCAATCTTCAGCCTGGCTCGTGCTGCCGGTCGGACGAGATGATTCAACCACCTAACTGTTAACCTTCGCCGCGCTGGGGTACTTTTCCTAACGAATTTCACCCCTTGCTGATCTCCCAAACTATAATGCCAATTTAGTCAAACTGCGGGTGAATTGAAAAGGCATTGAAAAGGGATTCAGAAAAGCAGCATTATTTCAAAAGTCATCCCTGGGCTGAGGTGAAGGTCAAATGTCAAAAAACGACAATTTTTATCAAATTTCCATTATATCACTGTTTGAAATGGAAAATGACAAAAACCAATAAACCATACACTAATCGAAACGTGTGGTCAAGGTGGTTAATAAAATGATGATTAATAATTGCTATGAGATTACATCATTGTATTAGATGAAGTCAAAGGTCTTGAAACTGTTTGAAACTTTTAGTTCAACTCAAATAGTATTAAAAATCGAACACATTTTATTATCTAGCTTCTGCCGGTGAAGATACAACCCAGTTCGGTGAGCTTTTTATTCTGAATATTTTCAATAATTGCAGATTAGATGCAATCTAAAAAGCTCAAAAATAATTTCAAATTTCAGACATGAATACATGATAGGCCTAAGCAGATAATTTGAAATTTAAAACTTTGCGTTTGTGAATATCTCTATATTAATAGGAAGAATCCGTTATGTACAATCTCAATTTATTTGATAAAGAATTGATGCCGCAATATACATTGAGAGTGACTATACCGAAATCAAACAAAATATTCCAAACATTCATATTTTAAAATAGCTCTCACGCCAAAAATATCGTGCCAAATGTATCTTCCTTCAGTAAAAAGTTGCACAATACGTGATACTACCAGAAATCTGGTGGCCACAGCTTGCTTTGTTTAAAAGATATTCAAGTGTTTCGCCACGAGGGAGGGATGAAAAGCTCACCTCTTCAATAGGGCGAGGGTTAAGTCTCTAATATTCATCAATAAAGTGAAGCAATTGGATATTTCCAAATTGAACCAAAATTCTTTTTCTATCACTTCTTCAGAAATATGTCAGTACTTCATCCAAGTATTTATTGAAAATGAAGCACAAATAAAGTAACAGTTCATTTTTAAGGAAAGAACCATAGCAATCAGCAATAATGCGCTTGAATAATGAGTGAGGTGATTATTTGGTAATGATTTGTGGTGAGAATACATGTGTATGTTGCTCGCCAAGAGCTTTTCGCCCGACAGCTGACCATGAAAATAACCATGGATTTTTAAGAGATGAATTGAAGCTCAAACCGGACGCGGCGCGTCCAACAAAAATGCCTTTCAACACCGAGCCGCTTGGCGAAGGGCGGGAGACGGGAATGGAGAGGGAGGCAACTACAAATACCATGTCATTATGAACACTTCGTATTGCTAAATAATTAGCATATTCATATTCCTTGTGCTACTTGCATTCGAACGAGCCCAAACAAGACACCATAATATGAAACTTTCCCGAGATAGTTAAATGACGTACTCAGAAATCTCAGCTTATAGAATTTACATGAAATCAGGACCCTATTTCACTTATCGAAATTCTTAAGTCAAGCTTGATTTTGCATTTCATTCACTTATCATCTTATCTTAAAATCTTATACTTTTAGCTAAAGATCTTATCTTAAGATCTTATGTTTTTAGCTTATAATCTTATAAAGTTCACTTAAGTTATTGAGCTTTCCACTTATAATCTTATGTTCTAATTTCACTACTTATGTTACCCAGAGAAAACTTAAGAATGTTATTAGGAATGAAAATGTTGCCCTATGAATAAAATAAAAGGCTGGACATTACATATACTGGTCAATATAGTTTTGTCGCACAGTATTACTCACTTGATTTGGATGATGGCTGTCTATTTCTTGACGAGGCGAATCATCTTCGCTGTTTGACAACTGAGAAGGAAGAACGGGAATCTTCAACTTCCTGCAGATGTTGTGCAGAACACAACATGCAATAACCACTTTAGGCACCTTTGTTAGTTCTTATCGACCTGGCCGAAGAAGAACGTTAAACCGCTGTTTGAGGATACCAATTGTTTGCTCAACATTTTGACGTGCTGCGAGAATACGTCTCTGAAAAGTTCTTTGCCTGTCGCTCAACATAATAGCGAATGTAGAATCATAGGGAGTAAGTAGATACCATCGACATGGATAAGCGCTGTCACCGAGAAGCGATAAGTTTTCCTCTTTGATCAATTGTGGAACATCAGAATATTCCCACATTCGAGCGTCGTGTGTAGATCCAACGCAGGATACATCAGCGTGAATTATTTCATAATTAGCACCGCAAATAACTTGCGCATTTAGAGAATGGTATTGTTTTCTGTTAACAAAAACATGTTCGTGTGGATGAGATTTCGGACGCAGAATTCTAATGTGAGTTCCGTCAACAACACCAAGTATGTTAACGAGATGGTACTTCTCATTGAAATAATTCGCATGTCTTTCAGCAGAACGCCCTGTAGGCCACGATAACCACTCATTGATCATTGATGGAGAAGCGATGGCATCTATCACTGCCCAAACACACTGCCAAACCGTAGTAGTCGAACATTCTCCAAATCGACGTAAGTTCCATAATAGTTTCCGGTGCCAAGCCATTGAAGAGTAAGTAAGATGGCTGTCTCTTTAGATAATCCACGATTAGAATTATGGATGTCCCGTAAATTGACCTTTAAATGATCGATGAGTATGGAAGCATGGTGTCTTGAAAATCGAAATTCTTCATAGAACTGTGGGTCGCTCAAGTCCGGCATGAGACCTACACTTGTTTCATTACTTTCAAATTCAAGTAAAATATCAAGATCACTGAAGTCACGTGATGCACGAATAAGTCTCGGTAGACTATTCATTTTGTCTGATGAAGTGAGTAACGTCGTTTTGAAGACTTGCCAATAATGCGAATAACCATAGGTAGCCCTTTGTTATTTGTGAATAACTGGCTGACGTACAAGGGTGTAAGGCATTCGAATAATACAGTGATTGGCCCAAAACAACCGTGCGCGCTAGCGTAAATTTAACCGGCGCTTCAGTTATCTATATACTTGAGATATTGACGTCACGTGTGTCTTCTCTATTAAGGTTTGGGCATTGGTAACAAGTTTTCCAGTCACGCTTTCAAACTACGATCCGTCGTTATAATTCACGGAGCGCAATATGGTTGCAAAGAATTTTACCGACTCTCAAACCCTTCTTTTGATCAGCCTCCTTAAAGACAGGTATAATATCACCTACGGTTCATTTTCTGCAGACATTTCGAAAAGTGACAAAACTAGTGCATGGAATTATATAGAGGAAACTTTCGCATGTTCATTACTCAGTAATCAAAGCGCCGACGAATATGGGCATGAAAAGGTGAAGAAGAAGTGGGAAAATATTCTTCAAAAGTTACCAACGTATATCAAGGCAAAAGAGAAACATCAATCTTCTACTGGCAGCGAACCATTCCGAGAAAACGAAGAGCTAGAAAGGGCTCTCGACGTCGTGGGGAGAGATAACCCCAAATATTTCAAACCCGACTTCGCCATGTCGTCCACTTCTTTCATGGATCAGCTAACTGAAGAACTCGAGACTACAGCGGAAGCACCGACGCAGAATCCAACGATGTCTTCTGACTTCTCCACCCCGACTCCTCCACCGTTCAAGAAAGCGAGAATTGTAACGGCTGATCGTGTTCCGCAAGTCGCCTTCGCCAGCTACATTGAAACGGAAAGATCCCAAGTTATGCTGCAACACGAAAGTTACATGAAATATCTTTAAGTTCAGACTGAAGCACAAAATGCTAAAAAGGAATTCTATTTGCTGAAAAAAGAACTCTTACTGAAGAAGCACGATACATGTATGTAAGTGTTCTAATTTGAAGATTCAGTTACATTTGTGCATAAAATTCAATTCAATATATGAGAACATTGTTGGATAAATCTAGGTTATCATTTCGAATGGGTAGTCTTACAAGCAAGATGATTATCTAAATATTCATAAGATTATAAGATTTGGCTTATCTACTTAAGTTTGTCCATAAGATCTTAAGTGAACTAGAATGATAAGTGAAATAGGGCATGAGTCACTCATTAGAATATAAGACGATAAGATTATAAGATAAGATGATAAGTATAAGTCAATTCTTGTCATAAGTGAAATAGGCTCCAGATGCAACATTCGAAGCATCATGACTCGAAAATTATATCTAAACGACACATTCTCGAGGAAATGCAAAGACATTGCATTAGATTCAAGAGCGTGAGCAAAATGTGATGTAATCTGGTTTTCAGATCTGCAAGTTTCATCAGTCAAAAACAGATCGCTATGAATTGAAGTGTTGCTAGGGGCAGTCTATTTTAGAGCAATATCCGAGTAATTCTATGATGAGTCTTGGTCGACCAACAGTCTAGAAAATAGTCTCAATCTGAGAAGAGCACTGAGGATATGGCGACAAAAAGGCATTCCGTCCTGTTAATTTTCGCTAAGTAAATCCGAATCTGCAGAAATTATTCTCTCCAGTATCAAAATCTATAGGTGGTGGATGTCGCATGATTTGAGGGGATATCAGATCAGATATTTCACTGCCAATACTATTCATAAAAAAACCAAGTGGAATCAATCCTTTTGTCAAACTGTCAACACAGTTATAAGCTATATCGACTGTTGTCACGCACTGCGATGAGCATGAGCGATACAAGCGAGCATTTTCAAGGAGAAAAAATGGCTGCTGTTTGAAAAATTGATATCACCATTATCTTCTTCGTGAAATTTCCTTTTAATGAAATGTGTTTCAACTAAATTGATTAAGAATTCTGCAATCTGCGTCAAATAAACGATATGAAGCGTTTTGATGACCTCATCTCAATGCTTGAAGGAGTGGCGCACAATCAAAGACAGATGAAAGAGACCGGCATTGCTATAGTTAGCTTTTCCAATTTTGAGGGAAGTACGGTGTACGTTTGAGTGATTGACATTGCAAATTAATCGTTAGGAAATGAAGATTACCATAAACTACATAATTTTGCGAAAACTAATCATTTGATATTTCACATTTGTAAAGAATAGGGTTTTTATGGACACACGCATCATTTGCACCTTTTCATTCATAGGGTAACAACAGGGCACAGGTGACAGATCATGAAATAGAATTGACGCACGGATTGACATTGCTCACAAAACGACCTTTATTAACTTACATCGTCTATTCTATAGTAATCGGGAGTATCACTCTGTCGAAGATTATCAGACATGTTGAGAACAATAACATCTTCGTTTCCTATACTCGTTTTGCAGTAAATAAAATACCATTCATATCCAAATCCATTCATGAATTCGATTTCATGGTTGACAAAGTATGAAAGTGCACTGATAAGAGATTTTGATGTTCATTTGGTCAAATTGTCCTCACAGAAGGTCAGAATTGTCGGATGGCTATGCCGAAAGACGGACATTTCTCTGCACGAACATCTGGCAACGTGTGGTGTCAGGTTTCAGTGCGTGGGGGGAAGGGGGTAGAGCAAGCCGCGAGACGTCTTGGCGCGAGGTGGATTTTCCTATCTCGTAAACAAACCGCGCGTATTTACTGAACTTTTTTCTGAAATTACTTGGACGCGTGGTCCCACGTGTCACTATATTTGAGGCGAGAATGCATCTGTATTGTTCGCCAAGATCTTTTCACCCGACAGTAGTGTTTCGGGCTAAAACACAATCTCAAAGAAGTCAGCGATGTCCTTTAAAATTTAGCTGAAAGATTCCCACTAGGTTATGTATTTAGAGGAGATCAAGGCCAGGAAACTTTGGGAGGTCTGCAACGATTACATACAATGGTAACGCACTTGCATTCGTCAACAGATACACTGTCAAATATCACTGATCACTCGGTGAGTGAATTCAAATACATACAAGGCCTCAAGTCAGAGCTTATCCGGCTCCGAAATCCTGATTCTATGAGCTGTATTTGATCGCTGGGTGTGTCTCTCCATCTTTATAGGAGTTTGCTGACTAGTAGTGATACTACTAATATCTTCAGAATTATCTCCAGCATTGAAGTGACTCAGTAATGAGATAGCTATCTCTCCCTTTCTCATTGCAGTAGTCTCTTCAATTTCGAGATGCTTACACACACTCACACACGCCTATTGGACGAGCTTCAGTAATTGGGTTCCTGAGTGATAACTGCAATCACGTTTTCAATTGAGTGAGTCATTTTTTAAATTTGTCAACGAAATATTTATTAAAGACAAGTTAGTAATCACTTACATGGAGTAGTTAGGACTACTGAAGAAAATTATTTGGCCTTACTGGAAACGCTGACACCTATTGAATAGAAAAACAACATCAATGTTTATGTAACACTATATTCGCAACTTCTCCAGTTCAAAACAGATATACACCCATCAAATGCAGACATTCTTCAGACAAGGCGTGACAATAACGAAACAGTTTAAATATAGATTGTTTGATGACTTTTGTCCTGTATCATTTCTCTCAGCTGTTGCTCTTGCTGACGTACTCGGTGCTGCTTGATGGACAGTTGAAGTTGTGCCAAACATGTCTACGCAGGCATCTTAGTCTGAGGTCCAAACACCTTGTGGCAAAAAAAGATCACTAAAATAAGAACAATTATAGGCTTGAAGACTATAAAAACTAAAACGACGATATCACCGGATGACCTAAACGGTGTATATACAACGTTGAGGTTGAATGTAAAATTAGCGTATCCATCTCTATTCTCCGCCTGACAAGTCCACTCACCTTCATCAATAAAAAATACGTTGAAGATAGTCAAATATGAGGCATACTCAGTCACATTTGATTCATGAATCATCAGTGCGTTGGTTCTATTCGAAACCTTTTTGCCTCGTCTAAACCACGTGATATTAACAGCTTGACTAGACACAACCCCACAGACTAAAGTAAAGTCATCCCCTGATTCAACCGGTTTTTCTGAGACTTTATTGATAATTATAGGTTTTGGCATTGGTACATAACACATGAAGTCATCCGTTTCTAAATGAAACAGATTCTGTGAAGCCAGCGTTGATGGATATGAACATAGTGATTTACTGTGCTGCTCCCCTTTCCTCTTCCATTTCGATAACCATCTCAAATGACAATCACAATTCAGTTTATTTCTCTCAAGATGTAAGTCTCTTAGGGCAGTAAGATTAACACTTGCATTTTTATGAAGTGTAGATAAATTATTGGAACTTAGATCAAGATGCTCTAGTTTATTTAACCCTTTGAAAGCATTAGCTTCAATTGCGAGTGTCATCAGTGTTGAAGATGCTACAAAGAGCTTTTTAATACCTGGCAAGAAACGGAAGAACTCACTCGGAATCACTTTTACTGGGCAACGGATGAAGGTCAAAATCATTAAAGACTTCAGTGGTCGAAATACTTCTGCAGTTAGCCCGCTGTCAAAATATAATGGACAAGCAAAAAATTCCAGTCTAAGAAGTCCATACAGACCAGAAAATGCACCTGTCTCAATTTTGGTGACTCCAGCACGCATAAATTTCACGAATTGCAATCTTGATTTTTGCCAACTCTTGAATGCACCATTTTTCAGAATAGATAGATTATTTCTACCTTGAAAATCCAATACAAAAGTCCAACGAAGAGAAGAGTTATATTCGGGAATTGATTTCAAGTCCGTGTTGTGGCATTGATAAACATTTTTATTTAATTGCGCACACTTCTTTGAATGACAGACATGAATTGAAATGCATAGCAGGATCCAAATCATCATTTTTAATGAGAAATTGATTGAGCCAACCATTCTGCTTCTAGCATCTAAAACGAGAAATGAAGCTAATGAATTTCCTCAAAGCCACTAGAGCAAGTTGTAATTAAAGATTAAACTTCTGAATCAGAATCAAACTCAAACACTTCAAATTTAATCCTATTTTACCAACGCGATTTTGAACCCTGAGAACACTGCGGGAAGAGGGTTTCCTGGATCCCTGGTTTTGATGTTTGCATGAATCAATCGCTCCTAGGATTACTCCACAGCGCAAACGGTGTATGCTCGTTCCAAGTGATGGGATCAGTTTTCACCAACTCGCGACCATCTTGCTGTCATGAATCGCAATTCAACATTTGAATCCCTTTATTCAAAACAATGTTGTTCTAAGTATCTAGCCAAACGATGCATTTTGATTAGTTATCGCATGAAAACTGCCTTGAGAGAATGATGTTGGGCGCATGCTTGGTTGCATAGGTAAAGTGAAGAGGCGTTGAACACAACTTAAATGGAAATATTTTAATAGTTTTATCAGTTACACATTGAGCAGAAAGATTACAGTAGCTGCTCATTCAAATTAAAGAATGCGCCAAATGCTTTGTCGGTCATGATAATCTGTCTATTTTTGATTTCGGATCTTCTATTTTTGGCAAATACTGGCAGTATTGTTCAGAAAGCTATTATGAGTACTGGCTTAAGTATGACGTATTGTCATTATTTACATACATGTTATTATCTACATGTGCCTTTATGGTCGTTGTCGATGCTCGTGTACGTTAACGCCAGTGTTATTCTCGGTTGGATTATAGTGCATCATTCAACCATTCATCATCATGATTTGTATCAAAGTGATCGCCATATTCTGCTTTTTCCAACGGTGTAAAAACCATCTAGCGGTGTTAATTATCCTGTGAGTCATTACCCCGAATTTGGGTCAGTCTGAGCATGCGCAGATCTGAATGCATCGCCACGGATAAACGTGTCAGTTGTTTTTATTACTGTCTCGACCAAAGATATTTAATTGTTTAAAAGGGCTAGATGAGAAATAGATGCCTAAATTTCAACCCATTTTAGTACGGTCCTTATCGATGCCTAAAAAGCCATTGCGGCAATGGTGCAAAATTGCTGCTTTTGCGGCTGTGCGACGTACGATGCGACAAAAAGTCTTGGAAATGGCGTATGATATAATGCATAATTCACTGATATTACATGGTAAGTTTCAATAACATTCATTCAGTAGCTTCTCTGAAAAAAATTGTTGAAGATGAGAGCGGTAATACAGCAATTTAATGCAGTACTATCAATCCAAGTGGAAGAAAAAATATTCACATGAAGACTGACAGGTTTCTATTCATAAACACTCAACTCCCTCTGCAGAATTCATGAGTATTAACAATTTCAGTGAGAATCCGAATATTACACTGAGGAATTGGCTATTAATAAGGCTCACCCATGCCAGAGTGAAACTACAATATCTATGTATTGCAAAAAATTGACAGAGGGCATTTTAGGACCAACTGGAATCGATCATCGCATGTCTTTCAATGTCAAAGATATTGTCAATGTGCATTGTATGACATCCGTATAGCATATGTTGCTTGGTTTTATTTGCTTAAGCCAATTTTATATCAAATTTTCTGATACATGATCAAATTTTTTTCTGTTGTATGATGTAATTTCTTACACAAAATTACATATACACGTTAGATTATTGCCAAGCTTAGCAATCGCGTCTGGTTTTCATTTGTATTGTTCCTGTGTAATATGTGCTCTTCAGATATAATAATCAACTGACATAAAATAATGCATTTAAGTCTATTGAAAGAATTGTATCAGCAGCACTTTTATTTACAACTGCGTTTTGCAAAACATCTGAAAAGTAGAATGCTAGACTAGGGCCCACTAGTTGCAATTTGGACGTTGTTTTTAGACATATACGGGACATATATAAAAATTTCTTGATTTATTAATAAAATGAGTTTTACTTCTGTAATTACTAAAAAAAGGCAATGAAAAAGAATATTCGTTGATCGCTGACAAACATTTTCAAATTCATGCAATATCAGTTGATTTTCTCTGCATTCGTTGCACTCAAGGTGGCAAAACATGTCTATTTCATATCTAGCCCTTTATAATATTAAATATTAATTGCCTTATTTGCCTCGTAGTATGCGGCGAGCACATCACAAATATCAACATGTACATAGTTGAAGATACATCGATCAGGAACATTATTTAAACAAATGAAGAAGAGCATCTGCTTGTCTTGGTCCTCGGTCGACGTATGTTACTGTGAATTTTTCTCGTATTTCTAGTAAGTTCACGAAGCTCAAAGAACTGTCTTAGAGGATGCTCAGAGTGTTTTGACCAGGGATGTGGAGTCGGAGTCGGAGTCCTATCATTTTTGTTGGAGTCGGAGTCCGGACTCCGGCCTATAACTAGACCCGAAATATAATACAAACAAATTATTTATCCTCGTGCATAGTTGTCACTGTCTTGCTTTCTGTCAAATGTCAACTGTCAACTTTCTCCGTCAAACAAAAGTACAGAGACAGCAGTGCATGCAAAGCTTGTAATAGTTGAGGAAATGAACCGTGATAGTGAAATAAGGATTGTCTTTTCACTCGGTGATTTGGTAGAGAAGACAAGCCTTCCTTGCCCCGATCACACTTGCGCACTAAGGGTCACATCAGAGACAAAAATGAAATCATGCTAGTTTATTTGAGAACATACCTCTCACCCTCACGTTAATCGTGTATGTGATCTCTCCTCCAAAGCGCATATTAAAATCGAAAGTGTACTCATATTTTAAGGAGAAAGATGTGGGATTTTCCTGCCTGGTAGAGACTGGAGAAAAACCGTGTGAAGCCCACATCAAAAAGATGGGAGGAGCGGAGTCGTATGCATCCAACTTAAAGCGACATTTGATAAACCTTCATCGATAATGATTGATAATTGATACAGCAATGATCACTTAAAATAGGTTCAGCTAAGCCTATAATGATCTATGATGTAGGTTATCGGTTTGTTTTTTTAAAAAAACTGGTCTTTATATACTTGCCACCCGGAGTCGGAGTCGGAATCCTATCAAAATGATAGCACTCCGCATCCCTGGTTTTGACACTTTATTGAGTAGTCTGCATATATTGTCACCTGCATAAAATAACGCGATCTGCCAATGATCTTCACCAATGACTTTTGCCAATGAAATTCGCCCTCCTTTCACATTGTTGAGTCTTTTGCGTAAATACCCTGGGATGTTATAAAAAGCAGAAAAAGGATAAAATAAAATTGGACGATTAAAACTAGTATATACAGTTTCAGGCACATCGCATGGACAGTTGATGCGCTTGAGATTAATAAGCAAATGCAATCTTTTTTCGATGCTCGTTTGATGATGTAATTGACATGCGTGCACCATCTCATATCACGGTATAGATGACAACCGAGAAGCAACAGAGAATCACTACTTCGTAAGACATTGTTATCAATAGAAACAGGAGTCGTAGCTAGATTCTTGCGGGTGATTACATCCATTATAAAGCACTTAGAGAAATTCAGCTCGAGACCGCTGTTTCTCGACCAAATCACTACATTATTATCGATCTCATCCTGCAGCTTGTCTTCACTTTGATTTCGTATACAATGTAGACCAGTCAGATCGCCTGTATATTTTGCAAAAGTAGAGTTCTAGCAAACTGATGACAAAGACTCCATCACAAGACAAAACAGCACAGGCTCGATGACGCTCTCGTGGGCCACATCACTTGGAACACGAACCCAAGATGAGTCCTCTCCGTGTAAAGAAACTCTTTGAGAGCGACAAGACAAGTAGCTTGACATCCAGGTAGTCAGTTGGAAAGGCACCTAGCTTGCATCGAGTACGCGATTCCAAAATAGACGCATGTAGTAGCTCGTCAAAAGCCTTAGAAATGTCCAAAGTTGCCACCCAAACGCCAACAGAGGTGTTATCTAAATATTTATGGATATACAGATAAATCGTAATCAAGTCCACACTCATCCCTCTGCCAACCCCTGACACTTTCGCGAATTGACTTGAACAAATATTGCTTTGGATGGATAGGACCAAACACTTGGTGCACACCAATTTTAGAGAGTTTGATATTCGCTCATTTGAGAAGGCGCTCATTGCGAATGATTTCACATCAGGGTTCCGCAAACTTCGAAGCCTTTCCGGCCAAATTCAAGTAAATATATTTCGTTCCGGCCGCATTGTCGTATTATCATAGTCTATATACGCAAAATTGTATCAAAACTGTCATTTTATTTGTTGACCCCCTTCCGGCCTTAACCGGCCACACATCATGCGTCAGCCGGCCGCATGCGATCGCAAAAAAACCGAGCTTGCAGAACACTGTTTTGCATTATTATATTCACTTGATGACACTGATTCGAAATGTGAACATTTTGCCACTGTGATAGAGAATGCGATGGAGGAAATTCCTCGGAAACCTATTTTGTTCAATAATACTGACGCTCCATGGATGATACTACTGATAAAAGATCCAATTGACCGCCGCCGGGAAGCTTGCCGATCCCGCCGATGAGATGTCTATAATTCACTGAAGACGAAGTCAGACGGGAAATTTTCCGAGCAAAAAAACCGATACGGTAGGGTATCTTTGATTGTTTAAGGTTTGTGGTTTTTCGTAAATATAGGACATCCAACCTCTTCTCGATGCGATGCTTCGATGGAGTATCTTTGACTGTTTAAGCTTTGTGGTTTTTTGTAAATATAGAAGATCCTGCCTCTTCTCGATCCAAGGTTTCGACTAAATCCAATTTCTCAACAGTCTTAATCAGAACTTCTGCAAAGTCATGACTCACGCAAGTGTCTTCCCTAATGTAAAGGGTGGTTCATGCGACGGATGGCTTCCTCGGATTAACGTAGAAGATATTTGGCTCATGCTATCTAAGCTTCCTATAAAATCCACAGGCAGTGATGGTATTCTGTTCTTGATTTATAAAAAATGCGCCATAATTCTTGCCATAATTATAATTATTTTCTGGAAAACTAGAAAGGATATCAGACAGAAACTTTAGGACGATGGACAATTTTCTTGGGTTAACGAAAAACGTTATAGACCTGTTCCTGATATTGGTCAATGCGGTTGATCATTTGATCAAATGGTGCCTCATTCTTTTATACGCTTAACATTTCGTTGCAAACTGCAGTGCATATGATCGAAAACAAACACTGTTGCTTTATACTTGATCGAGTTGGAGCGAGACAATTAGGTCATCTACTTTCCCCTTTTATTTTTTGTTGTGTTTTAGACGTCTGGCGTGCTCTTGCCTCCACAATGCATTCTCGCTCACAGTGTTTGCAAAACAGGGGTATGCATAAGTCATGACAGACCAGATCAATGAGCGATAAACATGTAACATGACGTCTTTGGGACAATTGGCTCTTCTCAAATTTCGCAAGACTGGGGCAAGTACATGAGAGAAATCCTTAAAAATCCAGTAGGGAATTCCATCAGACATTCAACTTCGTCTGAAGACAAAGTGAGAGGACACGACGGAAGTTGGTCTAACTGAGGGCGCAACTCAGATAGTGAGTCCATCAAAGAGCTTCAAGGAGTTTGCTGGACCGAAGTGAAGAAATCACTGAGTTGTTCAACTGACATACCATGATCGAAGGACTGTAAACCAGTAGATATTCTACTGGCAGAATTGATGATTTTCCAATCGACTCTGGAGGTAACTCGGCGAATGGATGAAACATAGTGCTGCTTGAGATGTTTGATATGGTTGGATACTTCATCTCGGAGCCGTTCGTATTTCAATTTCTTTCCTGCGTGAAATGCCTTGTCACGTCTATTTATCAATAATTTCAGTGATGGCTTCATCCAAGGAGGCTCAATAGAGCGGAATCTGACAGTTCTTAAAGGCAAGCACCAGTTGACAAGGCTGCTGATGCCATCTTGGAGGATCGATGCTTGTTCATCGACTCCCTTCGGATGAATTCAATAGAGACACCCAATCAATAGAGTTCACTGATTCAGCAAAATGAGCCATGCCATATTTCGTAATTTTTCGGACAGATATCTTTTTTGAAATAGCCGTCCTGGACTTACTGGGCCTCCAAACCACCGCGGCGTGATCAGAATGCCCAAAACGTGGTAGAAGCGTTGCCTTTGGAGCATTAACCGTGGTAGCATAGATTTGGTCTAGAGTACGGTTCGCTCTGGTAGGTTCATCCACACATGGAGACAGTCCGGCTAACTGGCAGAACAAGTCGCCAACACGAATGAAATCGTTGAAATCTCCACATATGATTGTGTTTCTAACATTTAAATTGATTTGAGAGAAATCCATGATATCCAAAATAATGTATAAAGCATCATTGTTCTTCCTAAATCATTCCAAAAAGGATGATAAACTCCGATAACAAGAGCGGAACATGACTCCAAAAATAATGGTAGAATTTCGGTTTGACAAGTCTCGAGGGATGGAACATGACTGGTTTTGATCAACCTGCACGACATATCACTGCGAATATAGCACATGACTCCTCCATACCGATTTCGATCATTTCGGTAACAAGCAAAATTGGATATATCGATAGAATGGTCAGGTACGTCGTCATCTAGCCAGGTCTCCGTGAACATGGCAATGTCAGTCTTGGAGGAATGGACACGATGTTGTACCTGTCGAAATGTTGTTCAATGATCTTAGATTTGCCAATAAAATAGAAGGGATTCGTGGAGGCAATTTGCGAGAAACGCGGTTTCTAGTATGACGAGATAATGTCACCGGACGAAGACATGGTTTACGAGTCATTGATTCTGTATAGTTGAAACCGCAACCATATTGCGGACGTCGAGTAACAATGGTTGTGATATGCTGAATGTAGATGCCGAAGTACTTAAGCCGACGTTTGACAATTCTGGGCACACAAGGACACTCAAGAGGTCGTAGTTGGTGGAGAAAGGCACTTGAATATCTATGGTGCATGATTATCAGTCGGATCGATAGACATTGATCGACGCACTACGGTCATCTGCCAAGTACAGTTGCAACACAGTTCGTTCTGACGCGAGAGTGCTAGCAAATCCGACCAGCTGCGACCAGCGCATATGATCGATCATGTCTGCGCCACGTCGTTTGAGAGCAGGAGAGCTCTGAACCTCATCTTCAACATGGAAAATGAAGGTGCTACTGAAGCCATTTAGAATGCCGAATTATACATGGAGCAAGACGAATTCTATGATGATCATGAACCAGATAAAGCCATTGAGGATGACGATGATATTCCTTTCATGAGTGAAAATGATTCTGAAGATGACAGTGACAATGATCAAGGTTCCTGAAACAGAAAACTTTGAAATCGGGAGGATAACGTATTCTGTTCGTCCATTTGAGCCGCGACGAATGCGGAGGAATGCTCTTCATTTCAATTCTCCTGCTAAAGTTAATCCATAATCTGAGTGTGAGGCATTTCAAGTTTTTATGACGAATGACATTTTGCTGCAGATTCAGCGTTACACGAATAGAAAAGTCATCGAACTTCGTCGTCTTACATCATCGACGTATGGATTTATGTCTACGTTTTCTTACGACGAAATAAAGGCATGTATTGAAATTGTTTTGTACGCCGGTGTTGCTCTCGACAATTTTACAGCAGTCGAAGATTTGTGGAATCCAGTTGAAGGTAAGCCTCTCTATAAAGCCACCATGTCAATCAACTGATTTCAGTTTTTCCTGTGCACCGTTCGTTTTGATAATTTTAGAAACCGCATTGAAAGGTGACATGAAAATAGATTAACTGCGGTCAGTGAGGTATGGCAGTTCTTTATCAAGTTCCTAAGAAAATATTATGTGCCAAATGCGGTATTGACCGTAGATGAGCAACTGCTTGGCTATCGTGAACAGATTGCTGGCCGTACATATTTACCATCTAAGCCTAGAAAGTATGGCCCTAAGATTTTCTGGCGGTGCGAGACCGAAAGCGGCTGCGCACTCAAAGCTGAAGTGCATACAGGTGACGTCAAGGTGAACCAAATCACAGGGGCTTGCGAAAGATGTCGTTATGAAACTCTCTGAGCCATTTTATCAGGAAGAGAAATAGTAACAGACAATTTTTTTGCTTCACATGGTTTGGCAGTCTCTCTTCTTGAAGAGGATCTTACATTCCTTGGCACTCTTCGACCGAATAGATTTGAGATCCAAGATGTATTGCAAGACAAAAACAGATAAATCGAACCTACAAAATTTTTATATGACCATGATTATAAAATCATGCTTGCGTCTTATATTTCAAAGCGCAATAAAAATGTTGTACTTTTGAGCTCCTCACATGCAGGAAGCACTGTATATTTCTGACTATGCAAATAAGCCTGACGTTATCATGGACTATAACGCAGGAAGGAAAGACATAGATCAATTTGATCAGAATATTGAACAATTCTGTTGTCGTTGTAAGAGTGTTAGATGGCCACTATTGTTTTTCTATACTTGACGTTTCTGCTTTTAATGCTTACCTGATCATAAATAAACGGCTATTCTAAGTCAAGGAAACAATTTCTCATAGCCCTGACAAAGCAGTTGGTATATACTTGTGTACGGTCTAGACTTTGTCGCAACATGCATTTGCCAAAGTCTTCCAAGGAAGCAGCTGGCTTTTGCTGGGTTTTCTTCCCGAGTTTGTTCTGTCAGATCTTCAACAACAGCGCAATAAATTCGGAAGATGCGATATTTGTTCCAAAGTGTGTCGCTACCATTGTGATTCGTGTCAAAAACCAACATGGCCATCACACCGGCGTGTGATCAAGAAATGTTTTTGTCCTACTTGCTAGACAGCAAATTAAATTTTTTGTTTATATTTTCCTATCCCAACAGTCCATTATTGTCCAGGGTATTTGTGATTCTGTGTTCGATGCTTATTAAATAATAACAGAAATGATGAACTGTTATGTTGTTACGAAATCGAGAACATGCACATTTTGAGTGCGTGATCTATACAGGTGGTAATATCAGGCCTACAATAGATAAGATACGAAATGCTTTTAGGAATAGACTCGAAATTTTTGACGTCCAATTTCAGACAAACCTCATGAATTTTCTTAAATCAAAACACAGACAATGAAGCTGAGAATTCTAGAAATGCATATGAAAAACTTTTGCAACAAAATGTTACACGCATAAGGATGAGGCTCCCTCATTTGCGCATGAGGATGAGGGTTAGCAAATTTAGGTGACAAGCCTACTGCCGAGGTTTTGTTGTGCGGTTTGCTTTTTATAATGCGCACTACGATGTTCTCCTCGTGATTGACTTGGCAGCAGTGAGGGCACGCCGAAACTGATTTTCATCTTACATGCAGTTTTTGAAATCTCACTGTTTTTCAAATAAGTTTCTAGAGTCGCATTTTCTAGCATATATGAATGTTGTAAGATTTGTGTATATTCTTAACCTCTATCCTAGAATTATTCCGTATCTTAAATGAATTATTGCGAAAATAAATGAATTACTGCTCAATTTTTTCCATAAGCTTGCAAAATGTATCGTTCAAATGCGAATAATTACCTGATCAGAGATCAAATTGGATTTATTCATCTTGTGAAGGAAGCCCAAAAAACTAGTTGATCTTACTAGATTTCTCGAGGCGAATTTCGCCTGACGATAGCCGGCTGTGCTGGCTGAAAGGCCTCGCAATAAAAATCGAGAAATCTAGTAAGATCAACTAGTTTTTTGGGCTTCCTTCACAAGATGAATAGAAACCCAGGCCCACTTTTTCCTGAAATCAAATTGGATAGAAATTGATCAAAATCAGTAGACTATCTGTGCGCTTCATAGAGAACTCTTGTTTATCCGGAGTACCGACAGACCTACCGCACTTATGATACAACGAAATCGAGAAGTCGAATGATGTCCAACGCTCTATGTTGACCAGCTGCAGAGACTTTTTAATGTTAGCATCTGGACAGGAAGCTTGTTGAGAGTATACACCTGAGGCTAGTCATCCATCGTATAGTCATGGGCTTTTAAATGGTATCTCCTGGACATGAAATTAAATTCGGTGTTTACATCCGGCAGTCATGCCTAAATCATTGGCTGAGTCCAGCTCTTCTAACTTAAACATGCACTTTCGCAATTTTCACCAATAACTACCTGGACGGAATTGTAGATATACTGTGCATTGCATTATGGGACCACTGATCTAATTATGAATTATCATTTCACCACTGTCACTAATAGCCATACTATAACTCGACTCTGCCAACTATAACATCATTTCGTGAAGAGTTATAGTCCTGCAGCCAGAACGAGTTACTGTATGGAACGAGGCCGAAAATGAGACTTTCACGTAATGATCTACACCCTGTGTGCCTACTACGAATCGGCACGTCTGCCGAGTTCTAGTGAGTTCCTCTTCTTGTCGGAAAAGATCAAAGAAAAATACATGTAAATACAATTGGACGCAGATTGCAGGTTTTGGTTTAAATGAAATTTTGTATGTTTTCTCTGATTAAACAAAAAGTACTAAGCCTAGAGTCATAATATTTGGCATGAAATGTCTTCAGGTCATTTCCTTTCATTTTCATGCACCCCTGTCTATATAGCGAAATGCATTTAGATTTGGCAAGCCTCTTAATGTCGGCTCACACAAACACAAGCGATTTTACCCACATTCAACTACATTCTCATACATGACCGATTAGATGTACGATAAAGGCACATGCGCATCATAGGAAATGACCTGAAGACATTCCATGCCAAAAATTATGACTCTGGGCTTAGCATTTTTCGTTTAATCAGAGAACTCGGCAGACGTGCCGATTCGTAGTAGACATAGGATGTTCGTCATTCTGTGGGAGTGTCACTTTGGGCCTCGTTCCCTGCAGAAACTCGCTCAGGCTGCCACACTATTATAATGAATAAAAAACCGATTATAACAGAATTAGAGGAACACTCTGACGAATGGAATTGAAACAATTGAAATTTGGATGAAACGCATGAAACGCGCGCATGAATGAAATCCTTGTGTCAATATGAAAAGTGGAGATTATCTAGCACCGGTGTACATTGTGGTAATTATTGAATATTGTCATCATAAATACCGAATCACGATGGATACAAAATTACAATGAAATAACTCATTAAAATCAGCTCATTGCACCTGCATTGTGAAATATTCATTAAGTGCGCGGCTGATTCATGCTGCCATCTTCTTTGCCTTTGAATCTTTCTCGGTGACAGTGATGCAGTGATAGTAGTCGATGTAAAAAGTGCCTTTTGACAATTTTTTGATATCGCTTTTTCAGACTCATTGTCTTGCATATATATATATACTCTACACAATATTTTTCAACATCAACTTTGAAATAGTGTTCGTGACAAATGCATTAGGACTCTTCTCCGGTTCGTTGCGAATGATGTCTCACCATTAGAATAATTGAAATTATCCAAACTAATTGATTACTTCAGAAAAAGTAAGATAAATCGATCCTGAGCATTTGGCAGAAACTTTACTATTCAAAATTATGATGTCGATTGATAAAGCATATTTAGTCATCATGTTTCAAACTTGAGCACAAATTGAATGCTAGAATGCAAAGTGAAATGCAATTCAAAGTAAGAATGCAATTCATAGAACCTTTAAGCTTCTGCAAAACAAGAAAAGCATGGTGCTGAACCCATATGGGATATGATAATTCATATTTGATTCAAATTAACCAATGCTTGAAAGGTAAGGCAACGAAGGTCAATTCCAGGTTAAGTTGGTTTGCAATAGACACTGTCACTTGATGTTAGTGTAAATAAAATAATCGAAAATATGTAGTATTTTTTCTAACGACACTGATGTAGGCTACAGTAATTTGAAATTCACTTGAAGCTGTGTTATTATAGCAACAGTATTATATTTTGCTGACGCATTGCTTTAGCATCACTTACCACTTCTTTCAATGAAATCCAAGTGTGAAAAAGTTTTTTTTCTATTCTTCTCACATCCTGCTCTTAAAAGACTATATTTTTATCAAATTAAGTAATCCTGTTGTCGATGAATCACACCTCTTCGTTTGATGGTCGATGGACTTCAAATGGCACAGGCACATTTCCTCTGAGCTACTGCACATAATATCGTAATTCAAACTTCACATGTAAATGTGGCAAGGAAGCCTTAGATGGCTATGTTGCTTAGATGTCGCTGTCTAGGGTTCCGTGATGTTTCAACATATACATACAAATATCTAGATCTCGTTGGTTCAAGCATAGACTTCTAAATTTCTGTGGAAAGATAGACTTCCTACAAATCGGTCTGTTACATGATCAGGCCAACAAGCCAAAATTAAGTAGGCTGCCTTACAAATAGACTGTCATTAAGCGTTATCAAAATTTGCCAGCACAATGCATTTCAGGCACAGTATGTATGTATATGAATGTACATTAGGAGTTAGGACACAAGGCCTACATGCCCATGCGTAAAACTCATGTGCTACACCTTCTCATACACTTGTCACTGCTGTGTGCGGTCGTATTTCTGTCTGTCTCCGTTAGTTTTGTGTTTTGATAGTTGTATCGCCCATTAGTGATCCGATTTACTTGGAATTTGATATCATTGCCATTGTCTTGAAGTTTTGGATCTTTTTATGATATCGTGGATCTGCGTTTCCTCTGTATTTTCGTGATATTTCAGTTTTTTCCGTATTTTTGCCCCAATGAGCTTCGATTGAGATTCACTCATAAATTGTCATTTCTATCAGTTGGTGTCCGCTGCATAATTGGATTTCCTCGCTTTCTATTGTCCAAGTCGATATCTGTGTAGAATCTGCACGTGTGATTTCGTCATCGATCTTAGGGCGCATGTTGTCTGCTTGTAGCGGCCGGTATTGTCGGTTGTCATTGCCAATCAGCTGTTATTTTCTCTTGATCGGGACGAGGCTCTCGCCAAATTTTCATTAATTATCGATTTTTTGTGCGTGCTCGTGACGATCAAGCATTCGCGTGTCAAACGTCATAATCATCTGTACTTGTGACGATTTTCCAATGCTAGAAACACGTAAGAACAGCATGGAGGAATCCCGTCTTCGTGACATCGTAAGAGAAGAAATGAAGCTAGTATTCCAAGAAGAAATGAAAGCAGTCTTCGATAGAATTAACAAAGAAATGACTGAAATAAGAGTTTTGCTACAGAATAAGCTTGCTACATTCAAAAGTGATATGAGAGCAGAAGTTAAGTCTTTGATTTCCAATGAGGTTAGAGCTCTGAATAGTGCAGTGGAAATACAAAGCTCGGAAGTGGAACGTTTAAAAAAGTATTTATTTGAAAAAGAACAATAAAAGTTGATTGATACAAGACGACAACTATCTTGTAACTTCGTGATAAGCGGGATTTTTGAGCAGCAGAATGAAACTGAGCAAAATTTAAAACAGTCCGTTCAAGACATTTTGGATGATATTGATGCAACTCATGTTGAAATAACTTCTGTTGGAAGAATAGGAAAGTTAATCAATGGTAAATCCAGAATAGTCAAAGTCTCCACCAATCATCACAGTGAAAGGAATCTGGTTCTCCGTAACAGCAAAAAATTGAAACAAGAATGTGTTCATAAATCCTGATCGATGCTTGATTGATAGGAGAGAGAACATAAGATTGAGAGATACCGTAAAATCTCTCAGATCCCAATTTCCTGGAAAGAAAGTTGTCTTGTATAAAAGGAAAGTATTGGTCGATGGTAATGTGGTCGACTATGAGCAACCATTGAATCATATTTTCGGTGCCTTTTGACAATCCATATCGGAGAACCAACGTAAAGCTAAACATGCAAACACTGACAATTCAGATAACATGATTAAGCCTGTTATTTTACCATCTTTTTGCACCATCAACGCCAGATCAATCGAGAATAAAGTCGATGAACTTTCCATCCTTTTGAAGAAAGATCCTTTCAACATAATATGTCTAACAGAAACCTGGCTTGACGAAACGGTTGACTCCAATTTCCTATCTGTTACTGGTTATTGCGTTCACCGAACTGATCGGGAAGGTTCGAGGAAAGGCGGTGGCCTTTGCTGTCTTGTCCACAGATAATTTGATTCAATTGTACTCAAAAGTGTTACCAACAACAATGACTTTGAGCTTTTGTTAGTAAGAGTTTCCCACAAAGCTTTTCGATGTATTGTAGTCTTATTGTATTTTCCTCACGGCAGGTCTTTGAATATTGACAAGCATCGGAATGTATGTGATGAAATAACTTCAATCATTGATACAGAGCTGCTGCGATTTGTATGCTATCCCGTTTTTATGATTGAAGACTTTAATAGATTGAACACGGAGACATTTGAGTGTAATTTTTGTATAACTAATGTTGTTGATAAACCCACACGTAATGGCGCCACGCTTGATTTGACTTTTGTTCCAGACAACTATGTTTCTCATTATTTTCCATGTAAAACTTTGCCACAGCTCTAGTGATCATGGTATTGTTTTCATCAAGCCAAAACAAGAAATATTGTTGGAGGAAGAATTTGTAAAAGTAATTGATTTTCGTCAATCACATGTTGATGTTGTGGCCAGCTTTCTGGATGATGTTAATTGGACATATTTTTATGAAAGCAGTGATATCAATGAATTTTGTAGAGTTTTTTATGAAAAATTGAGAATAAGCATTGAATTGTTTCCATCCGAGTATGTTAAGCGCACTGCAAAAGATCCACCTTGGATGACCAATGTTATTACAGCACTGATCAACAAGAGATATAAAGCATACAGAGAAAAGGATTGGTTTTTATACAATCACTACAAAGACAAAGTAAAAAAACAATACTTGATGCAAAGCGAGCTTGGGGTAATCGACTTTTAAGTAAGGGTTGCTCTGTTTGGGACATTTACAAGGTGACTAAAGTTGATATGGCTGGAATCCATAGAATTGATAGATTTGGAATCCATTCTTGAAGAAATTAAAACCAATGTCCTTTCGCAATTTCAAAAAGTAGGCAATTCAAATCACATTTTTCCCCAGAAGTATCCATTCATTGTACCTTTTCAATTCGATGAAGTTGAGGTGTGCTCGCTTTTAAAACGAGTTAGTCCACGAAAAGCTTGCGGATCGGATCATGTGCCTTCCCTGATATGGCCCAAACTTGCTGAAAACCTGGCTAAGCCCCTCACGATGCTTTTTAATTTGTGCATGGAAATCGCAGATTTGCCTCAAGAGTGGAAGGACGCTGATGCCATCCCGCTTCCTAAAACATCACCACCACGCATCACCGATATTCGTCCAATTTCTCTTCTGCCAATACCGGAAAGAATTTTTGAGAAATGTCTACTAAAGAGATTCAGAACAGACTTATCGCGCTATGACAACAGTCAGTTTGGTTATAGACCCAAGAGCTCAACGACAGCCTTAATTGAAATCGAGGACTACATATCAAGGCACCTACAGAATCGTGAGATAGAAGCTTGTCAAATGGTCTGAGTTGATCTCATGAGGGATATGATAAAATTTCCCACGAAATTCTTATTCAAAAGATGATCCGCGACAATTTCAGTATTTTCCTGATATCCTTCGTACAGAACTATATCACATCGCGCCGAATGAGGGTAAAATGGAAAGACAGATGATCTTCTTTTGGCCAGGTTCACAGTGGGATCCCACAGGGATCATCATTTGGCTCACTTATTTTTAACTACTTCATGTCTGATCTCGTGATTTCTCCAAAAACAGACTTGCTACTGGCTAAATATGCCGATGACCTATTCTTAATTGGCAGCATTAAAAATATCATCAATCGTCTGACCTCTTCTCTGGTTATAATGAAGTCATCCGTTGGACTCGAGAAAATAGTATGCCAATTCAGGTTCAAAAATGCCAACAGACCTTTTATACATTCAACAAAAGCTTCAAGGAGATCGACTACCAAATTCCGAACATTCCACTGAAAGTAGAAGTGACTATTCTTGGTGTAACTTTTGACAAGAGACTGAGATGGACCAGTCATTGTAACCGCATTTGTGAGCGTGTTTCTTCACGCCTTTTTGTACTACGTCAACTTCGTTGTTACCTGCCAAAAGACCAGCTCATTATTGTATATAATTGTTGTGTAAGAAGTATTATGGAATATGCTGCACCTCTATTTGTAGACTTGAACAAGATGTCGGAGGAAAACATTGAGCGGGTTCAGAGGAGAGCACATTTGACCTCCACCATTTGACTTTGCCTAAGATGACTTTCTCAAGCAAGTTTCGCTTACCCATCATTTCATCAAATCTGAGGGCGAAAAGTTTCTTTGTATGCATGTCTATACTCTTCAATACTGGATTTACTCTGTGACAGTGACAGCATCATCATTATCTGGTTATTTATTTAACACGATTACTTTGTTATGACTTTTATGATATCTAACTTGTAACGATTGCTTGTATCCACGCCTCACGATTCCCATTATTAAGGCGGTGTTCTTTCACAATAAACGACTTTATTATTATTCTCGATGTTGACAAATTTTGTGATTTTTCTTCTCACAACTTCCTCAGAACTGAGGCATCTGAGATTTATGGGGTGATTCTCCCAAAAACATAGAAAATGTGTATCGAATGTCGGCGCAGCAGGCTACCCTCCCGAAATTGGCCATAAACCATAAATTGAGTTACTTTATGTTGACCTTTGACAACAAGGTATAGTGAGAACCACGAGAAATTAGTATTTTATCTGATACGGCAAATTTGAAATTCTGATGCATCGAACGAGTTGCAGTCTGTCATTCGATTATACTGCAGCCTTCTTATTATGGCCTTCTCTTCATCAACACCAGTCAAGTACTTCGAGTGTTTGAAACCCTCTTTCTCGCAATGCCAAGAGAACATGCTGATCATAGACATCGGTCATAGGTATTGATAGCTGTACCAAATGTTCAGCAGCATTAAAAAGGATGTTTTGTAATTATCATATACAAGTAAAATTATTAACAAAATCAACTCACATTTTTATGTCAAATATCGCTTCACCTGCATTATGAGTAGTTAGATGTAGAACCCTTGGATATAGAATTTGCGTTGATATTCTATAGTACCACTAAATTCATAGCCTTATGAATCAATGTTTGGCATATTTTGCAATGGATACTCCTGCAAGCATCATACATTCTTCATCTTCATTGGAACAGTTGCTTAGGTAGCCCTTTTTTGAGGAATTGGATTTGATGCTGAATGATGCCACTAAATTTATAGCTTTATTAACGCACTAGACCTGAATATGTTTTCAATTCGATCTGCTCAGATAAAGCACTTCGTAATGTGGTCTTTTGATGTTTCGCGGATGGAAGATTGCTGCAAGCCAGTTCTAATCCAACATCCAGTGCGTGGTCCTTCAAACAGTCGATATTTCGTCCACGATCCGATACCTGTACTGCATCTGGTTTGAACGAGAACCGAACATCTAGGTTTCTGAATATTTCAAGAAGACATCATTTTTAGAGCAATTATTTGACAAGGGCACCCATCATTGGGGCAGAATTACAGTGGACACAATCGATTAAGCGGACACACTTGAAATGACTACATCTCGTGAGGGTTTAACTTTGAAGCACCCTCAACTGAATGACCGCCGGGTAGCATGCACATGTTGTTGGTTAGACGCTACAAATGTCGACACTTCTACTGTTCGATGTTGTTTGTGACACAATGACATGCGAATATGCGACCATTCAAGTTCTCTGACTTGACAGCAGAACAACAGCAGAGTGCTACACTTCAGTGCGCCCAAGTGCATGAATATCGCCACAAAGATTATATAGACATCATTAGTGACTCCTCTCCAGGTGTTTGCATGTTTTTAGATGATGCATTCCTGATAAAAGAGCAATTGAAAACACAATTTACTGTGATTTAATATGAAACGGGTAACCTTGATTGTCACCATCAATATCTGTGGCCGATATCTATGATCAATACGTTCTCTAGGAATTACAAGATAGAGGCCTTCGGATACTCAAAGTCGTTACTTGGAACCGATGCAAATGTAGAAAAAGTCATAGAAAGACGTGTGCAGTATATTAACCCTCGCCCCAAAGGGGAGGGGGCGTTTTTCGCCCAATCTGGTAATCTTTTTAAATATCGTTTACAAGATCTCGGCCACCAGATTTCTTATAACTTACTGTCTACGTATTGTGCTACTTTTGACAGAAGGATAATAAATTTGGCACAACACTTTTGACTTGAGAGCCATTTTAAAACATGAATGTTTGTAATATTTTGTTTGATTTCGGTATATTCACTTCTAATGTATATTGCGGTATCAATTCTTGATGAAATATATTGAGATTATACATGAAGGATTCTTCCTATTAATATGGAGATATCCAAAATTGTGTCAAGACTCAATGGGACACAGATCGACGTTTTGGCGACAATGAAATTCTCCATGTTTTCTATTTTCTAGACATTTGGAGGCTTGCCAAATCTGAATGTGCCTAGCATCGTAGACAGGGCTGCATGAACATGATAGAAGATTACCTGAAAACATTCCATGAAGAATTGATTTTATGCAGCATTGATCTTTATATATTAAATGCTGATAAGTGTCATAATTAGTGCATCGAACGAATTACACAAAATTCTGGGGACAGGTTCAACAGTGTCCTTAAAAATGGAAGAATGTTATCAGTATACGTCAATATTACCATGATGATTCAGCTGTTACGAGATGCCAAGACAAATATCAAAGAATTTGTCCCATGCTTTAGAAATTAGAGCTGTTTTAATATGAGATAATGTGCTTAGGAACATGATTTTTCGCTGATTTCCGCGACTTTGTTACACCAATTTTGACGCCATTCCACATTCAATCAGAATAAGTAGCTGATTGAGTGGGACATGATTATGGAACTCAAACTATGACTTCGATGTTTGGATTAAGTTAAAATTGTCATAATTCTATGCCTGCAGGTTTGGGACATCAATTTTGTATATTATTGGAGAATCACCCACAAACAGATTTCTTGCACATGCTGTTGAAAAATTTCATTGAAACTTCGGAAACCTGATCGTCCTTGTGCACAATCTCAGACTGAATCCAGAAAACTTCAATAAAGAGACTGTTTTCATTCTCTTGTTACTCCCTGTGAAGTGATGCATGGAATATAATTAGCATTATTTGCTCCATTTATTTGACGCATCCAGCCAAAACACCTTCCAATATTGTGCGACTGTACTTTTCCGAGTATTGGTCACTAGCCTCAGAAGTCTCCCCACAATTCGGATCGCTCCACGTCTGTTCAGACGTCCTCAGAACTGGCTGCTCAGGTATGCTCAGGGAATGCTTGTTGTGTCAATCATCACTGTTTTCATGAAAGTAAATGTAAAGGAGGATCCCTGCATAGTTCAATTTTCTGTCCCCTCTGATTTTAAGTCATTCATAATGTGAAAATCAGCGGCTTCTCTTTTCCTTTCGAAACTGTTCTTTATCATGGTCAATGATATCGATGGATCAAGCGTTAATCTTCCGTCCGTTGACTTAGGTTTCACCAGGAACTTTGTTCATTCTTTCACCCATGCATAAAATAATTTAATCCGAACTCGAACTCACGCAGACATGCCGGCTACTTCTAAAATCAGAGAGAGAGAGAGAGAGAGAGACGTTGCGTTTGTGCACGATGCGTTTGTAACCAAGTTTCTTTCAGCATTTTTAGTGACCGACGAGCATCGTGTCCAAAAACAATGTCGAACGGACTAAGGCTTCCTGAACTTTCTCGCGCGTGTGCTAAGAGTACTAGACTCTAAACGCTCAAGAGCATCCTGTCACTGAGGATGATTAACAGTGGAAAGACATGGGTTATATCTAGCTCCTGTAAGGTGTTTGAAACTTTAGACATAAAATTGCAGCATTGATCTGTCTGGACCACTTCAGGTAGGAACAATTCTACAAGAGCATCGGTCACTCTTTTCGCTGTAATGTTTTCTAGGGGAATGGCCTCAGAGAATCTGGTGGATAAGGACATTATGATCAGCAAGTATTGAGAATCATGTTTAGTTTTTGTTAGAGGTCCGACGACACAAACCTACCAAGGGATGGTCATCTGCTAGACTAAGAATATCTTCCCGATATTTTGCATGGACAACAACTTGATGTATCACATGCCATTCTTCATCAGCGGGGTCATCTACACGACGCCGCCACCGCCTCATCAAAACTTTGTCATCAATTCAATAGTTGGGTACCGTATTTTGTCAGATGAATCAACCTCAACTGAGTTGAATCATTTTTGCAACTTGCTATCATCTAATAGAACTCGAATAAAGGTATCACGATCAAGTTTCAAATCAATGTTGTCATTTTCGTTGAATAAAAAATGTCTCATTCAGATTAATTTGTTGTTCATCTGAATTCAGTTATTCTGCTTTAGATCTAGTGACGACACATTCCGGGAATAATTCGTTGTCCTTCTCTTGAATATTATGAGGCTGTTCTGTCATCGCTAGAGTGAATATTTTGGCACCATTCATCTCATTTCCCATAACTAAACAGACACCTTAAATCGGCAATTTTTCAATTACTGCAACCGGTCTCGGTCCACTAATAAGATCATGAATGTAATTTGTGCAGCGTTTCTCCAGTCTCTACCAGGAAGGAAAATCCCCAATCCCTCTCCAAAAAATATGATTTATGTGAAAGTATGACGTAATGTTCTCAAACAAACTAGCATGATTTCATTTTTGTCTCTGATGTGACCCTTGTTTGATCTACCAAATCACCAAGTGAAAAGACAATCCTTTTTTTTACTATCACGGTTCATTTCCTCAACAATTACAAGCTTTGCATGTACTGCTGTCTCGACTGTACTTTTGTTTTACGGAGAAAGTGGACATCAAGACAGTGACAGCTATGCACGAGGATAAATAATTTGTTTATATTATATTTCGGGTCTAGTTATAGGCCGGAGTCCGGAGTCCTATCATTTGATAGGACTCAGACTCCGACTCCGCATCCCTGGAACAAAGAAAGCACATACAAATCCAAAGGGAAGCAGACTGAGGCTCTCGGTAGAATCACATTTGTCTGTATTTGTTTGATTAAGTGAGAAGCACTTCGATGCGTGTTCATGCACCTTTGCTTAGGAAGCTAACACATTTTGATTTATCAAATCGTTCTTTGTCGTCAAACACAGCATCTTGATCAAATTTGAGCTGAAACTTGCTGTCATTAAATATATTTTCGCATACATCACCGATCGGAGGCATAATGACAGGATAGAAAATGACCACAAGGCATTCCATGCTAGAAACTATGACTAATGACTCAGCTAAAGACTTGTTTATCACTAAAGACTTGTTTTATGAGGCATGAGTCACAGAGGGAGCGATGGAAATCTTCTTTGTTTTTCGAGGACTATTAAAAGTCTCTGATTTTGTCCCTACCACGACCGCTCTTGACGCTTAGTAGGTTGTGAGTGCAGATATTTCATTCTTTAATGCAGAGATGAGCAGCCTTTTTTGAGCCGCGAGCCTGATTATCAATGCAGAAGTCGAACCAGACCACATTCAGCTTCAAAAGTGTACTAATTAAACTCCTACTTTTCAGTACTTACTGAAATTGTTGCTGAAACTTAATGTATTTAAATATTTCTTAATTAAAAGTTTTGGGAAAGCCAATTTCGGTGATGGTAAGTAAAAATATGTGCTTTCATCAACTATACATTACGACTATATACACTTATCTAAGGCCATTATCAGGTTCTGAATCATTTTATGTACATTATTCAGAAAATCAATTCCAAATTTTGATCGAACAAAACATTGTAGGCTGATTATGCAATGTTTCATACATTGGGAGAGTCTGTGGAAAACATAGCTTTATTATTAGGCTATGTTTAAAATACATGGGGAACTCACAAAAATCAAAGATATAAAATTGAAGTAGAGATAAGTTTAAGAGAAACTCTTTCTGCAAACAAAGAGATGGACGGCAGTCGCCTCAGTCGTTGCAAAGTCAAGCTTGCCAGAGCATCGTCTAATGACTGAGAATCGGTGATTTCCAACATCACACTCAATGAGATGACGGGTGATGGAAGATGATACTGTTCTTCTTGTCCTACCATTCTCACGCGGCCATTTTGGGATTTGTTCTCTATTTCGATGTGAGGGTCGTGCTGTTCTGCCAATATAGTCCGCTCCGCAGACACAGTTGAATTTGTACACCACATTAGACGGATTGATAGTGGACAGAGGATCCTTGCGACCATAACTGGAGAAGCGACGTGTCTTGAAACATCGTTTTAAAACAGTTTGTCTTTAACTTATATCTACTTTCATTTTCAATCGATTATCTTTTAATTTCATCAATGTCTTGCACATTAACATTTTCTGCCAATCCACTGTAGTGTGACGTCACCATTCGTCCGCAAGTCAGGTCGCTCTTCAGCAATCTGGTGATGAATGTTTAACTGTCAGGTTCCAAATCAAGTTTCTCCTGTTGTCAAATCTGAAGTAGAATCTCTTTGAGACGCAGCGTGGCCAAGACAAATAAATTATTCGTGAGAAATGAGCCCAATTTTCCAAGGTATATTCAAAAAGAAGTACCTTCGTCGGATACATCAGCCATACATCAGTTTTTGAAGTGTTCTCCAAAGCTTCAATCCTCAACCACTTGGATTTACACATTATTTTGATCCTGTCTAATCAGAACAGGAACCGTGTAGAGCTCGGCAGACCCGCAGATTCGCGGCATAGCCATGGATAGGATATACTGCATTCTCGGAAAGTCCAATCTTCAGCCTGGCTCGTGCTGCCGGTCGGACGAGATGATTCAGCCACCTAACTGTTAACCCTCGCCTCGCTGGGGTACTTTTCCTAACGAATTTCACCCCTTGCTGATCTCCCAAACTATAATGCCAATTTAGTCAAACCAAGAATCAGTTGAAAAGGCATTGGAAAGGGATTCAGAAAAGCAGCATTATTTTGAATGGTTATGTCTTCTTTATCTCAATCATTTCTCAGTCATACCTCAGTTATTTTTCTTACACCTGGCAAAAGAATAGGCTTACAACAGCTGACTCCATTTGACTCAAGATAAACCAAACACCACACTACGATGACAGACTACGACAAGTGAACGATAAAGTTTGAAAATATTCAAGTGAATGTGTGATAGTGTGACGCGTCACTTTCATTCACACTGCTTGATTCTTACACTCTGTTCTGACTTTCAATGACTAACGGGAAAAACATGACACGCATGCCAACTAGACCATGCGATCCAAGCTCCGCATCACTAGAGCAGTTCTCCACCTAATAGATCGACAGGAACAGCGTTTAAGTGGGGGTGAAACCGTGTAACTCTAAATCTGTAACCGTAACTCTGAAACCGTGCAAATTGAGGGTAGAGGGCCAGATTTTTGCCTACATCTTAATTTTCATCCTGTGAACAACTCCTGATGTGTATCTCTTTCTGAATTTCTGCATTTATTTCTACCTGAAATAAATTACACCAATGGGATTTCGCACAGATTTTAATGACTAAGAATAATTCTCGTGTTTAAATGCGGAAGCAAGAGTGGATGTTTCGTCATAGTGACGCAGTACAGAAATATTTCAAAATTTGCCAGCTGAAAATAGTAATGGCAAAAATCTATGGCAATGGCTATGACGACGGCTGAACTGGTATAAGGTCCGTCCCTGGCTATTACACCGGCTGATCCATTTCAATATTCTTACATCTATTATCACGCATCGCATTTCTCAACTGTATCAGATAACAGAATCACTCAATGTAACAAGAAATAGGTCTTCGTATCAGGAAGTGACTAGGCTCGCTTCTTTGTCTTTCATCGTCTTACATTGTCTTGGTTCACTTTCTAATTTTTTGAGAAAAATTTAGTGGTTTCTGAAAAGAACCAAACAGATTTCTAGGCGACAAACGACATCAAAAGACTTGATATAACAAAAATATAATTTTCAAGTGCTTTATTTGCTGTTCATAATTTCATCTTTTTCTTATTTGAGGCAATCAGCATCATCTGTGGCCTGTTTCTTAAAATAAATCAGTGCTTTATATCAGTGTGGAAAATGTTTTGCGTTTCATAAGTGATTTAAAGCAGTCGAAATTAACAGCATTTCACAAAACCAAATATTAAGCAGTGATTTATATCAGTCCCACACTGCTTGATATTTGGTTTTGTGAAACGTTGTTAATTTGGACTGCTTAATCAATATTTTAAGCAGTCTGCAGAGGAATTGCATTTCATAAAGAGGTAAGCATCAGTGCTCGAAATTTGAAAATATGGAAATTCACTGATAGAAATGTGAAAATTTCTGTCAACCTCAAGAGGTTGATCATGTAAATATGTGAATGATCATCGAGAAAGTTATAGAAACTTAAAATATCGGAGAAATTATTGCAAATATAACTTGAAAATAGAAAAATAGCTTTTGATTTTCAATTCTACTGTCAGTAGTAAACTATTTGTGAGCAGGGCAAATTTTCAAACTGTTTTTTGAAAAATTCTCCCTTTGAAAAGTGGCAATGCTGTGACGAAGAAACGTCCGGTAACAACAAAATTATAGTAGGTTGATTTGAAGGTTTCAATTTCTTTCGTGTAATGAGGCACGCAAGAATTTCGTCATTCAAGTTCATGTCATGAAATCATTTCAATACTAGAAGACGTTGAGAACTTGACTTTAACATACATGGATACCAGCTAGCCAAATAGATTCTCAAATATTCTCGAAATTTGTAGTCGCACAATTGACAGCCGGAAACATTTTCGACTCTTTCAAGAAAAAGAAGAAAATGTTTCACGACCGTATAACTACATGTAAAATATAAGTAAGTATGTAAAATTAAACATACACATAAAAACACATAAAACAGACAATAAAAAACTTGTACATACTTACTTTTATTTTAATTATACGGTCGTGAAACATTTTCATCTTTTTCTTGAAATAACTAAACCGACCGATGACCATCATCAAAGAATGCATTTTCGACTCATAATTTGTTTACTACCAAAACAAATTTAGCCATCCGAGAGACTAAAACAAGCCGAATCTCATGCTCTTTCTTTCAGAAAACGAAATACAGCCTAACCTAAGCTACAAGAAGCCCGATTATCCCATCAAGTTTAATAGAAATTCATAGAAAACCCTTTCCCACAAGGTGCTGAATCTCCAATTTTTAAAAACACAGCAACCCACAACTTCCTTTCCTCACAGCAGAAAATTCAATAGAATTACACTGATGCTCCACAGTACCGAACTCACTTTCATTCCATATTTTATCAAATTCCATGTACCGCTCTGTCCTACAGGGCCTACACAAGATGACCGACTTGAATGGTGAATTCCAAACTCTCAGTCAAAAAGGCATAAGTCACAACTCCCATTCTTCATTGCCAAAAATTCTGTAGAGCTACAGCAATGCGCCACGGTACCTCACTCACCTTCACATCACGTTTCATCATAATCCAAGCAGTGCTCTGCCCTACAGAGCATTTATAAGCTAACAATAACAGCTTACACAACTGATTTTCAAATTTTCAAAAACGCAGCTAGTCACAACTACTGTTCCTCGTTGCATACAATTCCGTAGACCTACACCAACGTTCTATGGCATCTCACTCACATTTACATCACATTTCATCAAAATCCATGCAATATTCTGTCCTAGAGATCCTTTACAAGTTTGAAAACATGGAACAACGAGAATCTCCCGTTTTTAGACACACGGCCAGCCACAGCTCCTTCGCATCTTTGCGGAAAACGCAAGACTTTTTCTGCTTCATGATATGCATTCTGTAGCGAGGTCAGATGCGACCACTCGTTTTTGTTAAATGGGACCCACTACGTAGAGGAGGAAGTATTTCCGAAAATTCAAATTGTTGAAAATATGTTTTGGTCTTGTACTGTAATTCTACCAAAAAAGGAGCACCAACATGGCACCGGAACCTTTAAAAATGACATCAAGAAATGAGCAGAAATGTTTGGAAGATGCCAAGAGTGCTTTATTCAGAATAGTGCTCCCTGAAAGCTAGGTTTTCTACATAGTTGTGTAATCTTGCATATTACATTTTCCAAAGCCATGTTTTAAAACCACACTCTCCAAAAATGTGTTGCAGACCGTGTTATACACGAGATTGCACAGTAGAGTTAGCAAGAAGGTTTTCAATCCGTTTCTTTAAATAATTCACTATCAATTAAATTTTCAGCATACCTCATCGTTAACAAAAACACCCAACACGTTTAAAACGTCAAGAAAAACATTAGTGATTCCGACTCAATTGCAAGCAAAGTCTGCCCACACTTTCACATGACTATTCTCTAAACGCATTACAAAACAGCAACCAACCGGTGACTCTGACAAGAAAAACAATTCATGCAATCATGGAATGTTTTGTGTCAATGTTTGTGTCATGCAGTCATCGAACCAATTTTTATACTTTTCCATATTATCCTCACAACACAACTTCATGACGTCAGCAAGACATTTGTTACCTTGACTCAATTGCAACCAGAGTCCATCCACACCTTCTCATGATAAATACTCGATGGGGTGCTACAACGAAACAAGCAACGGACAGGAATGACCTGTGAAGCAGCTCATGAAATCCTTGAATGCTTCCATCAATATCGAATTGTACGACACTTTCTTCGCAACACAACTTCACTACGTCGGCCAAACATTAATGATCCTGCTTCACTTGCAGCCAAAGTATGTTCACACCTTCTCATGATCATTCTTTGGAGCACGCCCGAGGTCCACATTCATATACCGGAGCGCGACCGAAGACGAAAATTGGAAAACGCCCGTAGTCTGAATTCATGCACTCACGCACTCTACTCCGGTTGTCTAGATTCTTGCCTTGGACGCCTGATTTTGGACATCGGGCGTGTTCAGGCGCACAAATGTGCACCTTCAGTGTGCTCCGGCGTATGAATTTAGATATCGGGTGCGCTCAGTCGTGTAAATTCTGACATCGAGCGGGTGTACTTGTGCGTGCTCGGTCGCATGAATCTAGACCACGGCGGGCGTACTGGCGCTGGTGAATCTAGGCCTCGGGCATTGATTAGTGTGATCCGACATAGAAAAACTTATGGGAAATGCAAGAAACATACATCAGACAATCATATCTACAAAATCCGAATCGATAGCTCTGCTCATGACGGTCATCCCACACAATTTTTTCTGTATTCACTCAAATATTTAAACTGCGGATATCTCTACAAAGGAAGACTTCTCTGAGCGTTGTCTCTACATATCAATGCACATGTGCATTCACACGAATCTGTGGATACTCACCTGAACCAAACTGCTTGATCATGTTTTCATTACTCATTTCAATTCGAGAACTCAGAATTCATATGCTACATGCAACCTATTAGTCAGGGAGTTGTATGGGTAAACTTAGTTGTGATTGAGGCAGGATCGTCAAAGTTTTGGCCACCGCTGTGACTGCCTTTTTCAGATGCAGATCCACAATTGAAATGATGCTGTGAGCATAGATTTACATTGTACTTGACCAAGTACTTTATCTCGGAGAAGTGGCTCTCAAGCTAGAGTTATCCTTTGCTCTTGTGTTTTGAAGCGCTGCGGAGAATGATACTGAGGTGCTGGGTAACTCCGGTATTGATTGAGGCAGTAGGCCGACTAACAAAGTTTTGGCTGACAGCGTGAAGATATGATGGAAAACTAGTTTTTGTAAAAATGGTGAAAATGTGTGATGATTGCGTAAAATTTTCTCCGGCCAGATTTGCCGGTTAACGTTTGTGTTTTGATGTTTTGTGGAGATAAAATTGAGAATGTATGGGGTAAGTTTGGTTTCAAGTGAGGCAAATTTGCAAAGTATTCGCTGTAGATGTAAAGTTGTTCTTCAAAAATATAGTTTTGTAAAATTGGTGAAATTGGTGAAAACGTGTAATGCTAGCATGCAGTGTATGTCAGGCCAGAGTTGTGCTGTTGTCTTTTGATGTGCTTTGCAGAATGATGATGAGTTGGTTGTGGTTGAGACAATACTAACAACGTTCTGGCTGACAATGTAAAGAATTGTGTGAAAAATATAATTTTTGCAAAATTGGTGAAGGCTTGCGTCGATTGCGCGAGGTGGTTCTCATGTCTGGTTGATGCCAATTTGGTTCGACTTGAGGCAACATTGACAAGGTCTTTGCGTGTCGATGAGCTGCCTTTTCAGATGCAGATCCACAACTGAAGCTGTAACCGGAAATGTATCCATCCGACCAAGTACTTTTACTCGTAGAACCGCTTTTCCGCCCAGAGTTCCCGTTTTCTGCTGTGTTTTGAAGTGCTCTAGTGAATGACACTGAGAAGATGTGGGACAAGTTTGGTTGTGATTGAGTTATTTCTGGCTGTCAGTGTACACAGACCAGTTATGTTGTTATAGATATTTTTGTCATTTTGGTGAAGGCTTGCTTAGAATGCGTGAAGTGAGCTAGGTTGGTCGTGATTGAAGCAGTATTGACAACGTTTTGCTTGACACAGGAGGTTCATGGTCATTTGTAGGGGAAATTATTAAAAGTGAATTCCTTTTAGTAGGCCGAACGTTTTCATAAAGTACGGTAGGCATATTATGCATGCATATACAAAGTCAACGTTTCCCGCAGTCTCTGTCAATTTCAAGCCGCAGTAAAAAAACCTACTGCACCCTGAAGCTGACAGACTGTCGAAACTTAGACCTCATGTTTGACATACCTTACTTTATTGAAACATTCAGTCTACAAAGGGAAGGTGACGTTTCATATTTCTCCACACAAATGAGTATTGGCAATTTTGACAGTCGGTGTACTGTAAAGTAATGATGGTAATAATCTTTTTGTAAAATTGGTGAAAACATGTATCTATCGCGCAAAATGTTTCTCAGGACAGATTTGTTCGTTGGTTGTTGCTATTTGAAGCGATCCAGAGAATGACACAAAAAGGGATGCGTCAACGTTTTAGAAGAAATTAGCTATAACTTGAATGCTTTGGGTATCGGCTGATTTATTCAGTGAACTTTTTTTACTAGGCAGTGGCTATTACACTCGGTATTAAAGCCGGTACAAAATAAGTCTTCCATATCAATCAACACGCCTCATATTTATGAGCTACAAGCATGGCTGTAGATCATTCAATATGACAAAAAAATTGCATCAGAATGTGTCTTGACTCGTTGCTTGTCTAGCTTAGCCTTGCTTGGTTTATCTTCGTTTTCGATGTTTTCTGAGATACTTAGCGATTTCCTAGGCGAAGCAAACTTAATTCCCTACTGTGATTCGAAAACTCTGAAGATAACAAAGTTATTTTTAGTGTTTTAGTTAATGTAGATACTTTACATATCTTACTTATCTATTCGGTAATCAGTCTTGCTGTCTAATTCGGTGTAGCAGTCGCCAGATTAAAATTGTTCCAGCTCAGTCAGTGTATTAGCCATTGCCGATTAATTTTCTGCTAAAATCAGCTGGAAAAATCAATCTCTCTCTCCAAATGTGACATATCTTGTACAGTCGCTCCACTTGCGAGTCGTACATGAATTATCTAACGCAAAAATACCCTCTTTTATGAGTTTCTGGGATTTTGTGTACTTTATTATTATTCATTTTGGCCTTCGATGTATTTTAGCTGCCACTACATGCATTTCTCATTGTACAAATTGTTGAATGACCGACCTACTTTGAAATGTTGTCGATGCATTATTTTACGAAATGCTATATTTACTAAAAAACAATGCCGAAACGATCTCCACGGTATCATAAATATTTGTAAATTGTTCAAAATCGATTATAGCAATACTGTGGATGTATGCTTGCATTACACCATCTGATTTCGTTCATAAAACACATTTAGTTCACTGAACAATATTTATATCATCAATTTCGTTAAGTCTGAAGCACAATTTCCTCATTCAACTTGTTTAGTACATTGGAGCATGTGTTATTTCAGATAAATATTTTGCAGCTGACTAACATTAAACTTTGCTGATTATTGTAACCATAGTACGCTTGCAAATGTAACAACAGTGAATTTTGGCGTACTAAAACACTTAATATCTTAGATAGGGATTCTACATGTAAAACAAGCATTTTTGGCTGATGACTAAATACATAAGTCTCCAAAGAGATACAAATCAAGATTAAATACTTAAACTTAATCTGTATTTGAGCAAAAATCTGGACCTCTGCCCTCTATTTGCACGGTTCAGCCCTTTCTGTCGACTCATCAGCCCTACTATTTATCAGATTGTATTGCAGTCATCGCGTAGGGCCCAGCCGAACGCATCACTGGGAGAAGAGAGCCAGCTGCATGCAAAGCACACGGCAGGCCTGACGAAAATGATTGTACGCATTGTCTCGTATTTCCAGCATAGATTTCCAATCGCCTTGTTGATAGCAACGCACGCATTGATTTGTTTAGATAGACTAATGTCAGACTAAATCAATTACAGCTTGTACTAACTCACACGAGTTACATTGATTCATATATCACGAGCTAACACGAGTTATTTCATAGATCAATGTTCTATTATTCAACAGCTTATCTGATTTCAAAGCCATGTGCCGCATGCTTAGCATGCTCGGAGAATTCGCCACTGCATAGTACCATTAGCATTTTGTTGAATGACCTGACATAGAGAAGGAAAAATGTGATGTGAATTAAGAAATCTGATTACCATAGAAGGTATGTAAATGCATCTGAGTCAACGAAAGAGGAAATCTCTATAACTGTTTAACTCGTGTTTGGCATTAAGATACGGCTTCAGTTTACTTATATAAGATGCCTCACGTAACCGGAGATTGGTTGGATCTTTACCAGAGGATAGAATCGTTGTTGTTATTGTTTGTGAGGAGTCACTACAACATTTTATGTGTTTACATGCCGATGAGTTGTTGCTAGTGAGGCCTATATGTAAACATCTTAGCTTACTGTGCTGCCGATGTAGCTGCTTTTGCATTTTTGACAAAAGATTTGATACACGACGCATTTTCGGAAACACAGACTATTGTTTTTGATGTGACAGTTTTCTAGTGTACAATTTTAGTTATTTTTTTAAACTTATAAAATTACTATACTCATTGACATAATTAATGAAACAAACTATCATTGGCTTGAATTGAAGTTTGTTTCATTTTTGTCTCAAGTATGATGCAATATCTCGCTTTCTATGTATTACCATTAAACACATTAGAGAATGGAGAAAGGTCTATGGTAGTCAAATTTCAAATTTTGATATCGATACAGCTGTCACAATTGCTTTTACAAATTGAACATAAACGTGAACTGAAATCCATCTTTTTTAAAATAAAATGCCACACGATCAGTTTACCAGAGGTATGGCTATTGGAATGATTCGTTGTGGTAGAAGTCGTGCGCGTGTTGCCGAAGAGCTGCAACTATCGAGAGTCGTTGTTTGGAGGTGGTGGCGTCTATGGAAAGCAGAAGGAGATGTTAAAAAGAAGAAGGGATCTGGTCGACCAAGAAAGTCTGCAGGAACGACAGACGCACGTCTAGTTTTAGCTGCAAAGAGGAATAGATTTGTGTCAGTCCCAAAGCTAGTCATACACTGGAAGAGTGCCTCAAATATAGACTGTAGCGTTCGAACGGCTTACCGAAGATTGCGAGAAGCTGGAATTCAATCGCGACGACCAGCTGTCCTAATTCCATTGAGTTTTGAGCACCGCAGAAGACGAGTTGCTTGGTGTCATGCCCATCGCTCATGGAATGACCATCACTGACAGAAAGTCTTGTGGACCGATGAATCGAGATTCACTCTGGATTTCAATGACGGTCGTGTCAGAGTGCATCGTCTTCCAGGTGAACGCTTTGCCCCATGCTTTATTATAGAACACGACAGATATGGCGGTGGAAGTGTTATGCTGTGGGGTGGCATTTGGCATGGCGGACGAACGACAGCAGTCATCATCAAAGGCACGTTGACTGGAGAGAGGAATCTCAATGAAATTGTGCTTCCTGTTGTTGCCCCAGTGGTCAGGGTGGAGGATCTCGTCTTCCAAGACGACAACGCAAGACCACATCGCTCCTCGGATGTCATTGCCACTGTTAGGAGATTGAACATTCAAACCCTTGACTGGCCTGCACGCTCACCTGACTTGTCACCCATTGAACAAGTATGGGACGAGCTTGGGCGGCGAGTGAGAGACCGCTATTCACTTCCACCAGTGTCCCTGAAGATTCTCTCTGAAGGACTGACAGAGCAGTGGCTTCTCCTTGAAACATCCTCCATTCAAAAACTTTGTGAATCCATGCCATCTCGGTTTACTGAATGTACTGGAGCTAGAGGGGGGCACACGCGCTATTAAAGTTGAATCTGCTACATGCGTTGTTTTTCTGTGCTAGCGACTTGGTGGAGATTGTGACTAAATTATCAAGGTATCATACATACATGTATATATACCAGTCAAAAATGAAAGAAGTTAAAGAAGTAAATGTTTCAAAAAATTTGTCAATGAGTATATTTAATGATTTTTATAAATTTATATATTATTCAATATTTAAGTGACTCAGTAATGAGATAGCTATCTCTCCCTTTCTCATTGCAGTAGTCTCTTCAATTTCGAGATGCTTACACACACTCACACACGTCTATTAGACGAGCTTCAGTAATTGGGTTCCTGAGTGATAACTGCAATCACGTTTTCAATTGAGTGAGTCATTTTTAAAATTTGTCAACGAAATATTTATTGAAGACAAGTTAGTAATCACTTACATGGAGTAGTTAGGACTACTGAAGAAAATTATTTGGCCTTACTGGAAACGCTGACACCTATTGAATAGAAAAACAACATCAATGTTTATGTAACACTATATTCGCAACTTCTCCAGTTCAAAACAGATATACACCCATCAAATGCAGACATCTTTCAGACAAAGCTTGACAATAACGAAATAGTTTAATTACAGATTGTTTGATGACTTTTGTCCTGTATCATTTCTCTCAGCTGTTGTTTTTGCTGACGTACTCGGTGCTGCTTGATGGACAGTTGAAGTTGTGCCAAACATGTCTATGCAGGCATCTTAGTCTGAGGTCCAAACACCTTGTGGCAAAAAAAGATCACTAAAATAAGAACAATTATAGGCTTGAAGACTATAAAAACTAAAACGACGATATCACCGGATGACCTAAACGGTGTATATACAACGTTGAGGTTGAATGTAAAATTAGCGTATCCATCTCTATTCTCCGCCTGACAAGTCCACTCACCTTCATCAATAAAAAATACATTGAAGATTGTCAAATATGAGGCATACTCAGTTACATTTGATTCATGAATCATCAGTGCGTTGGTTCTATTCGAAACTTTTTTGCCTCGTCTAAACCACGTGATATCAACACCTTGACTAGAAACGACCCCACAGACTAAAGTAAAGTCATCCCCTGATTCAACCGTCTTTTCTGAAACTCTGTTGATAATTATAGGTTTTGCCATTGGTACATAACACATGAAGTCATCCGTTTCTAAATGAAACAGATTCTGTGAAGCCAGCGTTGATGGATATGAACAAAGTGCTTTCGTCTGCTCTCCTTTCCACTTCCATTTCGATAACCATCTCAAATGACAATCGCAATTCAGATTATTTCTCTCAAGATGTAAGTCTCTTAGGGCAGTAAGATTTACACTTGCATTTTTATGAAGTGTAGATAAATTATTGGAACTTAGATCAAGCTGCTCTAGTTTATTTAACCCTTTGAAAGCATTAGCTTCAATTGCGAGTGTCTTCAGTGTTGAAAATGATATTTCGAGCGATTTAAGGCGTGGCAAGAAACGGAAGAGCTCACTCGGAATCACTTTTACTGGACAGTGAATAAAGACTAATCTCCATAAGGACTTCAGTGGTCGAAATACTTCTGCAGTTAGCCCGCTGTCAAAATATAATGGACAACCAAAAAAAGTCAGTCTTTGAAGCTTTGACAGACCAGAAAATGCACCTGTCTCTATTTTGGTGACTCCAGCACGCATAAATTTCACAAATTCCATTGTTGATTTTTGCCAACTCTTGAATGCACCATTTTTCAGAATAGATAAATTATTTCTACCTTCAAACTTCAATAGATAAACCCAAGAAAGCGAAGGCTTATATTCAGGAATAGATGTCAGGTACGTATCGTAACATAGATAAATTTCTTTATGAAGTCGCGATCGCACACATTCCCTTGATCGACGGATCCAACCATAGCAGGATTTACATAGCAGGATCCAAATGATCATTTTTAATGAGAAATTGATTGATCCAGCCATTCTGCTTCTACCATCTAAAACGAGAAATGAAGCTAATGAATTTCCTCAAAGTCACTAGAGCACGTTGTAATTAAAGATTAAACTTCTGAATCAGAATCAGACTTAAACACTTCAAATTTAATCCTATTTTACCAACGCGATTTTGAACCCTGAGAACACTGCGGGAAGAGGGTTTCCTGGATCCCTGGTTTTGATGTTCGCATGAATCAATCGCTCCTAGGATTACTCCACAGCGCAATCGGTGCATGCTCGTTCTAAGTGATGGGATCAGTTTTCACCAACTCGCGACCATCTTGCTGTCATGAATCACAATTCAACATTTGAATCCCTTTATTCAAAACAATGTTGTTCTAAGTATCTAGCCAAACGATGCATTTTGATTAGTTATCGCATGAAAACGGCTTGAGAGAATGATGTTGGGCGCATGCTTGGTTGCATAGGTAAAGTGAAGAGGCGTTGAACACAACTGAAATGGAAATATTTTAATAGTTTTATCAGTTACATATTGAGCAGAAAGATTGCAGCTGCTCATTCAAATCAAAGAATGCACCAAATCTTTTGTCGGTCATGATAATCTGTCTATTTTTGATTTCGGATCCTCTATTTTTGGCAAATACTGGCAGCGTTACTCAGAAAGCTATTATGAGTACTGGCTAAAGTATGACGTATTGTTATTATTCACATGCATGTTATCATCTATATGTGCCTTTATGATCGTGATCGATGCTCGTGTATGTTAACGCCAGTGTTATTCTCGGTTGGATTATAGTGCTTCATTCATCGATTCATCAAGGAAGCATTTTCGAGCTACCCGGGTTCGAAAGCCATATGTAAACCAAGCAGAAGTATGCGCTATACAAAATGCATCAATGAAATTAATCATCTCCGGAATGTACTTTCCTCCTGGTATGCCAAGTCCTGTTTTTATCGAAATCTGTGATTATTTTGACAAATGCTTGTGATAGCATGCTTAACCTTCTCGTAGACCACAAACTTATCATTGCAGGGAATTTAATCAATATAATGAATCATTTCTTACACCATTCCTTTATCCCTACATTATATCGTGTTTAATCCTATTCGTTTTAAAGCATGTCTTGATAAAATGTATGTCGACGAGAACATATGTCAGAGGTTTGATGAGAGTTCTGTCACTATTGGTCCACCTATAGGTTCATCTGATCACAATTCCGTGCTTGCTTCCTCCCTGATGAAAGTCTACAGCAGCGGGAGAGAAGACAGCATACTCTATGATAAGATAATAATTGCTTTATTTGGCTCGCAGAATGCGGCGAGCGCATCACAAATATCAACATGTACATTGTTGAAGATACATCGATCAGGAACATTATTTTACAAATGAAGAAGAGCATCTGCTTGTCTTGGTCCTCGGTCGACGTATGTTGCTGTGAATTTTTCTCGTATTTCTAGTAAGTTCACGAAGCTCAAAGAACTGTCTTAGAGGATGCTCAGAGTGTTTTGACACAATGACCTTCACCAATGATTCGCATGGCCCTCCTTTCACATTATTGAGATGGGGATGTTGCAAAAAGAAGAAAAAGGATACAATGAAATTCGACGAATAAAACTACACCTTCTTAACTTCTATTTAAAATAGTCAAGTTCTATTTAAATTAAGTCAAGTTCTAATTAAATTAAGTCAAGTTCTAATTAAAATAAGTCTAATTCTATTTAAAAAATTTAAAACTGCTGACCAAGTGAATAAGTTTAGTAATCAATTAAATGAGCTAACAGTTAAAACTGATGAGAAAAAGTAAGAGATCAAAGAACTTGTCGACTTGTGCAACGATTTAGGAAAAGGCTTGTAGTTGAGAATTACTTCTACGACAAATAGCAATCCATGGTTAGTGATCCCACCGAGTTTATTCGCTTTGTACTGTTGTCGGAAAAACTCAAATTTTAGTCCAAGGATTATCTGCACATTAGAAATCTATGGCTACGACTTCAATCAGCGCCAAATTCCCCATTGTACTCATTTTCTCATCACACGAGTGCACACTATAGATACACTGTGCACACGAGCGCAGTGCTGTGAATAGGATTGCAAAAATCTCTGCCAAACATTTGCGTCACTGGTCGATGAATCAGTCACTTAACGAATTGAATACAAATAAATTATTCTGAAAGAAATATCATTGACTTTGAACAGAACTGCATTACACTTCGTTCGACCGACGGAATGGCAACTTCGAATGTGCTCAGTGACTCCGTTTTTGATGAAACGACCACAAGCCGTGACACTGACGAAGAATCTTCGCTTGACTCAGTCACAGAGATATCGAAGAAAGGGGATGAAGCGCGGTTCATTCAGAGGATCATATAAGAAGGAATGTGGGGAAAAGAGAAGAATCTTGCAATGTGTCCAAGCAGGAGAAGATTGGAGGGTCGTGGCCAAAGCAAATGATATCCCATGTGCAACTGCTTACAGATGGATCCGAAATGAGAACACTCCGGAGAAGAAGAAAGGAGGGAAGATGTACATCAAGATTTAGCAACAACACATAGATGAGCTGCTGGAATGCTTATCCGAAAATCCCCAATTAACACTCAAACAACTACGTGAGCATTGAATTCTGAAATTCAACCTGACTGTGTCAACTACCACCATACACAAGCACCTACACGGGCAGCTCATTACGGTAAAGAAGACTACAGTTGAACCAATCAACATGAATTCTTTGACCAACAAGCAAAAGAGAGCTGAGTATGTTCAATCAGTTATGCAGGCGATCGGAGAAGGAAAAACAAGTGATTTGTATCGACGAGTCTAATCGTAATCTCTTTCTCAGAAGATCAGAGGGGAGATCTCGTAAAGGAACAAGATGCATCGTAAAATCAGCATGCTCAAGATGACCAAATATCCACATAATTGCTGGAATCAGTCAGACTGGCTTAGTCTATTTGGAGAAGAAACGCGGATCATACAGGAAGGAAGATTGTCGCGAATGCCTGAGATAATTTTGAGAAGTATCACTGATCTCCAACGTTGTGTCGTGGTATGTGACAATGCTCCCGTACATTCAAATTTGGAAACTGTTCTCTCAGAAGTGGAGTTCAGTAGTGTCAGAATCATCAGGACTGCTCCATAGAGTGCACCATTGAACCCAATCGAAGAATGTTGGAGTGTCATGAAGGCAACTATGAAAAGACTGGTGGCTGTTTCTTTTGACGAGATGATCAATACTTCGGAGGAAATCACCCAAGCCGAACATCGTCTCAGGTACCTCGAAACCATCATTGACAAAGCGATAATGGATATAACACCCCTCTTGTGTTTAAGAGCATGCAATCATGTTCAAAAGCATTTTACATCCTGCATATCTCTTCATGATTTGCCAATGAACGACAATGTTAGTGCATGAAATTGTTATTGTAGCTAATATATACTGATATTAGTAAGTGGAGCAATGTTTTTGATCAAATTTGGGTAGACTTCTGGTATTCAAAATCAGAATAGGTAGGCCAACATATATTATCACCAAAATTTCAAAATTGACCTATTTTGGATGAGATGTGTGGTCGGGGAAAGATTCCATATTATCAATCATGTAAACGGCATATAAAACAAGAAATGATTACGTGTAAGATGCAAATTTCAAATATTTGATTCAATTTTTTTAATTAGAACTTGACTTATTTTAAATAGAACTTGACTATTTTGATTAGAACTTGACTTATTTTGATTAGAACTTGACTTACTTTAAATAGAAGTTAAAAGGTGTAGTACCGGAGTTTTCAACTTAATATACCCGG